>CM035415.1:102088523-102402003 GCA_020310875.1 Ceratopteris richardii
TTTGCCTGTAAACAGATTCTACAATTGTCTTAATGTCTCTGTATATCGAGCGCTTACTACAATGGTGCTCATGCTTCTCTCTGTGTTCTGCATGCCCTTCCTCCAGATTTCCATTCCTCTCGGTCATAACAACATTGTCAAACGAATTTCGACAGGGTCCAAGGCTGTGGGAGCATTGGTCACAGCAGTGGATGTGCATACTTGGCATAATTGTTATTACCCAATACAGGTCATTAGAAGTCCAAAACGCACTCCCTCTACCTATCCTTTGCAGACAAGGAACAGAAATTGGGACAAATCTGATAACTCTAGTGTGGGTGTGGTTTGAACCACTAAGAAATAAATTTTGTTGCCAAAGCTATTAATTCTTTGTCACATAACAGCAACATTGTTTCCTCACGGCTCAACGCGTCCGTCATCACAACATTCAACATTGTTTATCCCCAAAAGTTGAAATGTTCACTCCGCTTACCTGTTTTCATGAATTTTACATCGTTTATCGTGGTGGATTCCATCATGGCCCACATTGTTGACAGAATTTCATCTGATGTAGATTTATGGAAAATCATTGAATCTGATATTTGCGACTTCAGAGTTCAAAATTCTAGAATGTTCCTCCGTGCTTCATAAGACTCTAAGCATTCATATATGGCTTAATCAAAAACCACTCAAGTATCCAACTACCAAACCCCTATTTAATCACGCCATATACCAAACCCTATTCGTGTATGGCTTTATTAAAAACCATTCAACAAATATTCATCCAACTACCAAACCATATTTAATCACACCATATACAATATCCCCATAACCACACTGCTTCATATTATAGCAACCATAGTATTGTACAAATAGTTACACATTGTACATACTCAATGCATAAAAAACCAAGCATTCATAGTTGACTTAATCAAAACAAGTCAACAACTGTACCCAACTATCAAGCCATACTAATCACGCCTTATTCTGTATCCTCATTACCTTAGTGCTTCATATTATAGCAACCACAATATTATCAAAATAGTTAAAACATGCTTCCCTTGGCTCATAGGACTCTAAGCATTCATACATTACTTAATCAAAAACCATTCAACAACTATTATACCCAGTTATCAAACCGTAATCTATATACCTCATCACTCAAGCCAAGCCATGAACCATATCCTCGTTACCCCACTGCTTCATATTGCAGACTTAACAGATGGTTCAGTCAAACATCAAAACACAATCAACAAAAATATAACTACAAAATTATAAATTATATTAATCCCTCCACTTGCATTACCCCCTTCTACAACAATATGCTTGAATTTATAAGGGCTAGTAAGGTATGAAGCGATCCACTCATAAGGTCGCAACTGTTTCAATATAGTATTTCAAGTTTCAAATTTAGGCAAAACTTACAAAAACAATCTGGATAAAGTGTCATATTCAATCATAAAGTTGCAACTGTTCCTAGATACTATTTCAGGATTAAAACTCTAGGCAGAATTTACAAAAGTAATCTGGATACAGAAAACCATAGCACAAGTAAGCAACACAAGACAAACCAAATGGATGGAAAATTTGAGCTTCTCTAATATCAAGCGCTAGCTATAGCTTTTCCATCCTAACATGCTCTTTTGGAGAAAAGTCATTTCTTTTAGCTATAGGAAACTTGATGCAAGAAAGCATCTTTAGTCAAGAAATCACTCCAGATTGAAGTTTCTATCCAGATGCCATTTAAAAAAGCACAAGATGCTGTAGACAGTAATCTACTGTTGTATTCTTGTGATAACAAGTACGAGATATAACCTCTTTTCCTCCAACCCATACCCATTCGTCTTTTGCTTTTTCTTTCTTTTATCTATTTAGAAAGTTAGTCATGCTCTGCTAAATTGTGTGCAGCTATGAGTAGCCCTCTCAAGAGGCCATGGCTAAGTGCAATGGCTTCAAAAGCATATCATAAAGCATCTATGTCATGAGCTACTTGAATATGTGCCCTTGACAGTTGGGACTCAACAGACTATGATGTGTGCCGTTAACAAAAATTCCACAAACATGTCAATAATTGATTGCTTCCATGATCTGCATCAATTAGAGGGCCCAAGATGTACACTCACAATGACAATCTAATCTGAAACAGATTATATTGGTTCCCAAACATATATGTCATCATGCCTTCAGCTCAGATCTTGGGAAATTCACCCAGAACTCTGTTTTACAGTGCAAGCACTTGAAATTTTGCTTTAGCAATTTTTCAGATAAATTTTTGCAAGTTGAGAGGAAGTTTTTGGACCGAAATAGGTCAGCAAAACGGTGTTAATTTCCTCCTGAAATAGAAAATTAAAAATATTCAGAGGCACAAAAATCATGCATGCAAACTATGGTTTCAATAGTGCACCTGAGATGTGCTCTCATTTGAATGAATCAAATAGGCTTTGAAATAGAGAAAGGAAAGGTGAAAGATCATCATCTTGCCACATGCTGCACTGCTCTCACTTGTAAAAGACTCTTCAGAATGACCTAAGACTATTTCAAGAAACATTTTAATTCCACCTAGCCAAAACTAAAATAGATCAAGAATCTTCTTTAAAGTGTCCATAGAGTACCCAGCTTCAAAATATGCCGCATGCAAAAACAACAACAGTTACAACTGTGCATGAGTTTCTTGAGTTGACACTGCAATAATGATCCAAAAACTAACTCATGATCCACAAACTTTGCAAGCTCCTCAAGTTTATCTCTGCCCATCAACCTTGCAGTGGGACAAAGTAACGAATGCTCTCAGAGTAGTCAAGTGAAGAAACACTCAACTTAACAAAGCATGTGACAACACCAATAAGCTGCAGGTAGATGAAAGCTTGTTCACATGTATATTCAGGACCAATAAAGATAAGGTAAAACTTGACTGCATGCCTCAGAGAGCCAAAATGATTGCTGTATGGACATAACTTTGTTGCTATATATTCTCACAGACTATTGAGACTTTGTATTAGGCCACATTGGAGGAGCCTTCTCACTTCTCACGGACTGTTGAAGCTTTATATTAGGCCACATTGGAAAAACCTTCTCACTTCTTTCCCAGTTCATCCAAAAATCAGTGCCTTTCTTCACAGATCTGCAAGTTTGAAGCATGGGCAGCATATCTGACCATGAAAAGCATATCCATACATCCATGAAGTGTATTATAATATTACTGGATAAGCTTCCACAATGCCCATCGGATTCACACTTGAAGCCCATCCTAACTCTCCCATAACAGCAATAATTTGCAGTTTTCAAAGCCAAGTTCTTTGAGTTGAAGTTGGATAGCTTAGAATGGCAGACCTCACATACTACCATGAGGATAGAGGGTCAATTTTCTTACCATAAAATGAATCTGATTCACACGATCCCATACATTATACCCTCCCATTTCAGGGAATACATAACATCCAATGTTGGGCCAGTCTTGTATAGAAGGGCAACAGTTGCACAGAGAGTGGCAACAGCAACCATCATCATCAACAATGGCCTCTGTATTCGGATGTGTGATCTGGCAAACATATTAGTATGTCGTCTTTCAATTGCTCTGCAGTTCCTGCAGATTTGAATGGAGCCTGAAATTTCTTGGCTACGTGAACTTGTCGGCTCCAATGCCATTATATCTGTACCATCCAAAGAATTCACCTTTGAAGCAATCAGATTGTTACATTGTGTATTAGCGATCAAATGGCTCTGTAGCACATCAAATACTCTGATTCTCACTGACTGAGATATCTTTCTGAGCAGCTTCCTCTCCACCAGTTCAATGTATGAAAGCTTTCCAGAAATTTGAGCATACCATTCAGGTGTGCATCCTGAATGATCACACAAAGACTTCCATCCATGCAGACCAACCTGCAATACAGAAGTAGACGTGTCAACTTCTTATCCACCTATTGCGTAACATGCAATCATCATTGATTTCTCTACATCCACATCAGAATTTGAAACACCAACAGCACAGCCAATCTCAGTATATATAATTGGTGGCCTATGACTATGAATAACCTAGTACCCAGAATTGTGAGACCATTCCCAACCATTAACTATAAGTTACTAACTCTTATAGATTAAAATGAATATTTTTGGTCAACCAATGGTTTAAGGTCAACAGATCCTGAAAGGCTGAGGTGAAAAATAAAATTCAAAATTATAAGATCCAGCTGACCATAAAAAACTGACAATGACAATAACCAATTAAGCCTTGTCAAATACCTCATTTGGGTCCTCTGTTAAAGCATCAAGGACTTCTTCACTATCAGCCAAACTTGCAGCAATATGAAGAGGGGTAAAACCTCCTGGGCCACCATCAACTGGTGTAAAGATGCTAGCGGCTTCTAGTTTGCTTCTATGAGGTTGATAATGCAATAGCAACTCAAGCATGGGCCTGCACTTCCTCTTTACAGCCTGATGCACCAAATTCACCTCAGATAAAACATCTTGCACCCCTGCATTGTCATCAATGCCATTACAGAACAACAAATCCAAAAGCTGTTTGACAAGAGCACACCAATCTCGTGAAACTGCATATTTAAGAACAACTTTGAATCTTGATAGATCTACATGGGGTGAACGATCACCCTCATTTATATCAGTATTCATGTTGTGCTCATTTTTGCTTAAATGCTTTGAGGTGTCCTGAAATATCCATCCAAGCTCATGTAAAAAATTCATTGCCTCCATTTCCTTGCTTGAAGATAATTCATCATAGGAAGCTCCATTCTTTTCCAACTCCAAATGTAGATACGCGTCAAGTTCCACCTCCAAAGACTGAAGCTCTGAGCATATCTCCTTACTTGCCACAATAACAGGGAGGGCATTACCCATAGAATCATGCTCAGCCTGATAAAAGAAGAACCCTCAATTAGCAATTGTCTCAGAAACAATAGAGGCATCAAGCATGACACGGGAGGAAAAAAACTGCAAACCTCAATGAAACACCGACCCAAAACATTTGGAGGACCACCAGGAAACTGAATCTTATAGACACTTCTAAAAGAGTTACAAGAAGAATCGAGAGCAATAGCTTCAGAGGATGACCAAGGCACTTCATGAAGTACATACCGTCCATGATACACACACACAATCCTGCATTATCAAACAACAATCAATAGAAAGAGCACTTAGAGATATTCTTTCAAGTAACATATTTTGACATATAAACAGCTTGATGTTTTACCTTGTTTTAGGAACAAGATTATA
Source organism: Ceratopteris richardii (assembly GCA_020310875.1). Lineage (NCBI taxonomy): Eukaryota > Viridiplantae > Streptophyta > Polypodiopsida > Polypodiales > Pteridaceae > Ceratopteris > Ceratopteris richardii. Next base: position 102,093,732 of record CM035415.1, read on the forward strand.
CCCGCAAACGGAAATTGAGGACTCCTCACCAGCTACAACAGCCAGAGGCCGAACAGATTGCAATGAAGGAGCTTTTACTGCTCTTGAAAATCTGACCTTCTTCACTTTACCTACAGAAAGAGTAATGATAATTGGAAGTTTGCATCATGCTAATCAGAGATTTACTCTAAAATTCTCTCTACCTCACCATTAAAAATCAATGCTCTTTGATGCTCAACCTGCACAACTATCCTCCCTTTTGTCCACAGTTCGCTTTGTGATAAGTGAACGAGCCTTCTCAAATAACATCGCAAGTTAGCAACCAGCTGTATAAAATAAAATGGAGGTATCAGGTGTGCAAATGAAACAAATCAGAAATGGAATTCAACCAAGTCCTCACCTTTTCCCATGCATAGCGTGGCATGGAAACGAAAACTGTTAGTAAAACACAACCAGGGCGCAGATAACCTTCAACAGATATTGGCCTTGAAGACAACCATTGCTCTATCTGTCAAGAAAAAACACCACATACATCATAGGCACTTACCATGATTACTTAAAACACCTAGAAATTGATTGAGTGACAAGACAATGAGCTACAGAATAGTTTGATATCTTAATTGTCACATATAAGTAATGCTTCACGAATAGGAATAAATGGGGCTGCCACATCAAAAAATTTCACCCTTCAAGAGGAAAACCAATGACATAAATTGTTTCAGGCTGCATCAAAGTTTACAGGGAACAATAGCACAGAGGAACTCTGAAATGTTAAACACACAAAAAGACACTGAAACAGTAACATGTTGAAGAGAATAAACTTTCTACCTCAGATTCATGGCTTCTGGTCATTGCTGCAATTCGTTTGGGGTCAAGCAGCTTGAAAACAATTCGTCCATTCGACATCTACAAGGCATAAAACTTCTATGGATATAATACTACACCATACAGCTGGCTGCATGCGAGCAAATTTCACACACACAACAATTGTGATGTTACCATCCCAGTGGAGCTAGAACTCGCTAGTGACTGATTGGAAGCACAATCTGAGTGGTCACTGGATAGTTGCCTTGTTTTGTCACCTCCGGAGAGTAAACATGGAGATAATTTTTGCTCTTCATGGAGATTGACCTCTGAACTAGGAGCAGCTCCATTATCTGCAGCAGCTGTTCCTGTTTTAATGCCCCCACCACACTCAGTGGGGAAGAAATTTTGCACAATAAAAGGTGTTTTCCCCATACTTGAGGGAGGTGTTGCTGTGCTGCTGGGTGGTGAAGCTGTTTCTTCTTCTTCTAAAGAAGAAGAGCCGGTACGCCCATGACATTGTTCAGTAATGTCTTGCTTAGGAGACAAATCCGCTGGATCTGGATCACCTGTCGACTTCTGGTATGGATGTGCCAAAGCAAATGGCAAATCATTCATTGATGTGTTTCGTGAATTGTTCTCATGGTTGTTAGCAGCTTGTGATTGGAAAGCGTGAATGCTCTGATCATTAATAACACTCTGGGATGATACTTTCTCTGACTGCACTCTCCCTTGCACAGTTGAAGCTTGAGCTTGCAGGATATTACGAATGAGGGATGCTAACGTATCTTTGGGAATACCGGCTAAAGGGCTTGTTATTCCCATGTGTTTTTCTTGATTTAAAAGGTTGAGTACTTGATATATTTGGTGATTTCTAGGTGCCCCTGACGAGACGATGGTAGGCAGAGACACCAGCGGTGCCATCTTCCTGAGGCATTGGATAATGGACTCGCGGTCCATACTGGAAAAATCAGGGTTGCCGTCACATTTGGCAACTGCACATTGCATTGTACTTCAGGCTTTAACTGATTAAATAATACTTAGGGGAACGCATATCACGAAATCCCGAACATATAATAAAGTGCAGATGGCTAGTTTATGCCCTACCTTGCGTTTGAGAAAGTGAGGAAGCTATATTGAAACTTTCAACGCCTTTGCCAACCTCAGCCACACCGACACCGCTAGCTGCTCCATCGGTCTTCCTCCTCCGCTTGTTATGACCAGCCAATCTCCTACGACAACTCCTCTTTCCCTCATCAAATTCTAAAAGAGGGTGAAACCTGCCAGAGCATAACAATCAACAGTCACGCAGGTTACGCATAATACTACTAAAAGGGCACATACGTCTCCTCCAACGAGGACACCCCATCTCTTTGAGCCTCACCTGCTGCACTGCTGACAAAACCTTTGCAACATCTTTAGCACCATGCATTGGGGTGCTTTGGAATGTATCTCGCAAACCTTATGACGTCTGTGGTAATCCTTTTCATGCTTTAAGTCCTTCTGACAGTCATCAACTTGGCATATAGAAGAATGGATTCCAGCCGAGGAAAAGCGAAATCGTTTGGGATTCCGAGCTTCATTTGTCAAGATATCAGCACCATTAAATGACAACTTAGGTGCTGAGCTCCCAAGCTCCTCATAACTTCCATCCCGCCTTTCCAGGAAGACCTGATGCATTGAACTAGCACTGTCGGCAAGGCTCCTTTTTCTCCTGTGTTCTGCCACGAAGTGGTCCATGGCAGGTATAGCATCAAAGGTATCGCGACTAAGATCTGAACCCATCTTGGGATATACTCTTTCGGCATCAAGTGAGTGCGTTTTGTCTGCTGCATGTGAACCATTTTGAACCCGATAGCGAGAGAAACCCTTCCACTGAGCATTTTCATATTGACCTTCCCTGCTGGATCCCTCGATGTTCGCATTAACCCTGGTGGAGAGCGAAGATTGCTTTGATCTAAGCATAGTACCATAGCAATTTCCGGACGTTGATTTATGCTGAGAACACGGATGACCCCTTAAGGATCAGTATCATGCAAGCTACCTGAGGACCATCCTCTCTATCCAAGTGTACGCTGTCTTGCACGTTTCGCAATGAGGTATACGTCGAGAAGAACCATTACTTAACGCATCTACGGTCGAAATTCTCAACAATCTCAGATAGATGGACGATGATATCATTGTTGGAGGCTCTAATGTGAGAAAATGTAATGCCGGACGATTCTATGGACGCGCCCTGCAAAGCGTAACTCGCATGTGATGTTGTGATCATGCGATCACCAGACGCACAGAGTCCAAGGGCATGTATGTGCACTTCAGCTATCTTCATTGCCATCGAAAGAAATGAGGGATCAGTGACGAATTCGTCGCAGGCCACCCAAAAAGGCAGAAACGAAGCACGATGCAGGTGTTGAGCTTCCTCCAGCAACGGTGGAGCTCGAACTGCTGAAGGGCTGGAGGAAGAGGAGGAGAGGAAACTGAACCGAAGAAACGCAGTGTCATGGCGCGGACGCTATGGACAGCTTGGTGATAGGAGGAAACGGAAGGGAAAGGCGTGGCCGGCGTGGAGAGAGAGAGAGTCCCAGCGCCCAGGCATTAAAACTGCAACGAAGGAAGCAAATGGTCAGGAAACACATTGTACTTGGCACGTTACATCCAAGTACTTCTGGCATTGGAAAAGCAAGAAAGCAAAAAGCATAAACAGAAAATCAAAAACTGTACACAGAGAAAGAGAGAGGTTAAGAAGATATAACATATAAAAATTCTCGACGATAAAGCTGAACTTTAATCTCAATCAAGAGCTTCCAAACGTTGTTAACCCCTGACTACCTTTTTGAGATTGAATTTTCATTGAAAATTTATCTTTCTCCAAGACAACAGAAAATATTTTAAAAAGAAACGGAAAACATGAATTACAATGTCAAAGGACGGGGAAGAGGAGTCCAAAGTCACTTATCCAAAGAACACTAATCTTTATATGTTGAGAAAGATAAGATTAGGTATCTCCATTTAATCTTTATATGTTGAGAAAGATAAGATTAGGTATCTCCATTTGGTTGGAGGATAAGGTCTATGGATATGAGACACATATATGCATAGGTAAGAGGGTCCAAAACTAAATTCATCACAAAAGTCATTCAAAAATCAAGCCATATGCGACACATTAGTATATGCATAGGTAAGAGGATCGAGCAAAGCATTGGTATATGAGTTTGAAAATATGCATTTTGAACCTTCTTTTTAATACTCATAGTGATGATCATATACAACATACAAGTTCTCCCGTACAAAATCAAATAAAACACTCATATTATGGCAACAACAATGGAGATGCAACGGTGATATAGATGACCATAGCAACACTCTAAAAAGTGCAAAAAGGAAAGTAACTCATCACGAATGGGTCCCTTTTGCACCCACAAGATGATATCACTATATAAGAGAGTAGAGCACTCCATAGCACACACAACAGGCAAATTCTCTTGCATATGGAGGGGATTTTGAACACGACATAAGTTGTCTTCTCCTCATAATACTCTATTCTCACCCTTCTCTCACTTCTTTGAGTTTTCTTTCACTCCTCTTTTTCAATTATCTCTTTTCTTTCTCCCCTCTCTCCAATTTCACTCTCTTCACTCTTATCTCTTCAATTTTCACACACACACACAAACATACAACATACACATATATGCACATGCACACACACATACATACATAATTCATATGCATACATATATGCATACACATATATTTAATATACATACATGTGTATGTGCATATATACATGCATGCACACATCCATATTTACATGGATGGATGAATAATTGCATGCATACATTCATAATTAAATGCACATGTACATGCATATATATTAGTGAATACATGCACACGTGCATACGTATATGCATACATAAATGCATACACACTTTGTGTGCACTCATACATGCATATGAAAATGCGTACATGCATTTAAGACATGCATACATGCATAGGTAAATACATGTAGTTATATTCGTTATATGCATGCATAGATGCTTACATACATGCCAACGTATATGCATACATGCATGTGTGCATGCATACATACATGTGTGCATGCATATATACATGCATAGCCATATTTGTACTACACACTTTATGTGCATGCATACATATATGCTTACGTACATGCATAGATGCATGCATACATGCATATATACATATGCATGCATACATGCATACACACATACATTAGCACTTTATCCACATGCATACATTTATGTACATACATACATCCATACATATATGCACACACAAATGCATATACACATGCATACATATGTTATGTGCATGGATACATAGATGCATGCATACATAGATAATACATTCATACACACATGCATACACACTTTATGTACATGCATTTAAGACATGCATACATGCATAGACATGTAGTTATATTCGTTATATGCATGCATACATGCTTACATACATGCCAACGTATATGCATACATACATGTGTGCATGCATATATACATGCATAGACATATTTGTACTACACATTTTATGTGTATGCATACATATATGCCTAAGCACATGCATACATGCATATATAATATGCATGCATGCATACATGCATACACATATACATTAGCACTTTATCTGCATGCATACATTTATGTACATACATACATCCATACATATATGCACACACAAATGCATATACACATGCATACATATGTTATGTGCATGGATACATAGATGCATGCATACATAGATAATACATTCATACACACATGCATACACACTTTATGTACATGCATACATATATGCAGAGATGAATACACATACATGCATATGCACATGCATATATATGTAGGAGAGGAAGAGAGGAAATTGAAGTATTTTGATGGCGATGTACCGCAGTGCATTCTCCTTCTCAAGAGCTCCACGACCATATCTATGGAGCAAAAAATCGAGCTCCTAGGGTTGCACACTGTACTCCGCAGAGAGGTTGCAGAATACGCAAAAAAACACATTACACAGGAAGCACGAACACAGACCTCTTAGGTGTTACAAATGTGGTTGAGCTTATAGTCTGTGGGACCAGGCCACTATACGTTTTATTAAAGAAAATATACAAGAATGTTCGATGGCCATTTGGCCCTTCACATGGACACTAACGGTAACAATCTCCCACTAAAGGCCAATATGACTAAAGTAACTATGGGAGAAAAAATGAAGAATGATAAAGAATACCTGAGTGTAAGTATACAAATTATACCTCCCACCTAATGGGCATTGTTACATAATATACAAGTGATTGTGTAAGATCATAAATCAAGTAACCTCCATGAAGTGACAACAGTGTCAAAAGCTATCCTATGGTAGAGCTTTAGTCAAAGCATCTGCAGCATTATCTCGAGTGTGAACCTTCTCAAGAATAATGCGTTCAGTGGCTAAGCAATCTCTAATGAAGTGATACCTCACCTCAATGTGCTTGGTCTTTGCATGATATACCGGATTCTTAGCCAAAGCAATGGCACACTGACTATCACTAAGCAAACAAGGTACATGTTAAGGTAAACCCATATCACAAGCAAGATGAGAAAGCCACAATGCTTCCTTACATGCCTCACTTGCTGCAACATACTCTGCTTCTGTGGTGGAAACAGTTGTACATTCTTGAAGATGAGATCTCCAAGAGATAGCACCTCCAACAAGCAGAGCCTTCATGAAAACTTATGCAATGTTCTCTTGCATGGGCACATATGCCAAGCTGATCTCTCCAGCAAAGAACCCTTCCTTGACATAATGATAATGCACCTCAATGTGCTTAGTGCAATCATGGAACATAGGGTTCCTTGCAACTACAAATGCACTCTGACTGTTAGTGAATATGGTGGTGGTAGAAGATTGACCAACACCGAAATCAACCATAAGGCATCTCAGCCTCACATACTCAATAGTCATGGTGAAAGATGTCCTATACTCAGCCTCACAACTAGAAGTGGCCATAGTAGGAGAGAGTATGTTGTAACATGGGGAAAAAACCTCTAGCCAGCACTAGAGTAAAAAGTTCCCATGTATATGGAAAAGGTTCACATCAAAGCTACTCGAGGAACACATAAGTGTAGCATGATCTTCCTACAATAGAACATAAACTAACTCCTCAAATGACAAGGCATTTGGATTGCCTTTCATCACCAAACGAAGAGTAGAAGCAAAAATCTGAATATGAATCAGGAAGACCATTCAGAACGATCTGCACAAGTGAGCTATCTGGTATAACTTCATCAGCAGAAATCAACTCTTCCTTCAAGTCTTTGATCTTTGTTAGAAAATTGTACATAGAATCGCCTTCATTCATATGCTCACTCTCCAACTGTTTTCGGAGATAAGCAACACGAGCCTCATTTCTAGCCTCCTACAATGTGGTAAGTGTATTCCAAGCATCCTTAGCTGTTCTGCAAGAGCGAATGTGAGGAATAAAGGCACGTTTGATAGACAAGGCTATCAATGCATGTGCCTGAGCATCTCTGCCATCCCAATGAATTTGCTCTACAATAGGTGGAGCAAAAATTGCAACACGAATAGGAATATGAAGAATATCAGCATCTTCAACGCCATTTGCATCAGTTTCAATACCTATATTTGCAAGTGTAATAGGATGCTTTTCAACACCCTGCACAATGTTCCATAGTCCTTTTGCAACCAATACATGTCACATCATATAAGCCCACAATGGGTAGTTGGTACCGTCCAACTTATCCTCAACAGACAACATACAGAATACATCACTGCTTTCATCCATGGCCACTGACCAAAATACCTTGATGCAAAAAAATGACTATATTTGAAAAAGTTGAACAAAATTACTGTGAAGAGATGGATAGGTATGTGCTTGAACATGAAGAGGCATTGCAAAATCCTTGATCTACACCAGCCAAATGAACTCCAGGAGTATATGGTGGGCCCTTTTAGCTTGCCAATGGATGTATTAGACACCCTGCGTACCTTGGAAGATCACTCTCAAAAAGATAGATCAAAACAGATAAGTTGGAGTTAGCTCAGAGGTGAAAAACTTGTTATTTTGGTTCATACACCTGTCCAATGTTTTGCATAATTCTCTCAGCACAGCAGGAATCAGCTTAATTCCTCTTTGGGAAGTCTAGATAACTTAAAGAGCTAACTTTTAAGAGTAATTTCATAAAACATAATGAACCACACACTGAGAACGATGTTTAACAACTGATGACATCATCCCGATTTTCACGGGCTGCTACAGTTTGAGACCAGTGAGCAAAAAAATGAACATAACTCATAAATATAGGAATCCAATGATTATGAAAATTTTTATGGTTATATTAGACAGTAAGCTGAATCCAACAAGCTTTAAATCATTGAATTTGGGTAAGTAATCACTGAGAAAGGGCTCTGACAAGATGAGTAAAAAAGTCGGGTACCTGATAGAGAAGTGAAAATGACAGATAGGGTTGACTTCAACTAAACATAACTGAAGATTGCAATACCCAAATGAAATGAAAATTTATGAGCATATAGTACACTTATAGAGCTAACTTTACCAAGTTAAATCACTGAAAATGATGCACCAAGCTCAGAGAAACCATATCTGCAATCTGACTGAGAAAACTGAGAGTCATGGCAGTGAGTAGTACACTTCACAAGAACATGGAAATATGAACCCAAATGATAATGAAAATGAAATTATATTGCTTGTACAATACAATGGACTTACTGATACATATGTGTGCCTTGTAATCACACCTTGATATGGCATAAAGCTCAGCTCTTGGAGGTCTTCACATAGGTCTCTCTAACCACAACTAAAGCTGCCATCTATTTATAGTTGAGTTTGGGAGGCTAACTTCCCTCAATCACTCTCCAATCAATCAGTGATTGATTTGATTCTCTACCTACCACAAATCACGAATTCTTGGCTCCTCTTTCCCTTTTTGATCAAGTGGACTCAACCACTTAAGGTTCTTTCACTTTTACATTAAGTAAAGTCTTCAAAAATTACAAGAGGTAGTTCACAAGTGAACTTTACATAGTCTTCATTTTAAGGCTTCTTTTATGACTTTGTGGGACTCAAGCCAATACTTAGGCTTGTCATAGACTTGCTCCAATAGCTCCCCCTCAAGCCAAGTATGCTTGAGGTCTTCAATCTTCAAAGATTACCTACAAACCAATCATAGCCTTGAATTTGCAAAGCTTTGTACCATCCAATGCTTTGGTTAGAATATCTGCACATTGTTGATGAGTGGACACATATGATATTTGAATCTCTTTGCTTAGAACCTTCTCTCGTACATAGTGATAATGAACTTCAATATGTTTAGTCCTTGCATGAAAAATAGGATTAGCAGCCAAATGAATAGAACTCATATTGTCACCAAAAATAGTTGGAGTTCCAAACTCCAATCCAAGATCTTTGAATAATGTCTTCATCCACATAGCTTCTTGTGTAGCTATGGGAAGACCTCTGTATTCAGCTTCAATAGAAGAGAGAGCAACTGTAGGTTGCTTCTTGGATGACCATGAAACAAGCTTTGAACCTGCAAAGGTAAGATAACCTAAAGTGCTCCTTCTATCTTCCTTTGAGCCAGCCCAATCTGTATCAGAAAATAGCTTCAACCCTAAATCAGATACATAAGGATAATAAAGTCCTTCATTTATGGTTCCTTTAATGTACTTTGCCAACATGTCCTTAATGTACTTTCTTTGAGTGAAAAACAAACCATGATCTTTGTAGACAACTTCCAAACCTAGGAAGTAGGTAAGTGAACCCAAATCACTTATCTTGAACTCTTCTCTCATCTGATCTTTGATCTTCTTCAAACCATCTGCATCATTTATTGTCAATATAATATCATCTACATATACACATAAGTAGATGACCTCATAATTACTCTTTTTAATAAAGAGTGAAGGATCTGCCTTGCTTGGTTGAAAGCCTTTGTCCTGCAAGAGTGAAACAAGCCTGAAATTCCAAGCTCTTGGGGCTTGCTTGAGACCATACAATGCTTTGTTAAGTTTACACACATAATCAAGATAAATTTGATTCTCAAAACCAGGTGGTTGTGCCATATATACCTCTTCTGTTATCCAACCATTCAAGAATGCATTCTTTACATCTAGTTGAAGTATCTTCCAATTCTTGGAAGAAGCAACACTAAGCAAAACCCTAATAGTAGGCATCTTTGCCACAGGAGAGAAGGTTTCCTCATAATCAATTCCCTGAGTTTGTGCAAATCCTTTTGCTACAAGCCTTGCCTTATACCTGTTAATGGAACCATCAGAATTCTTCTTGAGTTTATAGACCCATCTTGAGCCTATTACCTTCATGGATGAAGTTTTGGGCACCAAATCCCAAGTGTTGTTTTCCTCAAGTGCTTCAATCTCTTCCTTCACTTCCATTCTGTTTTTGCTTTGGCCTCTTCAAATGATGATGGCTCCTCTTGATTTATGTCATGTGCTATGTAAATAGAATGTTTAGTTACTAATGAGGTGTCAAACCCATATCTTTCTGGTTTTTTCTTTTCCCTCATAGATCTTTTTTCTTTTCCCTCATAGATCTTCTTAGATCATGATGTGATGATTCTGCCTCATATCCAAGTTCCTGCAATTTTGCTTTACCTTTAGACTTCCATGCTTTGACCTTTTCCATATGATATTCTTCATCATCCTCCGAGGTGTCTTGTTCTTCAATCTTTGGTTGTTCTCTACCAAGCTTTGGAAAATCTTCTTCAAGACCATATGGTAAATTGATCTTCCTGCATGAATCTTCATTCCATGGATTGTTTTCATCAAAAACTACATCTCTGCTTACCAAGAATCCTTTGTTGGTAGGGTTGTATAACCTGTAACCCTTTTGATTGTTGTCATACCCAATAATACACACCTTTCTGCCTTTGGATCCATCTTGCCTCTAATCTGTGAAGGAACATGAGCAAAAGCAATACATCCAAAAATTTTACAATGATCTAAGCTTGGTCTTCTTCCATTCCAAGCCTCATATGGATTCATCCCATCAAGGGATTTTGAAGGCAACCTGTTAATCAAGTAAGTGGCTGTAGATACAGCCTCAACCCATAGATAATTAGGTAAATGCTTTTCATTTAACATGGACCGTGCAGCTTCAACTTGTCCTATTCCTCCTTTCTGCCACTCCATTTTGCTCAGGAGTGTACCTTGTAGTTACCTCTCTTTTGATTCCTCTTTCTTGAAGAAAAGAATCAAACTCATGGGAGAAGTATTCTCCCCCTCCATCTGACCTTAGCCTTTTTAGTGATTTACCTGTTTGATTCTCCACAAGAGCCAAATATCTTTTGAAACATGAAAAAACTTCATCTTTGTGTTTCATAAAGAATACGATAGTCCATCTGCTGCAATAATCAATAAAGGAGACATTATACCTTGATCCAGATATTGAAGCTTCCTTGCTAGGTCCCCATACATCTGTATGAACCAACTCCAAGAGATCTCCATGCATATAACCTTTCTTCATGAATGGTAACCTGTGAGACTTTCCAAATTGACATGCACTACACTTATGAATCATATGTTGTTTTGACAAGTTAGGGAGTCCAAGTACACTTTGGTCCCTGCAAATTTGCTTTAATGACCTTTCACCAATATGTGCTAACCTTTTGTGCCATACTTCCAATTATGTGAGTGTCTGACTACCATAATTAAAGAGAGCAATGTTTCTAGTGTCTTGTAATTCAAATGTGAACAATCTACCAGCCTTTTCACCTTTTGCAATTCTTCTGAATCCTTGACTTGGATCTTCAACAAATGCTCTTGCTTTTGTGAACCTGACTTGCAACCCTTTCTCTACTATTTGCCCAACACTTATCAAATTCTTTGTAATGGTAGGGACATAGAGTACCTTACTGAGTAGGTTGATGTTTCCATCAGGTGCTTTGTCATTGCCTATTTTCTCCACAAGATGTCTTGTATCATCTCCTGTTTGTACCTCATGCTTATTCCTTGGATCTTCTAAATCTGATAGGAGTGCCACATTTCCTGCCACATGATTTGTGCAACAGCGTAACGACTGCAAATGCTCATGAATGAATGACTCTCCTCCCAACCTTATGCCTGTATATATAGCTGCTTGAACTAATGAGGACCACAAATGTAACTAGAGTCCACAAGTGCATGTGCAATCTCCTCCACTCCTTTCATATCCACCACTAGAGTCTATTAGTGGCTGGAGTGATCTCGACCACTACTTTAGTACCTTCCACTAGAGTCCACTAGTGGTTGTTGTACTCACCTCTTGAGTTAAGTCCACTGGACTCAAGTTAACTCACGTTAACTTGAGTTAGAAGGCTCTAGAGCTCTTTGGGCAAAACTCTCTCCCCATGCTCCCCATGGGAGTTGAACCCAAGACCTCTTCCTTCACAACCATGAGACTTAACCACTAGGCTAAGTGGATTACTTGAATATGAGAGCACATGACTTATGCTTGAGTCTACTCTTGAGATCTTTGGTCCTACAGACGAGTGACCAAACGGTATCCGATTTCAGATCTGTCTGAAGCCATCGGATCCCTAGATCATAGACTTACTTTATTACATTCTTCCCCCCTTGGGAAAGATTTTCGTCCTCGAAAATAAAGCTATATATATAACTGTAGGCAACCCCCGAGCCTCATGTTCTAAAACTTGAAGAACATGCATTCATTCAATTAGGTGATTTACTTAGAAACTTGAAAATAAAAAACCTTCTTTATTTGGGACCAACGTAAAACTTGAAAGCTGGAAAACGTCGTTGGATTGTGGAAACTTTTTCCCATGTTGAATTTTCTTCAGTTCCATCCTTCCATTTTACTAAGCACTCTTCATACAAGTGGCTTCTTGTACGTTTATCTCGGGTGCGAAGTATCCTTTCAAGTTCATGAGGAACTGTTTCATGTACGGGAATAGGAAGTATAACCTGTTGTCCAACTAGATTATCTGAATCTGTTAGACTCTTCCTAAGCCGACTAACATGGAACACTGGATGAATCCAACTATCGTCTGGAAGTTGTAGTTCATAAGCCCACAAACCAACTTTCTTGGTGATTGGAAAAGGACCGCAATATCTAGGCGACAACTTGGCGCATTGACCAGTCTTGAACTTTTCCGATCTTTCAGGAATACGAAGATAAACTTGATCGCCAACCTGAAAAGTAACATGTCTTCGCTTCGGATCGGCATAAGCCTTTGCACGAACTTGAGCTTTCTTGAGGTTTTCTTTAGCTAACTTGAGCTTAAAGTTCATGTCTTGAAGGAACTCTTGAGCTGCTTGAACTCGTTCATTTTGTAGTCCTACTGCATAAGGAGACCTAGGCTGGAAACCATACATCAACATGAATGGACTAAATTCAGTTGATGAATTCTTGGCACTGTTATAGGCAAACTCAGCTAATGGAAGATAATCTTCCCAGTCAGTCTGTTTGGAAGTAACATAAGCTCTAAGTATGTCTTCCAAAATCTGATTGACTTTCTCGGTCTGTCCATCCGTCTGGGGATGTTCAGCTGTACTTAAACTTAGTTTAGTTTCAAGTCTACTAAAGACTGCTCGCCAAAAATGACTCGTAAATCGAGCATCTCTATCAGAAACTATGTCTACTGGAAGACCATAGAGTCTATAAAGTTGATTTACAAATATTTTTGCAAGTTCTGGAGTCTTATAGGTAGTCTTGACTGGTATAAACTGAGCAAGTTTAGTCAATCGATCAACTACAACCCAGACTGAATCAAAGCCCTTCTGAGTGCGGGGTAATCCAGAAATGAAATCCATGGAAATGCTTTCCCATTTTCCTTTGGGAATTTCCAAAGGATGCAGCAATCCTCCAATTTTAAGTCGTTCAAACTTATTTACTTGACATTTATGGCACTTAGATACATAGTTTTGCACATCTCGATGCAAACTAGGCCAATAAAAATGTCTTTTCACAAACTCATAGGTTCGGTTAATACCAGGATGTCCTGCACTTGGAGCATCATGGCATTCAAAAAGTACTTGTTTTCGTATGTCCGAGGTACTTGGAACACAAACCTTACCTTTATAAAGCAAATATTCATCTTGGAGAGAATAGTGTTTAAACTTTCTTTCAGAAGTACTTGCTTCATTTTGTTTATCTTGTTCAGCTGCTTTCCATGCTTGACTGAAGCTTGGATCCTCTTTGCAGCTTCCTTTCAAAGTTGAAATAAATTCACTTTGAATTTGTACAAAACTTAGATTGTTCAGCATAGGCATCCGACTTAAGGCGTCTGCCACTGCGTTGAACTTTCCTTTTCTATACCTGAGTTCATAATCGAACTCTTGCAACTGCTCGGCCCACCTCGCTTTTCTACCTCTTAGATCAGGTTGGTTTGCAAACCACTTTATGCTCTCTTGATCAAAAACTATGGTCAACTTTGATCCATATAGATAATGGCGCCATTTCTTTAGAGCATTTATAATAGCGAACATCTCTCGCTCATAGGTAGAGTAATTTTGCTGAGCAGGACTTAGCTTTCTACTCTCAAAAGCTATCGGTCGACCATCTTGGCTTAGTACTGCTCCTACTGCGGATGAACTTGCATCTGTCTCTAATTGGAAAGGCTTGTTTGGATCTATAATCTGTAGAACCGGGGCCGATGCTAAAGCAAGTTTAAGATCTTGAAAACTCTTTGCTTGATCTTCTTTCCAATTTAATTTTTGATGCTTCCCTTTGAGTTGATCTGTCAAAGGTACTGCAATCTTGGCATATCCTGCCACAAACTTCCGATAATATCCTGCCAATCCGAGAAAACTTTGTAGTTCTCGAACCGTCTTGGGCTCAGGCCATTCAAGAATCACTTGGACCTTTTCAGGGTCAACTTTGATTCCTTCCGCGGAAATAATATGACCTAAATACTTTACTTCTGGGGTAAAGAATTCACATTTTGACTCTTTACCGTAAAGTTTATTATCGCGAAGAAGTTGAAAAACTGTTTTCAAGTGCTCTAAGTGATTTTCATGATCTTTACTGTAGATCAGAATATCATCGAGAAAATCTACAACAAATTTTCCCAAATACGGCTTAAGCACTTGATTCATCAAAGTCATAAATGTTGCGGGTGCATTTGTCAACCCGAACGGCATCACTAAAAACTCGTAGTGACCAAACTTTGTTCGAAAGGCTGTTTTAGGAATATCATCATCTTTGATCCTGATCTGATGATAACCTTGGCGTAAATCAATCTTAGAAAAGACTGTAGCTCCCTTTAAACTATCGAAAAGATCTTCGACTAGTGGCATGGGATACTTGTTCTTTATCATAAGATTGTTTAACGCCCTATAATCTACGCACAGCCTCATGGTTCCATCTTTCTTTTTCACTAGAAGGATGGGTGCTGCCCATGGAGACTGGCTTGGGCGGATAAATCCTTTATCCAAATACTCTTGGATTTGATTTTCTACTTCTTGATTCTGGACATAGGGGAGGCGGTATGGGTTTTGAGATTTTGGCTTGGTACCCGGAAACAGATCTATACTGTGATCGATGTTTCCACGAGAGGGTGGCAAGCCGTAGGGGAGTTCCTTAGGGAACACATCTTTAAATTCCTTCATTAAATTGTTAAATTTAACATGAACTTCTCGAGGAATAAAGGACGAGACATAAGAAACTTGATTTATATTATCAGAATCTATTACATCGGTGCCAAGGACAAGAAAAGCTTGAGTCTTGGCTTCTTTATTGACAAGTTTCTGAAGTTCAGTGTATGATATCAAAGGGATACTTGGAACATCATGCTCACCCTTGATTTTATACACTACACCGTCACGCTGGAATTCCAAAGTATTTGTAAAATAACACCTGGTCAATGAAGGTCCTAGATTCCATAGCCACTCTCTCCCTAAAACAAGATCTACCCGATCCATGTTCATGATTTGGAAGTCCAAGGTGTCTTTAAATCCTTGGATTTCTAGATCCAAATTACATATCATTGTGTCCCAAACACGGGTGTCTTGACCGTGCATCATGGATACAATGTATTTATGAGGAGATGGTTCCTGAGGAAGAGCCAGTTTTTTTACTAACGCATAATTGATAAAATTATGCGTAGCAGAGTCATCCACCATTATCCGGATGGTGTGCCCTTTTACTGATCCATGCAACTTGACCAAATCATGTGGACCAAACTCTTGAGGTTGCCACATGTTTTTGGAAATTTGGCATGAATGGGTACTGTCGCAATGCATAATCTGAATCTTCTTTGCACTTGAACTTGCATCCAAGTTCAAAGAGTGAATCAGATTGATTTGCTGCTTACCCTTTCCCTTACTTTCTCTTCCGACTGGACAGGCACGGCTTCGATGTCCAGGCTTGAGACATTTAAAGCACAAGTTTTCTTTTTGCGCTTTATCATGATCTTCTGGAGAAAGGATGTGTCTAAAAACACGAGGTTTTTTAGACACTCTTTCATTAGATTTAGTCCCTTTGCCCTTACGCTTAAAGTTATTCTTCTGGGAATAACTGTTCTCCTGCGGGACATCCAAACGTGAATTGTCCTCATAAATCTGTGCGACCTTAATCGCCTCTTCAAGGGATTTAGGCGCATGCCGCTTAATTTCATTACGAATTCGCTGGTTAAGTCCTCGGACAAAACCGCGAAGTCGATGGAAGTCATCTAAATTCTTTAACTTCAGAATTACATCTCTGTATTCTGAAATATACACTAATAGCGGTCTACCCTTCTGCTGAATTTTATCCCAAGCTTCCCAATTGCGTTCCTCCTCATTCTCGGGGAGAAACTCTTTCTTGAAAAGGTGGGAAAATTCATTCCAAGTGGTAGGTTTCTTGTGAGTCTCAGAGAGACTCATCCACCATGTATAAGCTTTCGGTCCTAGTGATAAACTGGCTTCTACTACCCTCACATGATCGGGGGTATGTTTGAGTTCATGGACATCTTGCCATTTCTCTAAGAAAGTCAAAACCGCATCCTTATTCCTATCCTTATCCTCTCCAGAGAAATAAGGAGGACGGATCTCCTTACCCAAGGAAAGATCCACGGGGCGGTTATGGCTTTCTAACATCCCTACCGAAGCAACACACAAGGGAGTAAAAGACACTAGGCTAAGACGGCTCATACTTCCCGCTAAAGGAAACATATCTGTATGGGGAGAGGATAATCCCTTATCCTTTTCCATCCTAACAGACATTGGTGAAGTTGCGATCGTATCTGTGTGACTACCTAAAATAGTCTTACTGATATCCCTAGGCGTCTGAAGTAAGTTCAGAATGGCCTTAAGGTGATCCTGGATTCCATCAATAGATTGACGGAGGACTGCAACCTCATCCGGAATACTGGACAACCGTCCAAGCTTTTGCTCAACTAGCAACATCCTACTCTCCATATCTTTCCCCTCGTTTAGAGTAGTGATTGTTTCCCCTTTTTTCGCAGAATCCTCAACGTCTAATGCTACAATCGTCGCTTCTCTATTAAATGCATCAGACGCATGACTTGTATTTGAAACCATAGGTGCAGATGGATGCAATGCACGTGCAGCTATTGGTGGTCTAGGCATGAATGAGGATGTTACTAAAATAGGAACAGAAACAAACACTGACGTACTAGTAGGACTCGTAAGCGAGACGTGGCTAGAAGTCCCCTCCATCGCACACAAAGCGTTATTAAACTTACTAAGTATTCCTAACGCAAGTGGTGTGTGCAACAAAATCAAAAGAGCTATGCAAGAATATCACAAGAAATAGTCCCTGATGATTGGGTCCGTTGAGGTCGACTTGATTCTAGCCGAAAGTGCTAGAATTATGACGAAGTTAGGCCTCCAGATCTGCACTCCACGGCTCCTCTTCCTTCAAACTTTGCTCAATCTTTGATTCTCCTTGGTTGTTTCTTTGGCTAAAAGCAGAATACTTCTCGGGTTTGGCCTGCAACAACTGATTTGGCTCCTTGGATGGATGAGAGTTGGGGTTGCACTTCAGCTGGTTTACTGGTTTAGTAAACTTTGCTCTGTATACACAAGCAAGGAACACTCGTTGTCGTTATGGATAGGCGAGTGTCTTCGAGTTGGGGGGGCGGAGGTTCGAATCCCCTCTGCTTCACCAGAGAATTGAACTTTTGGACCTCCGGATTGGGATCTTCTCCAGCGCCGATTTTGAAAATTAGCATCTGCTGCGACTATATCTTCACGCGATCGATGTTTGGTCTTGTGGATAGAGCAGCGTGCTCCCAGCAGAGAGGCGAGAGCTCGAATCCCGCCGGCAGCACACACAGAGATGATCTATTGTTTTGCTATGCTTCTCCTAAGCCAAGCCAAAGCGAGGGAATCGGCAAGCTTCTCTGATCAACCGAGAACAGCCTTCTACGTCGTAGAAGAGCTTATGCACACGCATATAGGAGAAAGCGAATTGATGAGCAAGATGATGAAAGACAGAGAGTTATGGAGTTAATGCTCTGATACCAATGCAACAGCGTAACGACTGCAAATGCTCATGAATGAATGACTCTCCTCCCAACCTTATGCCTGTATATATAGCTGCTTGAACTAATGAGGACCACAAATGTAACTAGAGTCCACAAGTGCATGTGCAATCTCCTCCACTCCTTTCATATCCACCACTAGAGTCTATTAGTGGCTGGAGTGATCTCGACCACTACTTTAGTACCTTCCACTAGAGTCCACTAGTGGTTGTTGTACTCACCTCTTGAGTTAAGTCCACTGGACTCAAGTTAACTCACGTTAACTTGAGTTAGAAGGCTCTAGAGCTCTTTGGGCAAAACTCTCTCCCCATGCTCCCCATGGGAGTTGAACCCAAGACCTCTTCCTTCACAACCATGAGACTTAACCACTAGGCTAAGTGGATTACTTGAATATGAGAGCACATGACTTATGCTTGAGTCTACTCTTGAGATCTTTGGTCCTACAGACGAGTGACCAAACGGTATCCGATTTCAGATCTGTCTGAAGCCATCGGATCCCTAGATCATAGACTTACTTTATTACAATTTGAACAACCTGAATCTATGTAGAAAACATGCTCATCAGATTTACCTTGTGGCATAGCCATGTTCATTATCAATAATGAATCCTCTTTGTTTGAGTCTTCTGTGTAGTTATTGAAGTCTCTCCTTCCTTTGTAGCCTCATTGATAGTTTGAATGATTGTAGTTGTTGTAGTTGCCATGATAATTGTTGAACCTTCCTCTTGAGTAGCCATAACTTCCTCTATTGTATCCTCTTCCTCTTTGATTCCTGGAATTCTTAAAGCAATTTTCAGTTGTATGATTAGTTAATCCACAAATAGAACATGAGTTGGAGTCTTGGGATCTCCCCCTGCCTTGTCTACCTCCTCTTCCTCTACCTCTGCCATGTCTTCCTCTACCTGCATAGTTAACTTGATATGTACCTGCTTCATCATCCACTTTCTTTGCCTTTCCTTTGTTATCTTTGGACTTGCTTTTATCAGTGTATAAAGCTGAAGATTGATTACCTTTAGAGCTTTCTCCATTTTTGATAAGCTTTGCCTCTTGAGTAAGTAATTGTCCAATGAGTGTATTGAAATCAGGTACATGCATGTCCATGTACAAATCCATAGCTGTGGTGAATGCTTCCCACTTGTCATTTGACTTCAAGCCATTGATGACCTGCCTTACAATTTTCTCTTCATCTATTAACTCTCCAATGCTTCCCAACTGATCCGCTATGTCCTTGAGCTTTGTGACAAAATCAGTCACATTTTGTTTGGGAGCCTTCTTGAGAGTTGTGAAATCCAGCCATAGTTGATGCTTCCTCGCTTTGGTACTTGAAGAGAAGAAGGCTTCAAGTGCATCCCACACTTCCTGAGATGTCTTACAACTTCTAATATGAGGCAACAAAAAATCTGAGATAGAGTTGAGGAGATAAGACCTTGCAAGTGCATCCTTGGAGCACCATGTACTCAATCTTTCTTGCTCTTCTTATGTTGGTTGACTTTTGTTCCTAAAACTTGGCATAACTTCATCTCCAGCCACATAACCATATAAACTTCTACCTTGGAGATAAGCTTCCATTCTTAATGACCAAGATGAGTAGTTACCTCTGTCCAATTTGTCAATTGATGAAGGAAATCCATCTGCCATGTTGTCCAACCTTGCTCTGATACTACTGTGAAGAGATGGATAGGTATGTGCTTGAAGATGAAGAGGTGTTGCAAAATCCTTGATCTACACTAGCCAAATGAACTCCAAGAGTATATGGTGGGCCCTTTTAGCTTGCCAATGGATGTATTAGACACCCTTTGTACCTTGGAAGATCACTCTCAAAAAGATAGATCAAAACAGATAAGTTGGAGTTAGCTCAGAGGTGAAAAACTTGCTATTTTGGTTCATACACCTGTCCAATGTTTTGCATAATTCTCTCAGCACAGCAGGAATTAGCTTAATTCCTTTTGGGAAAGTCTAGATAACTTAAAGAGCTAACTTTCAAGAGTAATTTCATAAAAAATAATGAACCACACACTGAGAATGATGTTTAACAACTGATGACATCATCCCGATTTTCACGGGCTGCTACAGTTTGAGACCAGTGAGCAGAAAAATGAACATAACTCAAAAAACAGGAATCCAATAATTATTAAAATTTGTATGGTTATAGTAGACAATAAGTTGAATCCAAAAAGCTTTAAATCATTGAATTTGGATAAGTAATCACTGAGAAAGGGCTCTGACAAGATGAGTAAAAAAGTCGGGTACCTGACAGAGAAGTGAAAATGACAGACAGGGTTGACGTCAACTGAACATAACTGAAGATTGCAATACCCAAATGAAATGAAAATTTATGAGCATATATTACATTTATAGAGCTAACTTTACCAAGTTAAATCACTGAAAATGATGCACCAAGCTCAGAGAAACCATCTCTGCAATTTGACTGAGAAAACTAAGAGTCATGGCAGTGAGTAGTACACTTCACAAGAACATGGAAATATGAACCCAAATGATAATGAAAATGAAAGTATATTGCTTGTACAATACAATGGACTTACTGATACATATGTGTGCCTTGTAATCACACCTTGATATGGCATAAAGCTCAGCTCTTGGAGGTCTTCACATAGGTCTCTCTAACCATGACTAAAGCTGCCATCTATTTATAGTTGAGTTTGGGAGGCTAACTTCCCTCAATCACTCTCCAATCAATCAGTGATTGATTTGATTCTCTACCTACCACAAATCACAAATTCATGGCTCCTCTTTCCTTTTTTGATCAAGTGGACTCAACCACTTAAGATTCTTTCACTTTTACATTAAGTAAAGTCTTCAAAAATTACAAGAGGTAGTTCACAAGTGAACTTTACATAGTCTTCATTTTAAGGCTTCTTTTATGACTTTGTGGGACTCAAGCCAATACTTAGGCTTGTCATAGACTTGCTCCAACAATTATCGTGAAAAGTTCTGCTAGACCTATAGCAGACTTCAAGACGCTTATACTGGCGAACTGAAACTTGTATATATCTTTGGCACAAAAAGATGAAATAACCTACACAAGCACTACAATAGTGCGTTCAGAGGCCAAAACGAGCTCAGATCACGATTTCGATGCCACATAACGAAGCTATTTTGATCTCCTAATCACCTTGAGTATGCTCACCAAATTTCGTGCGATTTTGAGACTGTGATTGGAGGGGTGTCAACGATGCCCTAGATGAAGTGACTTCTGCTTTGGTACCTATTGTTGGAGTTAAAATTCTACGGAAGCACGTGAACAAGAAGAAGCTTGGAGCACAACACACAATACTGAATGTACTACAACTAGAATGTACAAAGATAAGTAAAGCATTAGGGCTACATGTGTAGATACAAGTCGGGGGAAAAAACCTCCTAAAGAGGGAAAAAGTGCCCCAATGGTCCTAGTGTGTTCACACACATCACTACGTAAATATATCAACAATTCTTGCTCCTACCACATTGCTGATTCTTTCCTTGGTAAGAATCATGAACATTATATGCATCTCCACTCTAAGTGCCAACCATAGATTTTCAATGAATCTCCTCACTCAAGAGTGCTCCACATGTGTCATCATAGATGAGTTTACCACCATGTGCACTCTTGCTAATAGTTGTGCAAAACATATCCCATGATGATGGCAAGGTGCATAATAGCAATACTGCTTTCATTTCATTATCCATATCCATTTTCTAAGCTTGTAATTAGGAGAATATAGCATCAAAATCATTTAGAAGAGTAGCAACACTATCTGTGTCCTTCATGCGAAGGTCATATAATTTTCTCATTAGATACACTTTATTTGATGCCGTCTCTTTTTCATATGTATTGCATAACTTCTTCCAAAGCTCCTTTGCACTTTCACGATCTAATACCGTAAAGTAAACATTATCTGCTAGGTGCAATCGAATGGTAGACCTGGCTATTTTATCTAACTCATCCCAATCATCTTCATCCATGTCACTAGGCTTCTTTGAAATTCCATTTACTGGCTTCCATTGCCTCCTTTGAATCAACACATCTTTAATCTGATTCTTCCATAGAGCAAAGTTTGTGCCATCAATTTTTCGGATCTCAAAATGGTATTTGCCCTGCAAGTTATAGCTCCTCGGAACACTGGCACTAGAACCTGATCCACCAGATGTGCCTGAGACCTTTGATGCCATGACAGTAAAGAACTAAATAGAATGATAACGGAGCTAGAAGAGTCCAAACACCAATGAAAAAGTGTATCAAGGAGTAAATCGACCACTGTATAGTTGACAAAACCAAAAATCTAGAAAAATTTTGCCAGAGTATCCTCTACAAAATGAGCATATGACTAGTGTCAAAATGTCATAAAATTGCAAGTACTGAGATGTTTGCTTGCATAGTGAATCACTGACTCCGCTGCATATAATCAATTACCCAATAGAAGCCAACTAGGCTTATCGAGCACCTATGAACAACTATCATACATCTCCTATGATGAAGCTGGGTAAGTCATCCACCTGCATCATCAAAGAGACCGTGACATCTTGGTGTCTCCCAGTTAAGAAAACCTTACCAGGAACCTCTTTATCAAATCTAAAAGGCTTTATGCAAAAAAACATAACTGCTATATCAATGACCACATGGACGTACATAAGCGGTATCCACAAAAGCGTACATGGTGTGCATGTGCTCAATGTATGCACTAAAATGACATTAAAAGGCTGAATGCACAACCCAAAAACTAGCCAACAACACCTGCAAGTGTCTATCAACTCTCTTGTTTTAGGCTCAAAAACTTGCATAAATTTGCAGCGGCTACTCCCACCAAAACTGAAAACCTTTTGAGAAACCTGTAGTTTTACGAGTGTGGCTAAAAACATAGCCCCAAAGGTTAATATTTATTGTCGTAGAAGTACAAAGAGCACTTTTCTTGATGCCATAGACTTCGTGCAAATTTCTTCATTTAGAAGAGTACCATATATGTCATTATAGATTAGTTTCCCGCAAAGCGCATAATCTCTTATTGTTGTGCAAAATGTGTTCCGTGAAGGTAGTACTATGTGTGACAAGAGAACTACCTTCATCTCATTATCCATATTGATCTCAAGTGCTTTCACAAGAAGAAAATTAATCAAACTCATTTAGCTGAGTAGAAAAAGTATGAATGTCTTTTGTATGTATGTCATAGAGTTTTCTCATCAAGTATACCTTGTTTGATGCAATGTCCTTGTCATATGTGTTACATAATTTTTTCCATACTTCCATTGAGGTCTCACAATCAAGAGTTATGAGGTGTACACTATCTCCACATGAAAATCAATAGTGGACATATCCAGCTCATCAAGCTCTTCATCATCCATGTCAATGTGCTTCTTCACAATGTCAATAATGGGCTTCCATTGCCTCCTTTGAATCAAGACATCATGTACTTTGTTTTTCTTCCATAAGGAAAAATTAGATCCATTGAACTTGTGGATGTCAAATCTACATTTTCCTTGCAAACTATAACTTTTCCTTGAGCTACTTGCACCACCCATTGATCCATGGGATGTCTTTGAAACCACTACAATGATGTGAATAGTGAAGTATTTCAATGGCGATGCACGACAGTGCGCTCTCCTTCTCCCGAGCTCCACGACGATATGCTCGGAGTAGAAAACCGAGCTCCTAAGGCCGCATGCAGTACTCCACATAGAGGCTACAGAATACGCAGAAAACAGAGTACACAGGGAGCACGAAGACAAACTTCTTAGGTCTTACAAATGCGGTCGAACGTACAGTCTGTGACTGACCAGGCCACTATATATTTTATTAAAGAACATATACAAAGAAGTGTCCGGTGGCCGTTTGGCCTTTCACATGGACACTAACGGTAACAATCTCCCACTAAAGGCCAATATGGCCAGAGTAACTATGGGAGAAAAATAAAGAATGATAAAGAATACCTGAGTGTAAGTATACAAACTATACCTCCCACCTGATGGGCATGTTACACAGTATACAAGTGACTGGGTAAGATCAAGAATCAAGTAACCCCCATCAAGTGACAACAGTGTTGAAAGCTATCCTGTGGTAGAGCTTTAGTCAAAACATCTGCAGCATTATCTCGAGTGTGAACCTTCTCAAGAATAATGCTCTCAATGGCTAAGCAATCTCTAATGAAGTGATACCTCACCTCAATGTGCTTGGTCTTTGCATGATAGACTGGATTCTTAGCCAAAGCAATGGCACTCTGACTATCACTGAGCAAGCGAGGTACATGCTGAGGTAAACCCATATCACGAGCAAGACGAGAAAGCCACAATGCTTCCTTACATGCCTCACTTGCTGTAACATACTCTGCTTCTGTGGTGGAAACATCTGTACATTCTTGAAGACGAGATCTCCAAGAGATAGCACCTCCAGCAAAATGAAAAATGTACCATGATGTAGACTTACGATTTTCTACACAAGCAGCATAGTCAGAATTTGTGTAACCAATAATGGATGCTTTCCCTCTACCTAAGCATAGACACTTGTCCTTAGTGCCACTCAAATATCTCAAAATCATCTTGACTGCTTCCCAATGTTTCTTGCCAGGATTAGACATATATCTGCTCACAACTCCCACTGCAAATGCAATGTCTGGTCTCGTAGTTACCATAGCCTACATGAGACTACCAACAACAGACTGATAGGGAATTTTGGTCATGAATTCCTTTTCCTCATCTGATTTGGGGCAGTCATCCTTGCTCAATTTCACATATGTGGGTAAAGGTATACTCAATGTCTTTCCACCCTGCATATTGAACCGATGAAGTACTTTGGATATGTACTCACTTTGAGACAAGTATATGCATCTTTTACTCCTATCACGAGTAATGCGCATGCCAAGAATATGTTTGGCATCCCCCAAATCCTTCATATCAAATGTCTGACTCAACTTCTTTTTTAGAATTGACAAATCATAAGAGGACTTCCCAGCAATCAACATATCATCGACGTAAAGTATCAAGCATATCAAGCTGCCATCAGAGCATCTCTTTGTGTAGAGACAATGATTCTCATTGCTCCGAGAATAGCCTTGGGACTTCATAAAAGCATCAAACTTTTGGTACCATTGTCTAGGAGACTGTTTAAGTCCATACAAGCTCTTCTTGAGCTTACAAACTAGACTTTCCTTGCCAGGAACTACATAACCCTCTGGATGTTCCATATAGATCTCATCTATAAGATCTCCATGCAAGAAAGCTATTTTCACATCCATTTGGACTAGCTCTAAGTCCTCGATTGCAACGAATCCAAGCAACATGCACAAAGTAGTCATCTTGACCATTGGAGAGAAGATTTCCTCAAAATCAACACCATGTTGTTGCTTAAAACCCTTTGCAACAACTCGTGCGTAATATTTTGGAGAAGCACTATCTGATGTGAATTTCAGCTTATATACCCATTTACATGGTAAAGCTTTCCTGCCCTTTGGCAAAGGTACTAAGTCCCAAGTACCATTCTTGTGAATAGAATCCAACTCACTCTTCATGGCACGCTCCCACTTGACATGATCCTCTGTTTGCATAGCCTCTTTGTAGCAAGAAGGCTCATCGGCATCTGTTAGCATAACAAAATCTAAACCTGGAACATATCTATTAGGTGGATGTGAGACACGTGCAGAACGTCTCAATGGTTGCTGAACAGGAACATGTGCAGACTGATCTGAATGGACATTCTCTTGAACATCCCTATGTGCAGCATTTTTATGCATGCTAACTGGAGGACTAGTATCCTCAAAGACCACTCTTCTCACTTCAACCTCCTTAATGGGCTGTTTATGCATCTTAGACTCATTAAAAATGACATCACTACTTCTGATCACTGACCATGTTTCAGGATCCCATAAGCGATATCCAAATTGTCCTTCTCGACCATATCCAAGAAAAATGCATTTCTTTGACTTATGGTCCAACTTTTGTCTAAGATTCTTGGGTATATGAACATATGCTTCACACCCAAAAACTCGAAGATGATCATAATATGGTGGTTTCCCTGTCCATAACTCTTGTGCCACTTTCAGACCTTTGGCAGTACTAGGTGAAAGGTTAATCACATGAACTGTAGTCAATACTGCTTCAACCCAAAAACCTTGTGAGAGGTTTGCATGATGCAACATAGAGACTACTCTATCTTGAATAGTTCTATTCATCCTCTCAGCTACACCATTTTGTACTGGCGTATAAGGAGCTGTAAACTCTCTACGAATCCCTCTAGACTGATAGAAAAGGCTTAATTCATGTGAGGTATACTCACCCCCATTATCTTAACATAAAGCCTTAAGCTTAGTTTCTTTTTCAGTCTCAATTGAAGCAAGCCATTTTCTGAAAGTAGGGAATAGATCATCCTTTGATTTGATAGGATATACCCAGACTTTTCTAGTAGCATCATCTATGAAAGTGACAAAGTAAAGAGAACCACCTAAGGACCTAGTGGGCATAGGACCACACACATCTGTATGAACAAGATCTAAAGGCTGAATTGAAGAGTCAATGTGTGTTCTATGCACATTTCTGGTTTGTTTTCCATATTGACAATGCTCACAAAATGAACAATTAGAGAAAGATAACACAGGTAAGTAGCCAAAACGAGAAAGATTTTTCGTTCCACTACGAGATATATGGCCCAAACGACCATGCCAAATACAAGCCATAGGGTGTTCAGTAACAACTAACAAGTGTTCTTTCTGTGATACAAATAAAGGATAAAGTGATCCAACTTTGCTTCCTTTTGCAATAACCATATTGCCCTTTGATATACGAAAGGACTGAGCATAGAAGACCACCTTGTAACCAAGGTCATCAAGTTGACCAACTGACATCAAACTGCGTGATAACTGAGGTACATGGCGTACATTATGCATAGTAAATTTTGAACCAGCAATGAACTGCAAAACCACATCTCCAATCCCCACAACATCACACTAGTAAGAGTCACCAAGTCTCACGGTACCAAGAGACTTTGCTGCATAATTAGAGAACCATTCTCTATGTGTAGCATCAAACTCATTTAGATGAGCAGCAACACTATCTGTGTCCTTCATACAAAGGTCATATAATTTTCTCATCAGATACACTTTATTTGATGTGGTCTCTTTTTCATATGTATTGCATAACTTCTTCCAAAGCTCCTTTGCACTTTCACAGTCTGATACTGTAAAGTAAACATTATCTGCCAGGTGCAAACGAATGGTAGAATTGGCCATTTCATCTAACTCATCCCAATCATCTTCATCGATGTCAGCAGGATTCTTTGAAATCCCATTTATTGGCTTCCATTGCCTCCTTTGAATCAGCACATCTTTAATCTGATTCTTCCATAGAGCAAAGTTTGTGCCATCAAATTTTCGGATCTCAAAGTGGTCTTTGCCTTGCAAGTTATAGCTCCTCCTCGAAACACTAGCATTAGACCCTGATCCATCGGATGTGCCTGAGACCTCTGATGCCATGATGGTAGAGAACTGAATAGAATGATAATGGAGCTAGAAGAGTCCAAACACCAACAAATAAGTGTATCAAGGAGTAAATCGACCACTGTATAGTTGACTAAACCAAAAATCTGGAAAAAATTTGCTAGAATATCCTCTGCAAAATTAGCATATGACCACTGTCAAAGTATCATAAAACTGCGAGTACTAACATGTCTACCTGCATAGTGAATCACTGACTCCACTGCGTATAATCAGTTACCCAATAGAAGCCAACTAGGCTTATCGAGCACCTATGAACAACTATCATACATCTCCTATGGTGAGGCTGGGTAAGTCTTCCACCTACATCACCGAAGAGACCCCGACATCTGGGTGTCTCCCAGTTAAGAAAACCTCACCACAACCCTCTTTATCAAACGTAAAAGGCTTTATGCAAAGAACATAACCGCTATATCAATGACCACATGGACGTACATAAGCGGTATCAACAGAAGCGTACATGGTGTGTATGTGCTCAATATATGCAGTAAAATGACACTAAAAGGCTGAATACATAGCCCAAAAACTAGCCAATAACACGTGCAAGTGTCTGTCAACTCTGATGTTTTAAGCTTAAAAAACCTGCATAAATTTGCAACGGCTGCTCCCACCAAAACTGAAAACCTCTCGAGAAACCTGTAGTTTTACGAGTGTGGCTGAAAATACAGCCCCAAAGGTTGATATTTATTGTCTGAGAAGTACAAAGAACACTCTTCTTGATGTTCTTGGACCTGTGTGAAGAGAACTATGTGCGAAAGTACTCCAAAATGGCTCCAAAAGACACCCCAAAAATGCTTCAGAAATAGTCTTTGAAAGCAAAGAATGAAGCTTTGAGGGACCAAAACTTGTTCGAGGTAATGTCAACCTTAGTCTTTCCCCTTCTTCAGACACCACAAGAGTGTAGCTTAGTGGCAAGAGATTGCCACGATTAAGCGACCTCTGGGGGGAACAGTACTGGATGGGTGACCTCCCGAGAAGTACCGGGAACCTCTATATTCCTTGATCGTTGAGGTCCTCCCTCGCGCACAGCCAATGGTGACTTTGGTGACTCGGATGATAAGGTAGGCCAAGGTCTATGCCTTGGTCACCACCTTAGTCGAAAGCCTTGGGGGGGGGGGGGGCTCGCTTTGATTGCACAAAAGGAACAAAGCTTTTGCCTTGAACTGCTCTAATACCAGTGAAGTATTTCAATGGCGATGCACGACAGTGCGCTCTCCTTCTCGAGAGCTCCATGACAATATGATTGGAGTAGAAAATCGAGCTCCTAAGTGCGCACGCAATACTCCACACAGAGGCTGTAGAATACGCAAAAAACACAGTACACAAGGAGCACGAAGACAGACTTCTTAGGTCTTACAAATGCGGTCGAACTTACAGTTTGTGACTGACCAGGCAAATATATGTTTTATTAAAGAACATATACAAAGAAGTGTCCGGTGGTCATTTGGCCTTTCACATGGATACTAACGGTAACAAATAGGCTCTTCAAGAACATTGCTATGTTAAGTTTTTATATGGATAATTTATAAAGTTGAGAAAAAAATTGATATAGTTCTTGTAAAAGAAATGGATAGGTAATCAATAAAAAACCAAACAATAATGGCAAAACATTGTATGCCAATTGATAAAATATATAGAGAACCTAGTGTGGATCCACAAATCAACCATTATATCGTCGAACCATGAAATCTAGATAAGTTTTGATGGAGTCATCTTTTACCATGTCACTGTCCAAAATTGCATTAAAAAATGCATGATATCATAACTACATAATATATTTACTACTCATGATAATACCTAAAAACACCAAAAGCTAACCTAACTAGCATGTACCTATAGATCCAGTATGGGTGCACATGCACATGCACCACTTTCATTGTTGTTTTTGTTGACCCTATTCACATAGATGCACCATGATGGCATAGGGACATTTATGTGTGTGTCATTGAACATGAAAAATTATACTACATACATAGACATAGGAATTGCAAAATTCATTGGTCCAATTGATTTATTAGGTAGTGACCAAGGATCATGAGAAGCACCTATATTTGATCTTGGTACTCAAGACTAAGTAGTATGAGTTAATAAGGATATCCAATGATTAAGTGGTCATTCGAACCAAGGTGATTGGTTTGAAGAGTAATGGGATTCATAATGAGTCCATATTTTATTCATAAGATTTCATAGTTATAAGAATCCATTAAACAAAATATATTGACACAATATTGTAGTATTTTGGCCTTGAAGATTGCAAACCTATTACCACTCCTATGGAAACAGGTTTGAGTACTCAT
Source organism: Ceratopteris richardii (assembly GCA_020310875.1). Classification (NCBI taxonomy): domain Eukaryota; kingdom Viridiplantae; phylum Streptophyta; class Polypodiopsida; order Polypodiales; family Pteridaceae; genus Ceratopteris; species Ceratopteris richardii. The sequence continues at coordinate 102,123,752 of CM035415.1, forward strand.
GATGCTAGAGATGCATTTGATGTTGTTCTCTATCAACACGCTATTGAATGCTTGATTTACTTATGCATAACTCGGCCTAATATTCAATTTGTTGTCTCTCAGATGAGTAGGTTTATGCATTGTTGAGGTATCAAGCATCAATAGGCGGTTTAGTGAATCTTTTGCTACTTGAGTGGTACCCGGCTACATGATTACATGGATTTTTTATCCCAAAGGGGGGCATTACTGCTAGATTCACATGCCTTTTTTAACTCAAATTGTGCTAGTTGTTGTGACACTTGCGTGTGTCTACCATTGGTTTTTGTTTCATTCTTGATAGCTCATGCATATCTTGGTTGATAAAGAATCAGCCTATTGTGGCCACTTCTAGTTGTGAGATAAAGTATAGGTCCATGAAGATAGTCCACAAGCTTATTACACAGATTCACTCAAGCATAGTGGTACTTATCTGTATCCATATGAGGCACTACCTATGTAACCTAATTGGGAGCCAGAATACTCCAATTTCATGTATATGAATCCAAAAGCCACGCCCCAAGTGAGACAAATGAGACCAAAAGCCCCTAGAGGACCATGTTTTAGATGTCAAGGCGACCATTTCATTCGTGAATGTCCCCACCTCCCAACTCTTGGACAAGGACATGCCATCACAATACAAGGCCTTTGTCCTAAGTGCAACAAAGAGCATCTCCCGAGAGATTGTCCAAGGAACCATTCTAGTGGTCCCAAGGTTACACCCATTAATGTGGTAGGCTTAATGGTGGATTCAAGTTCAAGTAGCATTAACATGGCTCCTATACATGCAGTCACTGGGGCACAAGCCTTACAATAGGCTAAACCAGCTAAAAAATTAGAGTCAAGTGAATCAAGAGAGATTAGTAAGAGGAAAAAAAGAACATGGAAGGATCCTAGGGAGAAGGCCAATCCTAAGTGGGCTAGAAAGTTATCCAAACTAGAAGAAAGCTTAAAAGACACAAAGATAAAAATAGCAGACGTTGCATCTCAAAACCCCTCACATGCCATAACTCCATCCAGTCCACTTCATCCCACCCCACCACTCATTATGAATTCTTGAAATTGATGATCTTCATGATCAATTTCCCCAAGACATTCCATCTATTTATGGAGACCAAGCAGAGCAACAAGAAGATGAAAGATTAGATTTTGAATCTAATTCTCTACAAGAGTTGCCAAAATTCACAGGTCCATGGGAATCTGAATCTCTTCATATTAGAGCTCCCACAATACTGATAAGAAATGAAGAATCAATGGTTCCAAGAAATAGTGAAGTCGTTAAGAACAATATGGCGCAGTGTCATCTCACCTTAGAAGATCTTCTCAAAGTGAAACGTGAGCTATGGAAACATGTGGTGAATCAAGCTCTAGAACTTGGTTCCAATACATCAAAAGGAGGGTCTAAGCAGAAAGTCCCAGAGATATCTCTAGAAAAAATAGGAGACATGAATGAAGGTGAAGAAGGTACTTATCTTCCAATCACCTACCAAGGTTACACAACAAAGCTATCTTAGATTTAGGTGCTAGTGTTGTGATTGCGACCACCTCCTTGTGGAAGCATTAATGGGGCAAACCCACATTAAGACCAACTAGAATGAAGCTTCAAATGGCTGACGGCCATATTGAAAGACCTCAAGGATTTCTAGAAGGGATGTGTGGAACTATATGATGCTTCACTAAAATTGCAATCAAAGCATGAGCTTGAGCATCTTTTCCATCCCATCTAAGTTGCTCCTGTGAGGAGAAACCACTCTACTCAAAGAAGAAGCTCCATCTATGACAGTAGACTGTGAAGTAGAAGAACCTGGGGGTCTTCGATCTACATCTGCCACTATGTTCCAAAGTTCTTTTGCAACAAGAACATGCTTCATCATGTAAGACCACATCGGATAGTTGGTCCCATCAAGCTTATCTTCAGCTTGAAGCATGCCAAACAAGTCATTGCTACCCGCCATTTCAACAAAGAACAAGAATGTGTTAAAATCTTCACTTCGATGAAAGCTGAAATGAGTGCTGAAATTTCAGCTCACAAACCATCACTCCGATGGCGATTCTGACTGCACGAATGGCTTTGAAATGAGGGTAAAACTGCAGGCCACCTGTTGGAAATGTTTCTTGGCTACTAAAATTCATTGTTCTATGCTTTGAAGTTGATTTGCACTCTTAAAAGTGCGTGCATACCATGACATGAAAAGCCAAAACTTGAGAAGGAGCTGAACCTGCTTTGATACCACTGTTGGGTGTGTGTAGAAGTGCGAGAGACACACGAGAAGCACACACAAGGATCACAAACATAGCAAGACACACGGAGAAGACGATGGTTGGAATAACTCTCTCTATTGACTATGAACTGAAATATAGTAAGAGCTGAATAATATCCCTAAGTACAAAGTACCACCACATATGAGAGTATCAAGTATGTTGTAACATGGGAAAAAACCTCTAGCCAGCACTAGAGCAAAAAGTGTCCATGTATAGGGAAAAGGTTCACATCAAAGCTACTCGAGGAACACATAAGTGTAACATTGCCCACCACCTAATGGGCTCTCTATCTCGGAGAGCTACAACCAAAACTATGAGCAGAGATGACACCATGATTCCTGTGCTGCAAAATCTTCAAAAGGACACTTGATTAGCTACCAAGTCCACCAGGAGAAGTAAAGAACAACACTAGAGAAGAACCAAAAGTGGAAATTTTGCGTTGAAGAGCAAAGGATTGAGAATGGAGGGTAGGAGGAAAGTGTATGGAGGGCTGAGAGGGCCGAGAGTGATAGGGTAAGGAGGGGCAAGGGGGCTTGGTAGAAGGATAAAGGGAGGGTGAGGGAATAGGATTATGGGCTCTCGAGAGGGCCAAAATGATAAAATAGTAAAGCTAGAGAGGGTGCATATGGGAAATTGTGAAATGTTGTCGTAGCGATTTACATCTCTACATATCTAGAGTTTGACTCATCCAACTCCAAACTTCTAAGAAAGACTTCCAACTCAAAAGATAGAAATCATTGTTGATAAAAAATTAATCCAAGATTTTAAAAATTATTTTATTGCATCATTGGGAAGTACTCGTGGAGAGCTTTCCAATGATATATAACACTGTAGTGTTTGGATAAAAAATGATCCTCAAAATATCCATCCAAAACTATTGAGAACTTATTCTAATTAACTTTCTTCTACAATTACTACAAGAGAAATGCGTGGGCAGCATGGATAAGTCAACATTCTTCCAAACAATCCACCAATGTTCAAGTCTTGTGGCCGTCAACAATGTGGCAGCGCGTGGAAGATGTATGTTTTGCTTTATTAAAAGCATGACGATGGTTTCGTTTTTTTCTCCGTATAGCTTTTCATCAGGTGCCGTTTTCGCGATAGATTTTGAGTTTTATCAATGGCGATCGTAGGAGTTTATGGATCGTAGCTTTATTAAAGCTTTTCAATGTGCTTTTGGGAGATATACATAACCTATATAAGAAAGACCTTGCTCATTGTTAAAATACTCACTCAAGAAGCTCTCAAGGAGATCAAGGTGAAGGAGAAGGAGGACTCTGCATACTTGGAGGAGATGGAGATTAGGAGGAGTTGAAGGACATGAAGTTTGAAGTTTATGAAGAGAAGGCTCTACACGTATACCTAGTGGAGGGTTTTCGAAGATTATTATTTTGACAATATTATGATCAATCATGAATTGGTAACTTGTATCTTTCATAATTTTCATTAGAATTGTATAGACACTTCATATAAATCAATTTTTTTTCTCCCATATGATGGTATATCTTGTGAGTAATCTTATCAATTTTCTTGAGTTTTAATATTCTCTTTGAGTCTCCATTCCACCACCTGAGTTGCTTAAAGCACCCTGCATGCGCCGTTGACTTTGCGGTTGAAATGATCCACCAATCGTGTGCCATCTTCCCAACAAGTGAACCTGATGTGAAGAAATTCCATTGCAACTCAGGTACGCATAATTTATATTTTCTTGCATATGCATTTACGAAGTTAGCAAATAGTCGTGGCTTCTACTTCCTTGGGAGCAGTAGCTTGAACAAGATTTTGTGAGTTCCTCCATGAAAACTTGCAAGTATCTTATCCTCTTCACTTAATCCTTCTCATCGATCGAAGCTCCTACAAATTTATATTTTCACATTTTGATACATTGAAACCTCTTCTTCAAGCCAAATCTAGGTACTCATACTTTACTTTTACATTCATTACATAAGTGAAAAATGGGCAAAAAGGGTGTTGCAAAACACACCACACAAGACATAGGTTCTAGCGTGGAAGCGTTGATTGAAAAGAAGTCTCCAAAATATGATGAACAATTCAAACATATGGAGTCACGAATAATTTCATCCATGGATGAAAAACTTTACTCAAAGATTGACTCAATAATTTCATGTATTACAATAATGACTCCTATTATGAAAGAAGTTAATGAGGTTATTAATTCATTAATTACACAATTTGGTAAGTTAGATGGAATTGTTCACTATGAACTTTCAAGTTTGAAAGAAAGTATGGATAATCTATCAAATCATATGAAAGAGATAACAACATTCAAAACTATTAGCTATGACATTTCATGTGTGAAAGAAGGTATTGATATTCTATTGAATCAAGTGAAAGAAATTGCAACATGCAAGTGTAACTATGAACATCAATTTCAAGTTCAAAATATATCTACACATTCTATTGAACAAAGCCCTTTACCTGACCATAGAAGATTCACTCCTAGCACTTTACATAGAAGAACACATAGAGTCCATAATCGACCTATTAGATGTTTTTGATGTGATCAAATCGGTCATATATATGGGAATTGTATAGCATATGAGAATGCATGTAGACAAAAGTTGGTACTTGAAATTGAACGGAAAATATGTGATTATCATAATAATTTACCTTTACACTTGAACTTAGGAAGAGGTGGAATTAAAGAATATTTTGATCAAACAAAATCTAAGCCAAGGTCATTTAGAAAACAATGGAGATCAAAGAGATATGATGATAAGAAATCTTTTGAACAAGAAACTATGATACCAATTGACAATCAAGTTAAACATTTTGAAGAAAAGAGAAGTGAACAAATCAAGTTAGATAAACAAAAGGTTGAACAAATTTTGCAACAAAGATTGGAAGAAGATGAGCAAGATTATGAAAATTCAATTCAATTGAAAAATAAAGATGACGAATACTATTTAGTATGTAATCCAAAGTTCCTCGAAAATGACAATTTCTTTGATCAAGAGAAAGTAGGAATTGCAAAATCTCAAATAAGCCATAATATGAGCAATGAAAAAAATAGTGAAAATGAACATAACTCCATAAGTGTGAATCAAGATGAATTAGTACAAATAGATACAGAAAGATTTGAGAAATTTTTGAATGAACAATTACAACCAAGTAAAGAAGAGCATGAAAACCCAATCAAAGTCAAAAGTAATAAAGATGGCACAACCTATATCAAACTTGATGCAAAGTTTTTGTATAATGATAAGATGTTTGATCCTGAAAAGATTAAAAGTTTTATGGAAGCAAAATACAATCATATTCTAAACAAAATTGAAGATGAGATTGAAGAAAAAGAAGATGATGGAAATATAAGTATAGAAAATGACCAACATAGTGATTCAAATTATGAGGAAGAAGAAAAATCAAGTCATGCAAATTTGATAATTTCATAAAACAAATTGATAATCAATTAAACGGTTCTTTTGAAATCTAGCAAGTTTGTATGATCCACTACTAATGTGTTTTGAAAATATTTTTTTTGTAAATGAAGAAAATGTGGATAACCATGACACCGAGAATGATCAATCTTCTGATGAGGAATAAATTTTTTTTTGCATTACATTATGTTTATGAAAAATGATTAATTATGTTTTTGAGTTTGATACAGGAAAATATCTTGCACATGATGAATAGGTACCAAAGTCGATCTATGAAGCGTTCTTGAGCAACAAATGTTTTCTAGAACTTTATGAGTGAACCTATAGTGAGGAATCTATGTAATAAAATGTATTTTTTTATTCTAATGCTTGATGATTCTATGAAACAAGAAAAAATCTTGGAAGACATTCTTCACAAATCTATCTAGAAAGATAGAGAAAATCTATAGATTTCGAGTGATTTGAGAGATTAGTTTGGTTGAGGAGTGAGACTTGAGTGTTGAGTTAAATGCATTTTAGTCTTCTTTTCTACTCTCCATTATTTGCACCATGTTGATTCTATTATGCACTTAGAGTATGCATAAACCAATGTATATTCACATATGTTTATTTCTTTAGCCTGCACAATCTACTTTCACTTGAAAAAAAAGAAGAGAGAGAGACATCCAATTTAAAAACAGACATCAAAAATTCTGAAGAACCTCATCATCAACATCCTCTTGCCCCTTTTGCACCATGACTTTTTGAAAAATGCACTTAAAGTATGCATGGTGGGGTCTCACTACATGACCTTGCATTTAGGCACGTATTGAGATTAACCTATGCACACAGAGTGATTGTAAGGATTGATATATATGCACATTGATATTTATGTGAGTGAGCACACAAGCTTCATCATCAAATACCTTTCATCCTAATATTTGCACCATGTTTGTTTACCTATGCACCTAAAGTATGCATGATAGGGTCTCACTACATGACCTTGCATCAAGGCACATTTTTTAGCTTTACCCATGCATTTTGAGTGATGGAAAGGATTTAATATGTATAAAAACATGAAATGTATGAAAGTTAGTGCACATAATTCATCAACAAATACCAAATACCTTATCTTTTGCATCATATTTTTAACCATGCATTTCCAAAGTATGCAATTGATAGGGCTACATTATATGGCCTTGCATAGGCACATTTTTTATCTTCCCATGCACTTGAGACATGATTTCAAGATTTAATGTTCTTATGAAATGTTAATCTTTGAAGCAGAAAGAAGATTTGAAGATTGGCCCATCGAGAACAATGTGCAGGTTTAGTAGGGGCAAATGTCATAGAGATTTACATCTCTACATATCTAGAGTTTGACTCATCCAACTCCAAACTTCTAAGAAAGACTTCCAACTCAAAAGATAGAAATCATTGTTGGTCAAAAATTGATCCAAGAGTTTAAAAATTATTATTGCACCATTGGAAAGTACTCGTCGAGAGCTTTCCAACGATATATAACGCTGTAGTGTTTGGATAAAAAATGATCCTCAAAATATCCATCCAAAACTGCTGAGAACTCCTTCTAATTAAGTTTCTTCTACAATTTCTACCAAGCGAACTGCGTGGGCAACGTGGATAAGATGGCATTCTTCCAAACAACACCTGTGTTCAAGTCTTGTGGCCGACAACAACGTGGAAACGTGAGGAAGATGTACGTTTTGCTTTATTAAAAGCATGACGATGGTTTCATTTTTTTCTCCGTATAGATTTTCATCAGGCATTGTTTTTGCGATAGATTTTGAGTTTTATCAATGGTGATCGTAGGAGTTTATGGATTGTAGCTTTATTAAAGCTTTTCAACGTGCTTTTGGGAGATATACATAACCTATATAAGAAAGACCTTGCTCATTGTTAAAACACTCACTCAAGAAGCTCTCAAGGAGATCAAGGTGAAGGAGAAGGAGGACTCTGCATACTTGGAGGAGATGGAGATTAGGAGGAGTTGAAGGACATGAAGTTTGAAGTTTTTTAGGAGAAGCCTCTACACGTATAGCTAGTGGAGGGTTTTTGAAGATTATTATTTTGACAATATTATGATCAATCATGAATTGGTAACTTGTATCTTTCATAATTTTCGTTAGAATTGTATAGACACTTAATATAAATCAATTTTTTTTTCTCCCATATGATGGTATGTCTTGTGAGTAATCTTATCAATTTTCTTGAGTTTTAATATTCTCTTTGAGTCTCCATTCCATCACCTGAGTTGCTTAAAGCACCCTGCGTGCGTCGTTGGACTTTGCAGTTGAACTGATCCACCAACCGTGCGCCATCTTCCCGACAATGTATGGTAAAATAAAGTGAGAATAGACCATGTGGACCATGTGCACAATGAAAAACACATGAGAAATGTGCTCAAAACATGTGGGTTTTGACCAAAAGTCAGAGAAAAGTTGGGATTTTGGAAAAACTAAGCCAAAAATGAGTTGAGAGGTGCCAGAAGACATGAAAATGACCCCAAGTTTGAAAAAAATGGCCATCCGAGGTGCAATCTAAAGCCAAAAGCATTGGACCAAGAAATATATATATATATATATATATATATATATATTGTTTTCTCTCTTTTTTTTTTATTTAAATCCATGGGGGTTAATAAAAAATAAAATAAAATTAAAAAATGAGAAATTTAACAAGAAAAAATAAAAAATAAAAAAATAAAAAAATAAAAAAATAAAAATAAAAAATGAAAAATAAATTAATAAATAGAATAAAAAATAAAAATATAATAAATAATAAAAATAAAATAAAATAATGAATTATCCGTGGCACGAGGGGGGGGGCGGGGGGGGAACACAAACACACACACATAGAGAGAGAGAGAGAGGGGGGGAGGGTTTTTTTTTTTGGAAATTGAGAAAAAGAAAATTAGCGAGTAGGGGCTCTTTTTTTGAAAAACATACCCAAAAAGAGATAAAAAATACAAATAAAATGCAAAAAAATTCAAAAAATCAGAAAAAATTCACAAAAATTTCCATAAATATCTAAACCACATATCCCTCTCAAAAATACACAGAGCTTCCTCATTTCCTCCATTTTATTAAGAAAAATGACATTAAAAAAAGATAAAAAATTTCTAAAATGTTTTTAAAAATTCCCAAGAATATCCTAAAATTTTGTTTATGCAAAAGCCTATGAAATTGCTTCTAAGTTGCATGAAAACTCAAGGAACAAGCATGAAAATGGATAAAAACTACTAAAACTTGAGCAAAATTGATATGAGAAGGCTATGTACAACCTGGATAGATTTTGCAAGTTCCAGGTGATCCAGAAATCTTCAGTTGTGTTGGGTCAAGGGAAGGGTGTAGAAGAAGCACCTCTCACAGACTATAAGAGTCCAAGAATGATAGTAACACTTAAAGGATGAAGTTACAAGGAGTCATTGTGGATGGTGGGTCTAGCATAAATTTGATGCCTGAGCATACAATGGAGAAGCTTGGCCTAGGCCTATCTAGACTAGCCCACTTCACTGTCACTTTGGCAGATCAAAGCAAAGTAAGGCCAGTGGGGATGATCCCAAAAGTTCCACTCAAAGTACAAGGTAATCTCTTCATTTTGGATTTTGTGGTATTAAGATTGCCCCAGGTAGAAGGAGGGATTTCCCCTCTTGATTGGAAGACCATGGCTGAGGCATGCAAGTGTCATCCATGACTGGGGTAAAGACACTATGTGGGTACAACAAAAGGGACAAGAACTTAAACAATATATTTAGAGGAGGGTCTAGATCATCAAGGGAACACGAGCATGATGCAATCAGTCTAAGACATCATGTGATGAAGCTATGCCTACTCCAAGATCCAAAGGAGGACCTACACAAGAGGAGATAGATAAACTCACACTTTGGTGTGCAAGGGATGCTCAAGAAAGGTCATACATACTAAACTCTATCTCTAATGTTTTGTTTGCACATATTAGAGGATGCAAAACATCTCAAGAGACTTGGGATGCACTTGCAAACTTCTTTTCTACTAGTAACAGAGCAAGAAAGGACCATCTATGGAATGAGTTCAACCAAATGGAGAAGACATCAAAACAAATTATCATAGAGTTTGTCACCAAGGTCAAGGAGGTTGTAGATCAGTTAGCATCCACTGGAGAGCTGATTGAAGAAGAGACCATCATGAGGCGAATTCTAAATGGAATTAGAAGTGATAAGAAGTGGCAATCCTTCACCACAACATATGATCTCATCATGCATGTACAAACTCCACATTTCAACATATTCTTGGACAACTCTTCAACCAAGAAGGCAACAATATTATGAAGGAAGGTAATTCTTATCAAGTTAATTCAACAAGTTCTTTTTTGTAGGTATGAAAGATAAGAAGCACAAATTCAAGAAGAAGGAAGATGATGAAGAAGAGATCTCCCAAGCCAACTATGCAAGAAAGAGCAAGTGGAAAGGGAAGAAGAAAGGAGCAAGAGGTTGATTCGACAACACTAGAGGTAGAGGTGGACACAACTTCAACAATGACAATAGAAATAGAAGGGACTTCAACAATTATTTAGAAGATGAAACACATGATTATTCATTGCTTCTAATGATTTTGAGCCACAAAGAAGGTAAAGAAGATGGCCATTGGAGGATTTGACACCAAGCACAATGTGCAAGAGATTGGTATTGTCAAAGCCTCCAATGGTAGGAAAAACATTCTAAGGTTCTCTATATACCCACTATCACAAACAACCTAATAAGTGTAGGCCAAATATTTGAGAAAGGCTTGCAAGTAGGTTCAACCAACATGGAGCTTTTGTGGAAGATCCATGTCAAGGCTTCAAGAAGATAGCAAGAGGTGAGAAGTGTTTGGGAATGATGGATGGATACTCCTAGAGACTGAGTAGGTACTGCTAAACCTGCTTTGTACCAGCCCTCTTTTGCTTCAGATTTGATAACTAGACCTCCTTAGCTCTCCAATGACACCATAAAATGTCCTATGTCCTTTGGAAATGATGTGTGCAATGATTGAATCAAAACAGATAACTTTGGAAGTCACAAACTCAAGAAAACCTTCTATTTATGGCTTGACACCTGCTGAGTATTTTGCTCAGTATGACCAGTACAGTAGAAATTGGAAAAATTCCTTTTAGCAGTATCTAATTAGCTTATTAAGCTACCTATTCCAAGTGGAATGATGTAAAATGATAAACTATGCTAAGAGAAATCAATTTAGCAAGTTAAGCTATACCCTCGACTTTTTAGGATTGTAGCAGAAAATGACCAGAGTTCACTTCGATGCAGATTTCTCCAACATGGCTAAATAGAATGTCTTCAAATTTTGATAGCATGTAGATTACTTCAAGCTGAATTCATCAAGCTTTGAATCACTGAATTTGGTGAAGAATTCACCGAGATATGCCCTTGACAAGTTGATAGACTTTTGAGTAGACTAACAGAGATCTCAGAGATGGATAATATGAATGTATGTATTAATGAACATTTGTATACAACTCCATTTGCATGAACATCAATGCCAAATGGTATAGAGAGGTGTGGGCTTGAGTATAGACCTCACACACACTCAAAAATCAGTAATGCTAGGCTCGGGAGTGCTCTCTCTTGCCCGCGACTTTTCATGTCCATTTTTATAGGAATGAGTAAAAGATTTGAATTCAAATTCAAACTTTTGGCTCCCTATGATCAAGCTTCTAAATGCTTGGAGATATTCTTTCAATCAAACAAATACTTTTTCCACGAATCCTTTTGGTAGGTGATTACAAGAGATTCCAAGTCAATCTGACTTTTACAATGAGGTAAAGTGGTAATTAACCACTAGCATATGTTCCTATGCTTCTTCATGTATGTATAAACTTCAATGCATCATTTGAGCCAAATGTGTAGGCTTGCAATTTACACCAACAGCTCCCCCTCAAGCCAAACATTTTGGCTTAATTCTTCATCTTCAATCTTCAAGTATATCCTGCAGTCCAATCATGGATTTGAACCTGCAAAGTTTGGTTCCATCCAAAGCTTTAGTCAGCAAATCTGCACATTGCATGTTGGTGGATAGATAGGTAAGTTGAATGTCCTTGCTTATCAATTTTTCTCTCACATAATGGTAATGAACCTCTATGTGTTTGGTCCTAGCATGGTAAATAGGATTAGCTGCAAGGTGAAGAGAACTTGTATTATCTCCAAAGATAATTGGTGACCTAGTATACAATCCCAATTCTGTATACAAAAGCTTAATCCAAATTGCTTCTTGTGTGGCATTAGCTAGTCCTCTATACTCTGCCTCTGTGGAAGACAAAGCAACAGTAGGTTGCTTCTTTGAAGACCATGAAATTGGTTTGTCACCTGCAAAAGAAATATATCCAGAAGTGCTCCTCCTATCATCCTTGCATCCTGCCCAATCTGCATTTGAATAAATTTTGATATCAATATCTGAAGTGTAAGGAAAATATAAACCATGGTTCTGTGTACCCTTGAGATACTTCAAGATTCTCTTGGCAGCCTCTAAGTGAGGTATCCTTGGTTTGTGCATAAATTGACTTAGCACACTATAGCTCAAGCGTAAGCACCACCTCCTTTACTTGTCAATCCGTGGAGACGTGAGGAATGGTATGAAGACCACGAGCAAGTGAAAGCACAAGTGCGTGAGTGAAAGCACACAAACATGCACACACATACACACACACGCGCACAAGGTAAGATCAAAGAGAGGAACAATGGAAAGCTTCGATTGCAAAGAGTTCTCTTACAAAGCTCTATTCTCTAACAAGCTAACCTCAAAAATGGGCTCTCTAGCTCTTTTTATAGTTTTTTGACTAGTTTTGGCCCTGTCCAGACCTAGTGTCCGGCCTAGTTAAAAATTAGGTTCCTGGGCTTATTTGAGGGCTCAAACGGAGTCTAAAAATTATGAAAATTGGTAGGATGATACTTCTAATGCTCCTCAAGCTTGAGGACTCCTCGGCTTGCACAAAATGGAGCTACAAAAATAGAAAATGGTATTTACAATGGTTTTAGTGAAGGAAATCACTATTTTTGTAGGGAATTCTTCTGAAAAGTTGACATGTACTTCTTGGAGCTCCCTACTTGCTCCTTCTTCTTGTGTGTCCACCTCTTAGATGTGTTCCTATGCTTTGTCCTTGACCTTCAGCTTCAACACTCCCCCCCCTCTCGAGTCTGTCGTCCCTGACAGACCCTTGTTGTAGTGGTTGTTCCATGTAGTTCTTGGGAGGTAGTATCAATTCTGTATGAACAAGAGCTGTCTATCTTCCAAATTTGGTAGTGTTGGTTGTCCGGTCCTTCATTTGTCACTGCACGCCTTTGCAAGTCGTAGTCCCTTGGTATGTGCTTCTTCCGTGGATTCCCGCATGAATGCGTATCAAGATTGAGTTGGAGCAACTGCTAGCTTCGAATTGCTTCCTAGGTATTGATGTTGCCCCAGGATGTCCTCTAGCGCTTCTAAAGATGATGTTCAGAGTAGTCATGCCAAGTACTCATAACCCATAGTGAATGATGGGTAAGTGTGTATGTGCATGGGTTGAAAAAAGTATGTGCCTTGTGCACGGCCTTGTAATGTAGCCCTACGCATGCTTACTTGGAAAATGCATTGGAAAAAGTATGGTGCAAAAATTGCGGGTCTTGAGCTAAGTGCTCAAGGGTATGCTGACGAAGAGGTTTCCTAATCTATCATGGTTATGGTGTTGCCAGAGTAAAGATACTTACCGTGGTGAAGGGTTGATTTATGTCTATCTCTTCATGTTGTATACCCAACATTTGTGATGGAACATTGTCGATGAATGTCCATGTTGCTGGTCCACCGAAAATTTTTTTGAGTGCCTGGTTCTGTCTTCTCTTTTCAAAGCAACGTTTGCCAAATACTGAGAATTGAATTTCTTTATATTCTTTGACAAACAACATTGGGTAACTACACCAAGCTTAGTTTCACATATTCTCTTTAGTTCACCATAAGCAGGAGTCTGCTCATCTAGTATACAGACAAGGATTTTCGGGGTACCAAACAAACTCTTGCAAATATCTCCTTGGATGCTCTCATACATACAGTAGTTAAGCATCACTCAAGTTGTGGACCTTCAAGATCTTCACTCCCACCATGGTAAGGGGAAACCATAGGTGTGGATGCCATGTTCATGCTAAGTTCTTGACATCTACCAGATAAGGCAACAATTACATCATCTGCTAGCCAAGACACACTTCTATCCAAACTGATAAATGCCCAGTAATCGATGGTTCAATCTTCAACTAAGCATGACTCATTCATGTTCCATGAGCGAAACCTGGGAACAAGTTCTTTCCCTCTCTCTTTTTTTTTTTTTTTGAGGAATGTCACAAAACAAGAAGGCAAAGTTTAGTATCAAAAAGTGGTTTACATGTGTCAATGTGCTCTAGTGCATGGGACTCTCAGTTGTGTCTATGCACGGCCATGTAATGTGGCCCTATGTAATGCATACTTTAGAAATGCATGACCTGAATGGTGCAAAAGACAAGGTTGTGCAAGGAGCACATGGTTGTCGCTCATCGAGGCCTGATGTCACTTGCAGATGTTGGTGTCATCTTTGTTGGAGGTATCCATTGGATCTCAAGATGACCACTGATCCTTCCTCTTTATAGGGATCCATTTTAGAACAGCATTTGGCACTGTAGAGATTATTTTAGGTGTCTTCCTCTTTGGATGCGTTCTGAACTGTGGTATCCAGTGTGGTTGGCACTTTGGTTTGATGGAGGCTACTTGTACTTTTGTCTTCCAAACCCATATCCTTTTTGCACGTCTTCCTACTATTGTTGAAGAGCTGATTTGATCTTCTTTCGGTCTCTGTACGTGGTTCTTACCCTCTTCTCTTTTTGGCTTCTTTGTTGAGACCTTTCGCATGTGGGAGAACATAGGTTGTTGTAGATGTAAGAGCTTCTTAGGTACCCACATCTGTAATCGCCCTTGTTGAGCTGTAGCTAATTTCTTAGGCACCCAAACTTGTTGGATACCTTGTGATTGAGCTTGTCCGAGCTGCTTCCTTCGTCTTCTAACCTGGTTGGCTTGCCTGGATGGGATTTGTGGGGGCAAGGCTGGTGGTTTCTCTCCTTTGCGTACCCACATCTGCGTCATGCTCGGAACTGCTTTCTTATCGAATGGTGTCTTTCTATTTGATGTAGCAATTGTCGTGATCGGTTGTGTTTGCCTGTGTGGTGGACTTACTAGTGTGGCTACTTGATTCTTTGGAGAAGAAGAAAGATCCACCCGCCTTCGAACCTGTTCTTCCACGATTGACTCCTTCTGCATCATAGAGCTTTTGACACATACAACATCTTCTTCCATATGATTAGTCTTAGAAGAGCTAAGAGAGTGTGTGGTGCCATGATCTGGGAGCATGCAATTCTCTAATTCTAATGTAATGCATTGTTCATGTACCCAAACTTGAAGAATTTGACTTCTTAGGTTTAAGTTAACTACATGGTCATAGATCCAATCTTGACCCAAGACAAGTGGTTCTGTAAGGTTCTCATCTTCACACACTAGCGCTTTGACTTTCATTAGAACATCTTGAAGGTAGATGGGAAGTTCCACCTCGCCCAAACAAGGGGTTTCCACACCTCCTAATCCGATGAGATAAGCTTCTATGGGATTGATGTTCAACTGCAAGTCTTGGCAGTAGGATAGTCTAACTGCACTACTTGCTGCTCCTGAATCAATCAATGCTTTCACAGTCCTTGCACCCTTTCCTTGTCCTATCTCTATGGTCACAAATGGGTGTCGGTCAATGACTTGAGAAGTTGCTTTGCCTGATTTTTGGCACATATCCATGTGATATTTTGGAGCTTTTGAGTTGACATCTAGGCCTAGTCGCCTTAACTTATTTCGCCTAATACGCTCTCTGGCCTCTGCCTGTGCTTCTTCTCTCACCCTTAACTCTTCTTCTTTTCGCTTCTTAGTAGTGCTGAGTCTCGTAAGCATATCCTCTGTAAGAGGTTCTTGGTATAACTTGACTCTACATCCACTAATATAGTTGGGCAAGATATCACCTTCTAAAGTATCCAATTGAACTGCACCGCTAGTGGGTCCATATCCTCGTTTTTCCAACTTACGGGCATGTTGTTTTAGTGTGTAAACCAACACTAGATCTCCCTCTTTCAATCCTTTATCTTTGATGTGTGCATCAAAGTATGCCTTTTGTCTTTTCTTTGCAGCATAGATGCCTGCTGCCGCTCGTAGCCTCGTCTCACCTAAGCTTTCCAGATCAAAGATCCTAGAAGACAACTCATGTCCATTCCACTCATGCTCTTGTGCTACTTTTAAAGCTGGGATTAGGAAATCCAATGGTAGCACAACATTCTGTCCAAAGACCATCTGAAATGGGGTGGCATTGAGTACCGTTTTGTAGGCAACTTGGTAAGCCCAAACAATATGATGAAGTTGTTTGTCCCAATCAGAGCGTTTATTATTTACCAGTTTTGTCAATACGTTACAAAGGATCTTATTGGTACTTTTGGCTTGTCCGTTAGCTTGTGGGTGATAGGGGGCAGACTTCTTATGTATCACCAAGAATTCTTGGAGAATATTTTCAATGACTTCATTCAAGAAGTGTGTGCCTCTATCGCTCACCAGCTCTATTGGTAGTCCATATCTCGTGAACACATTCTCGAATAAGAACTTAGCCGTAGTCTGAGCATCATTCTTTGTTGTGGCTTTCACTTCTACCCACTTTGTAAGGTAATCTGTGGCTACAATAATATATTCTGCATGGGAGTTTCTAGCTGGGGGGTTAATAGGACCTATGAAGTCTATGCCCCATTTCGAAAATGCACGCCCTCCCATCATTGGTCTCAAAGGCATCTCGTCTTTTCTAACTGGATATTGTGCACGTTGGCATGTGTCACATTTCTTCACATAGGTATGTGCATCCATATGAAGAGTGGGCCACCAAAGTCCTGAGAATAGAATGGTCTTGATCACTCGGTCAGGACCAAAATGTCCCCCTGCAACACCACTGTGTGCAGTCTCTAAGACCTTTAAATAGTCTGATTCATGAACGCACAGTCTTAAGTAACCATCCTTGCCTCTTCAGTATAGGTTCTCTCCTACTAAGGCATAGCCTTGAGCCTCTTGCTCCATGCTTCGTCTTCTTGCTAGACTAGCCTCTTTGGGTAATCTTCCCGACCTCATAAACTCTACCAATGGAGCACTCCAATCTGGAATTAATGACACTTGATAAAGGGTCGCATGCTCCACTGGGGGTCTCTCTCTGCACATTGGACAATTCTTAATCCACTCATGTATTTCTTTGTCCATGTTAGGCCAATACACTCCTATATGCTTCAGATTTTGCAATGTTCGTTGTTTAGAATAGTGATTTCCTAGCAATCCTTCATGAGCTTGCTGCAACCAACTACTATGTTCATCATCCTCCACACAACAAGCTAATACACCCTCAATATCTTGTTTGTACATGCTTCCTGCCAATATGTGATATTTTTGTGATCTTACAATTTCTTCTTGTGATGTTTTCACATTCTTATTTGCAGGGCCGAAGGTTAGGACTGGTACCAACTTATTTGCCCATTTAGGAACAACTTCTAAATTGAACAGATAAGCATCCGGTAGGTTGTCAGACACTCCTTGCGGTGACTCTCCTGAAGTGATGCGAGAAAGGTGATCTGCCCTAAGATGGGTTCTACCTTTCCTGACAACAACTTCAAAGTCATATTCCATTAGTAAGAGGAACCATCTTACTAAGCGTCCAGTATTGCAAGGTTTATTGACCAAATATAACAAAGCTTGATGATCAGTGAAAAACTTGAATTTGTTGGCCAATAAATAGTGTCTAAACTTCTTCACAGCATATACCATGCCTAAGCCCTCTCGCTCAGTTGTGGTATAGTTCCGTTCAGCTGCAGTGAGCTGTCTACTAGCATATGCTATGGGCAAATCTAAGTTTCCTTCACTTGTGGGTTGTGCAAGCACACATCCTATGGCATGATTGGATGCATCCACATGGACATGGAATGGTTTATTCCAATCACGAGTGGTCAGTATTGGTGCTGTGCACAAACGTTTCTTCAGTTCGTTGAAAGAATTCTCGCATTCGTCGTTCCACTCAAAATTAGACAACAAGGCATAAAGGGGTCTAGCTATGATCACGTACATGTGGATAAACCTACGGTAATATCCACAATGGCCCATAAAGGCTTGTACCTCTTTAACATTCCTTGGCCTTGGTAGCTCCGCTATGGCTCGTACCTTATCTTCATCTGTTGAGATTCCATTCTTAGAAACAATATGACCTAAGATTTTACCTTGACGCACCATGAACACACACTTTTCTGGGTTTAGACACACTCGATATTCTCTACACTTGTTGAAGATTTGTCTGAGCTCAGGGATGTGAAACCTTCTTTCTTGGGAATGAGCACATAAATCATCCACATACACTTCTAAGCTCTTTCGCAAGAAATCTTTGAAGACATGACACATGAGCCTTTGGAATGTTGCAGGTGCATTGGTGAGCCCAAATGGCATCACACAAAATGCAAAGATTCCCCACTCTGTAGCAAAAGTTGTTTTGTGTTGATCTTCTGGGGCAATGGCTACTTGATTGTAACCTGAAAACCCATCAAGGAAGCTATAAACTTCCTTGCCTGCAACACGCTCCAAAAGGTGTTCCGTGATTGGAAGTGGATAACTATCTCTGATAGCAGCGGCATTAACTTTTTTTAAGGTTAATACACACTCGCAACTTTCCGTTCTTCTTGGGCACCACTACAATGGGGGACACCCATTCAATATGCTCAATCTCATAGATGAATCCAACTTCAATCAACCTATCAATTTCTTCTTTTATTTTGGCTGCATAGGTATCATTATATGTGTAGGGCTTCTGTTTGGTGGGCTTGGCATCAACAGTCATGGGGATAGTATGAGAGAAAATTCTTGGATCTACCCCTTTCAAGTCTCTATAGTGCCACGCAAACACGTCCCTATATTCCCTTAATAGAGCTACAAGCTCCATTTCTTCTCTTGCACTTAGGTCATCTCCTATATATGTGCATCTCTCTTCGTTCTCTTCAATGGTCACTACAATTTTCTTGGTCTTTTCTTTATTATCATATGATTCTCCTATGATGGCCTCTCTCTTAGGCATTCGTACCAAAATTTTGCGGTCGTCAACTTCATATTTCTTGAAGTTTTCAGGTACTTCAAACAATGATTCCTCCTCTTCTTGTTTCACAGCTTTTCTTTTCTTTTTCTTTTGACTGCTATTACTTCCATCATTTGAATTTACCATTTTAATACTTGTGAGAGGTTCTTCTTCTTTCTGGGTGAACACTCCTATATCTTCTAGATAGTGCTGCTCTGAATTAAAGCAACTATCCATCACAATGGACTCTAGATCATCGTCATTCTCTTCTTCTTCTATGACATCACTAGGGTCACATTCTTCTAGCAAGGGCTGACACATGAACACTGAAATATCATAACCTTCCTCATCACAATGAGGTGTCCATTGTTCTTCATTGACAGCGATGTCCATGGTGGCTAAGATTTCTGGCCAGCCATGAGGCTCAAATTTCTCATCTGGAAAGATCATCGGTGTGTAGGCTGGGTCTCTAACTGGTCTATCTCCTAGTGAAGTTCCTTCTTCTCTCGCCTTTAAACATTTTTCCTCTTCCTCTGCGACCTTGCACATCCACAAATGAGTATCTTCATGCAGCCATGATGGATCAGGTGAACTTTCAGAATGCCTAGAGATGGAATCTTCTTTCGCTTTGTGGATAGGATTCCATTGTAGGGGTGGTACATCTCTGAAGGAGTAATCCTTCAAATTGACCTTGGTGGTGACCCCTAAGTGTTGTAAGTACAAGGAGTTGTAAGTACTATTTGCAATTGTCATAGGAAGGGTCTTCCTAAGATCATCTCATAGACATTATTTTTCTCAAAGTCACATATAGCAAATGTGTGCTCAAACTCTACACCACAAGTGGTTAGAGTTATCCCTTCTAGCAATCCTAGAGGTCTTTCAAAATGAACATCAGCCATTTGAAGCTTCATTCTAGTTGGTCTTAATGTGGGTTTGGCCCATTGCTTCCACAAGGAGGTGGTTGCAATAGCAACACCAGCACCTGAATCTATGATTGCTTTGGTTGTGTAACCTCGGTAGGTGATTGGAAGATAAGTATTACCTTCTTCACCCTCACACATTTCCCCTATTTTGTCTAGAGGTATCTCTGGTACTTTTTGCTTAGAGCCTGTTTTTGGCATATTGGACTCAAGTTCTGGGACCTGATCCTTCACATGATTCCATAGCTCAAGTTTTGCTTTGAGCACCTCTTCTACAGTGAGGTGACACTGAACCTTAGTGTTCTTCACGACATCAGTGTTCCTTGGAACCACTAAGTCTTCATTTCTTACCAGTATTGTGGGAGCTCTGATCTGAAGAGATTCAGATTCCCATGGGCCTGGAAATTGAGGCAGTTCTTCTAAGGTATTAGATTCAAAATCTAATCTTTCGTCTTCTTGTTGTTCTGCTTCATCTCCGTAAATAGATGGAATGTCTTGGGGAAATTGATAATGAAGATCATCAATCTCAGGAATAGGAGGGGAATTACCCTTCTCCTTGGCCCATTTCTCCTCTTGTATTTCCCGCAAGAACTCTTGAGAGTACTGTTGAATTGAAGGAGGTATTCCAGCATCCGTGGAATTAGGAACATAAGCTCCCATTGGTGGTGAGCGTCCTCTTTCAATAACTGGTTGAGCCTGTGGAGGTAAAGAAACTTGTGGTTTGTTTACCAACTGCTCTAATCTTTCTAGTAAGCCCTGGAAATGCAAATCCGGTTTGACAGAGTTTGTCTGATTGAACTTTTGACTAGTCTCGAGTATAGCTTGAGCTTGTTCTACCATTTTCATGCACATTCTCATCCGTTCAATCTCTAAATCCGCTCTAGGGTAACTCTTGTCTAGGTTTGCAGATGTAGGCCCTTCTTGAAGTCGGGCCTGGTAGGCCTTGAACATCATGTCCAAGTCTTCTGGGGTTGGATCTGCAAGAACAGACCCTAGTTGTGGTCTATTTACAATAGGTGGTGGGATGGGATGAGGTGGAGTGGATGGAGTTTCGGCATGCGAGGGACTTTGCGATGCAATGTCTTCTATCTTTGTTTTTGCTTCCTTCAGGCTTTCTTCTAGTTCTGATAACTTTTTATTCCACTTGCGATTGGCCTTCTCTCTGGTATCCTTCCATGTTCTTGTTTTCCTCTTATTAGGTTCTCTTGATTCACTCGACTCTGATTGCTCTGCTGGTAATCCTGTTTTAAGGCTTGTGCTCTAGTGACAACTTGTAAAGGGGCCACATTACTGCTACTTGAACTTGAATCCGCCACTAAGCCTACCACATTAATGGGTGTAATCTTGGGTGCACTGGAGGGGTCTCTTGGACAATATCTAGGGAGATGGTCTTTGCCACAATTAGGACAAAAAGCTTGTATTGTGATAGCATGTCCTTGACTTGGGGATGGTGGATGGGGACAATCACGAAGGAAATGGTCACCCTGACATCTGAAACATGGTCCTCTAGGGGCTTGTGGTCTTACTTGTCAATTGGGGCCTAGGGTTAGCGTTTGTGTACATGACATTGGAGTATTCAGGCTCCCAATTTTGTTCCATAGGTGGTGCCTCATATTGATACGGATAAATCCCACTATGTTCAGGTGACTCTGTGTAATAAGCATGTGGACTACCTTCATGGGAGTAGTTTGAACTATGAGCATGAGAGTCATTCTCTGAGATCGGTGGGGTCGCTGGCACCAATGCTCTATTAAGGTTCTCTTCTGCCACTGCATACTTAACTGGAATTGCATTGGCAAGAGCTGGTGGTTGGTTTCCCAAGACTGGTTGTGGCCTATATGGAGCCTGATATTGCTGTTGTGGTCTATAATATGGTTGTTGGTATTGGTTCTGATACCTACGTTGTGGGTAAGGTTGCTGATAATTTTGTCTAACAGCCTGCCTATTGTAGGGACAATCTTGAGCCGTATGGTTTGTGTACTTCCTTTCAATAGTGCAGTATGGGATATTCCTTTCTCTCATGTTCTGGTTGTGCATTGGGCATACATTAGCCATGTGCTCGCCTCCGCAGGTATAACACCGATTCAATGGGGTGACTCTCTGTGTTTGTCTATTTTGGACTCCCAGCTTCTTGGCAACTTGCTCATCTATCTCCTCTATTTTCGTGGAGATTTTTGAAGTATGACTAGTAGAACTATCAGAATCTTTATAGAGTTCGGACAATCCTAACTCCTCACCCAAGTTATCTTCTATGTCAATGCACGTCCGCACACACTCTTCTATAGATCTAGGCTCTTTCAAGTACACATATGATCTTAACTTTGTGCTCAATAAGTTATCTAAGAACAAAGCCACTTGCTTGGCTGCTGTGGGTAACTCTGGAGCAGGGCATCTTTCTAGGTATTGTCTGAACCTTCTACCTGCTAGTCGCACTGTTTCTTGGGGTGTCTGTTTGAAACTGTGGATCAAAGATGTTGTGTTATGCATGATACCACTCTTGGAAAATTCTACAATGAATTCGTCTAGCAGCTGACCTATATCGCCATAGTTGCGACTACTCAGTGGTTGAAACCAAGCTAAGGCAGTGCCCTTAAGAGTCAAACCAAATGCCTCGTATTGGGTGAACAAATCCTCAACTTGTTAAGCTCTTAACACTTGTTTGAACTCGGCTACATGATCATAAGGATCTCCTGTCCTGTCAAAATAATTCTTCATTGCCTTGATCACTTGAGTGGGTCTAAGGGTTCTTGGGTGCTCTCGGGGTCTAGGCAATGGAAAATCATGTTCATCTCTTTGTTGCCTAAGTGCTTGATGTCTCTCTCTTTCAGGTCTTTCATTTTCAAATCCTGACCTATTCCTGCCCATGGTGTGTGCAAAACTTACCTCAGGTCTCTCTCTAGTTCTTTCTCTCTGGGCTTCATGAGTGTGGGATGATCCTACTCCTTGGAGGCCATGGGAAACATTCGATCTTGGTGGAGGAAAAATCAATTCACTCTTCCAAGTATATGCATGTCTATCATGTTTTGTTACCAAGAAATTTTTCTCTGATGTGTTATCCAGGTAGACAAGTTTGCCTGGTATCTTTGGATCCTTGAACTTGTAGATGATGACTATGCCCAATTGGTTAGGTTGCTCTAGCTTGAATCTCCAAAAGGCTTCCTCTGTTTCTCTATTCAAGAATAGTTCTATGCTTTTGTTGTCTTGAGGGATCCAGTCTGGAGTGATCACTCTGGTCAAAACTGACTTACCTCTAGGAGTCTGGGGTCCTTGTCCTACATTTCCTTGTTCTAGGTCTCCTATCTCATTCTCATGAATGATATTTCCAAACTCATCGGTCCTATCTGGTTGGTTGGTAACCACATACATGGTTCCTTCCTTATCAAGGTATGAACCCTCTTCGAACTTGACCACCGGGTGTTCAAGTCCAAAGGATTGATCTGGATTTTTGAGTTGGACCACTGATCGCCTCAGGCCATCCTCATAGATGTGAGCACCTAATCGGTTGGTCCGAATATATTCCAATTGTGCCTTATAGGGACCTTCTGGTGTTTCTAGATGGGCAGCCCCTGAGCCACCTGCAGGTTTCACCATGCTAAAAGACATTTCTGAGTCACTTGTGTCTGAACTTAGTTTGTAAGGATGACCACTTAGTTGTTGTGCCGAAGACTTAGATGTATGGCTGACACTAGCCTTTGAAGATCTAATGCTTTGTTTATCCTTGCCTAGGTGTCTACCAGATCTCTAGTGCATAAGCTTTGGTTAAGAGTCCAAAATTTCCCCTTGGTATGGTTCAAAATCCTTTGGAGCCCCCTTGGTTTCCTAGTCCCACTTGAGGGTCAACTTCAAATTATCCTATCTGAAAATCAACGTATTATTCTTATAAAAAACAGTTGAGGCCATGCAGGATTTGAAACGAGCTTTCCAACGAGCTATAGAGCTCAAAAAATGGACTTTGGATGAAAAAGTTATGTCAAATCAGGCTCCTGGGGGTCAAAACAGGCAAACAAGACCTTTTGGACAGAATCGCAATTTTGTGAAATCAAGAGAATCGCGATTTTATGAACCTCAAGAGAATTGCGATTTTGTGAACCTCAAGAGAATCGCGATTTTGTGAACCTCAAGAGAATCGTGATGCTGAGCAGAGAATCGTGTTTTTGAGAATCGCGATTCTGAACAGAGAATCGTGTTTCACATAATCGTGTCTTAGAGAATCGTGTTTTCACAGAATCGTGTTTTCACAGAATCGTGTTTTCACAGAATCGTGTTTTCACAGAATCGTGATTCACAAAATCGTGTTTTCACAAAATCCTGTTTTAGAGAATCGTGTTTTAAAGAATCGCGATTTTGTCTCAGAGAATCGTGGTTTTCAAAATTTAGAGAATCGCGATTTTGAGCAGAGAATCATGTTTTCACAGAATCGTGGTTCACAGAATCGTGTTTTGAAAATCGCGATTTTGTACCTTGGATGAAAATCGTGTTTTTTAGAGAATTGTGTTTTTAGAGAATCGTGTTTTAGAGAATCGCGATTTTGTCTCAGAGAATTGTGATTTATGAGAATCGCGATTTTGAGCACAACCACAGAATCGTGTTTTCTCAGAATCGTGTTTTTGACATGAAAATCGCGATTGTCTACAGAGAATCGTGTTTTCACAAAATTGTGTTTTAGAGAATCGTGTTCTAGAGAATCGCGATTTTGTCCTAGAGAATCGTGTTTTTACAAAATCGTGTTTTTGGCTAAAAATCGTGATTTGTGAGAATCGCGATTTTGAGCACAACCACAGAATCGTGTTCTTTTCCACAAGCTTTTAGGCGGGAAACAGAGAATCGTGATTTTTCAAAAATTTTGAATTTTCACAGAATCGCGATTTTCATCACAGAATCGTGTTTTTGGTGGGAACTTCAAATTTTTGAGCGCCGAGCAATGGCGAGCTCCGTATGTGCAAAAAATCATGAAAAAACACAGCGCTTGCTCTCCCTTGCACCTCCTAACTCCTTCTCACACAATAATGCATGAAAAATGGTATGGAAATGGTGAAAATGCACTAAAAAACAAGAAATTTCTATGAAGAAGAAGATGGAAGAAGGTGGAGATGATGATGATGATGAAGATGAAGAGGAAAAAACAGAAAATGAACTGAAATGACAGTTTTTTTTTACCTTCCAACATCACAAATCTACGATCTTACCATCACAACGCTCGTCCTCGAAGCTCTCTCCCCGGCAACGGCGCCAAAATTTGGTGTAGCTCAAGCGTAAGCACCACCTCCTTTACTTGTCAATCCGCAGAGACGTGAGGACCGGTATGAAGACCACGAGCAAGTGAAGGCACAAGTGCGTGAGTGAAAGCACACAAACATGCACACACATACACACACACACGCGCACAAGGTAAGATCAAAGAGAGGAACAATGGAAAGCTTCGATTGCAAAGAGTTCTCTTACAAAGCTCTATTCTCTAACAAGCTAACCTAAAAAATGAGCTCTCTAGCTCTTTTTATAGTTTTTTGACTAGTTTTGGCCTTGTCCAGACCTAGTGTTCGGCCTAGTTAAAAATTAGGTTCCAGGGCTTATTTGAGGGCTCAAACGGAGTCTAAAAATTATGAAAATTGGTAGGATGATACTTCTAATGCTGCTCAAGCTCGAGGACTCCTCGACTTGCACAAAATGGAGCTACAAAAATAGAAAATGGTATTTACAATGGTTTTAGGGATGGAAATCACTATTTTTGTAGGGAATTCTTCTGAAAAGTTGACATGTACTTCTTGGACCTCCCTACTTGCTCCTTCTTCTTGTGTGTCCACCTCTTAGATGTGTTCCTATGCTTTGTCCTTGACCTTCAGCTTCAACACACACTAACTCCATATGCAATGTCTATCCTTGTTAAGGTAGCATATTTCAAGCTACCCACCATACTTTGATAACCTGTAATTTCCTTGACTTCATCACCTTCATGGGCACTTAGCTTTAGGTTTACCTCCATTGGAGTGCTTGCTACTTTGGCATCCTGTAATTGAAACTTCTTCAACATGTCCTATATATACTTTTTCTGAGTGATGTATATCCCTGAATTAGTGTAGACTAATTCAAGTCCCAAAAAATATTTCAATAGACCAAGATCATTGATCTTGAACTCCTTCATCATTTGACTTTTGATATATCTGATTCCATTGACATCATTACCTGTAATGATGATGTCATCAACATAAACACAGAGGTATATTACCTCTGAATTACTTCTCTTAATGGATAGAGAAGTATCTGCCTTGCTCATGGCAAATCCTTGGTCTTGGAGGTATGTAGTTAACCTGTAATTCCATGCCCTAGGTGCCTGCTTCAATCCATATAAAGCCTTTTTTAATTTGCAAATATATGTTACCTTCTTGGGGTCTTCATAGCCAGGAGGTTGTGACATATATACCTCCTCTAAAATCCATCCATTCAAGAAAGCATTCTTGACATCCAATTGGTACATATTCCAATTTTTTGATGCAGCCACACTTACCAACACTCTGATGGTTGGCATCTTGGCCACAGGTGAGAATGTCTCCTCATAGTCAATGCCTTGGGTTTGTGCAAAACCCTTGGCTACCAATCTAGCTTTGTACCTATTGATTGTGCCATCAGAATTCCTTTTAAGCTTATAGGTCCATCTGGATCCTATTACCTTCATTGAGTCCTTCTTAGGTACTAACTCCCATGTGTCACTCTCCTTGAGTGCTTTAATTTCCTCATCCATAGCTTCTTTCCATTCTGATTTGGTTATTGCTTCTTCATATGATCCTGGTTCTTCATTTGACAAATCTTTGGCAAGATAAACAGAATGTTTAGTAACAAGAGATGTATCATACCCATATCTGATAGGTTTCTTGCTTTCTCTTTGTGATCTTCTAAATGGTTGAGTTGAAGATTCAGGTATGTCTTCAAGCTTCTTCATCTTCATTTTGCCCTTGGACTTCCATGCTTTGAATTCTTCAAGATTGATAGTGTCTTCATCATCTGAACTTGAGGCTTCATTCTGAGTAGGTTCCTCCTTTGTAAGACTTGGAAATTCCTCTTCCAAATCATAGGGTAACTTGACCTTCTTGTATTCATTCTCATACCAAGAATCATTTTCATCAAAGACAACATCTCTGCTTACCATAAATCCCTTATTGATAGGATTATAAAACCTGTAACCTTTTTTATTTAAATCATACCCAATAAAGATGCATTTTTCAGCCTTTGGGTCTAGCTTACCTCTTATCTGAGAAGGAATGTGTACATATGCTACACATCCAAATATTTTGCAATTGTCAAGTGAGGGTCTCTTACCATGCCATGCTTCATAGGGTGTCATGCCATCAAGAGACTTAGATGGTAACCTGTTTATGAGGTAAGTGGCAGTGGAAACACTCTCTCCCCATAGATAGTTGGGTAACTTTTTCTCATAAAGCATAGATCTAGCTGTCTCAACAATTAATCTATTTCTTCTCTCAGCTACCCCATTCTGTTCAAGAGAATACCTTGTGGTTATCTCTCTTTTGATGCCTCTGTCCTGCAAGAAGTCTTCAAATTCATTGGAGAAGTACTCACCTCCTCCATCTGACCTTAGCCTCTTCAAATTCTTTCCTGTCTCATTTTCAACTAATGCAATATATTTTTTAAAACAATTAAATACCTCATCCTTGTGCTTCATGAAGTATAATACAATCCATCTGCTATAATCATCAATGAAAGACACATAGTACCTTGATCCTGAGACTGAGGGATCTTTACTTGGTCCCCATACATCTGTGTGTACAAGCTTTAGGTAATCTTCATGCATGTATCTTTTCTTTGAGAAGGGTAACCTGTGAGACTTCCCAAATTGACAAGCACCACACTTATAAATCATATGTTGCTTGGATACATTTGGTATCCCAAGCACACATTGGTCCCTGCACATTTGTTTTAAGGTTATTTCTCCTATGTGTCCTAACCTTTTGTGCCAAATCTCAAGCTCTGAAAGTGTTTGATCTTTATAACTATATAGTGCAATATTCTTTGTATCTTCCAACTCAAAAGTGAAAAGTCTACCTGATTTTTCTCGTTTAGCAATCCTCTTGAACCTATGTCTTGGATCCTCCACATATGCTCCATATTGGTTGAATCTAACTTGCAAACCTTTCTCCACAATCTGACCAACACTCATCAAATTTTTGGTAATGGTTGGTACATAGAGTACCCTGCTCAACAAATTCTAATTTCCATCACAAGTCTTAACATTTCCAACTTTAACTACAGAATGCTTTGTATCATCACCTATTTGGAATTGATGCTTACCTTTTGGTTCCTCAAGATCAGAGAGTAATGCTACATTGCCAGCCACATGATTTGAACATCCTGAGTCAATGTAGAATAGGTGGTCATCATTTGTACCTAACTTTGAAGTCATGTTCATGATCAGAAGAGAGTCATCTTGCTCCTCTGTGTAGTTGTTGTAATCCTTCCTGGATTTGAATCCTCTTTGGTAGTTGCCATTGTAATTATTATTGTAGTTATTGTTGTAATTATTGTTGTAGCCTTGGTGATGGTTGAATCTACCTCTTGACGGTGAGTAGCCACCTCTTTGGTATCCTCTTCCTCTCTGATTCTTGTAATTCCTGAAACACTCATATGTAGTATGATTTGATAAACCACAAATGTTGAATGGTGAGGAGTTATAAGATCTCCCCCTACCTGGCTTACCTCCTCTGCCCCTTCCTCTTGAAGATCTACCTCTCCCTGCATAGTTGGCTTCAGAGGTTGATCCTTCATCTTCCACCTTCTTGCTCTTGCCTTTATCTTTAGACTTCTTATCAGTGTATAGGGCAGAAGAGTTATTACCTTTGGATGTGTCTCCATTTTTGTTGAGCTTTGCTTCATGAGTAAACAATTGTCCCATGAGAGTTGTAAGATCTGGAGTGTGCATGTCCATGTAGAGATCCATGGCAGTGGTGAAGCTTTCCCATTTGTCATCAGCCTTGATCCCATTGATCACTTGCCTTACAATCTGTTCTTCTTCAATCTCTTCTCCTATGCTTGCTAACTGATCTGCTACATCTTTAATCTTGGTCACAAATTCTGAAACAACTTGCTTGGGTTGCTTCCTTAGTGTTGTGAATTCAATCCACAACTGATTTTTCCTAGCCCTTGTGTTGGAGGAAAAATATGATGACAAGGTTTCCCAAGTCTCTTGGGATGTCTTACAATTTCTAATATGTGGTAAAAGAAAATCAGATATAGAGTTGAGTAAATAAGACCTTGCCAATGCATCCTTAGCACACCATGTGTTGAGCTTTTCATGTTCTTCCTTGGTTGGTAATCCTCTTGCTTTGAATGAGGGCAATTCCTCATCTCCTGAGATGTAGCCATAGAGACTCCTTCCTTGTAAGTAGGTCTCCATCCTTAGAGACCATGCTTGGTAGTTGTTCCTGTCCAATTTGTCAATAAATGAAGGAAAACCATCTCCCATTTTACCTTAGTTTGCTCTGATACCACTGTTTGGGAATGATGGATGGATACTCCAAGAGACTGAGTAGGTACTGCTAAACCTGCTTTGTACCAGCCCTCTTTTGCTTCAGAGTTGATAACTAGACCTCCTTAGCTCTCCAATGATGCCATAAAATGTCCTATGTCCTTTGGAAATGATGTGTGCAATGATTGAATCAAAACAGATAACTTTGGAAGTCACAAACTCAAGAAAACCTTCTATTTATGGCTTGACACCTGTTGAGTATTTTGCTCAGTATGACTAGCATAGTAGGAATTGGAAAAATTCCTTTTAGCAGTATCTAATTAGCTTAGTAAGCTACCTATTCCAAGTGGAATGATGTAAAATGATAAACTATGCTAAGAGAAATCAATTTAGCAAGTTAAGCTATACCCCCGACTTTTTAGGACTGTAGCAGAAAATGACCAGAGTTCACCTCGATGCAGATTTCTTCAAAATGGCTGAATAGAATGTCTTTAAACTTTGATAGCATGTAGATTACTTCAAGCTGAATTCATCAAGCTTTGAATCACTGAATTTGGTGAAGAATTCACCGAGATATGCCCTTGACAAGTTGACAGACTTTTGAGTAGACTAACAGAGATCTCAGAGATGGATAATATGAGTGTATGTATTAATGAACATTTGTATACAACTCCATTTGCATGAACATCAATGCCAAATGGTATAGAGAGGTGTGGGCTTGAGTATAGACCTCACACACACTCAAAAATCAGTAATGCTAGGCTCAGGAGTGCTCTCTCTTGCCCGTGACTTTTCATGTCCATTTTTATAGGAATGAGTAAAAGATTTGAATTCAAATTCAAACTTTTGGCTCCCTATGATCAAGCTCCTAAATGCTTCGAGATATTCTTTCAATCAAACAACTACTTTTTCCACGAATCCTTTTGGTAGGTGATTACAAGAGATTCCAAGTCAATCTGACTTTTACAATGAGGTAAAGTGGTAATTAACCACTAGCATATGTTCCTATGCTTCTTCATGTATGTATAAACTTCAATGCATCATTTGAGCCAAATGTGTAGGCTTGCAATTTACACCAACAAGAAGCATGGTAGTATCTTTACTTTTTAAGTAGGATAAACAAGGAACATAGCTCTATTCAATTTTGGGTCTCAAACCCTAAGTGATCTTGAAGTGTGGCATAAGAGACTTGATCATGTGGATGAAAGGACCTTGAAGCATATGTGCAAGGATCAACATGTTCTAGGGCTGCCAAACATATCAAAGCAACACATAATCAATAGATATGATGCTTCTAAGATCGGGAAAGCACAAAGGCCACCATTCAACCACAAAGGCTACATCCACAAAAATCTTTTGGGCTTAGTACACTCAGATGTGCGGGGAACAAGTCAAGAGCCTTTATTGGAAAGCTCAAGGTATTATGGTTCCCTTGTTGATGATCATACTAGATGGGCCATCTGTACTTTATCAAGAATAAGAATGAAGTGTTTGAATGCTTCAAGTACCTAGCACATGTGGAGAATCATATAGGTAGATCATTGAAGAAACTCAGATATGATGGAGGGGGAGAATACTTTTCCAAAGAGTTTGATGAGATCTTGTAGGATAAATGCATCAAAAGGGAAGTAACTACCAGGTATTCTCCTCAATTGAATGGTATTGCAAAGAGGAGAAACAAGACTCTCTTGGGATTAGCTAGAACAATGTTTGAAGAAAAGAAGTTGGCACACTTTAAATGGGCAGAAGCAGTCTCAAGAACTGTATATCTTATGAACAAACTTCCATCCAAATCAGTTCAAGGTATGACTCCTTGTGAAGCATGGAATGGTAGAAAAACACATCTAGGTCATTGCAAGGAATTTTTTTGTTTAGCTTTTGTACATGTACCTTCACAAATTAGAGCTAAACTAGATAAAAGAGAAACCAAGGTAATATTCATTGGCTATGATTCAACTCAAATGGGCTGTAGGTTTTCATAATCCATCCACAAAGCAATTTACCACAAGAAGATATGTTGTGTTTGAAGAACACAGGTCATGGTATGATGAAGACAAATAGAAGGTAAACCTACCATATGATCTTGATTTCGATTTCCATCCATTAGGTAGCATGCATGATACACAAGTCCAAGATCCAAGAAGTGAACTTGATGATGACCAAGATTACAAGAAAGAGACTATAACCTCTATAGTTCAAGAGGAAAGGCAAAAATGCAAGAATGTGGAGAATGCTCCAAACATACTCCTAGAAGGTCAACAAGAATTGGCAAAAGATTCAATTTCAAAAGAACCTTCAACCTATGAAGAAGTAAAAGGTAACCTTGATTGGGAGAAGGACATGAAAGAGGAGATAGAAACATTGAAAGAAATGGACACTTGGGAGTTGGCTCCAATGCAAACTAATCAGAAGGTAATAGGTTGCAGATGGGTCTATAAGTTAAAAAGAAAATTTAGATGGATCAATTTGCAGATACAAGGCCTGATTAGTTGCCAAAGGATGTTCTCAAACTCATGGTATAGACTATGAGGAAACCTTCTCACCAATTGCAAAGACAACTACAATTAGGACATCGTTAAGTGTAGCCGCTGTAAGAAATTGGAGACTACTTCAACTAGATGTGAAGAATGCATTTCTCAATGGTTGGATAAGTGAAGAGGTATACATGTCACAACCTCTAGGATTTGAAAACACTAATTATACGTCTTATGTATTTAGATTCAAAGAAGCATTGTATGGATTGAAAGAAGATCCGAGAGCTTGGAAGTTTAGGTTGGTAACCTATCTACAACATCAAGGTTTCAAGTCAAGCAATGCAAAGCCTTCTTTGTTCATCAAGAAGGATCACAATGAAGTTATCTATTTGTGTATATATGTAGATGGCATAATTGTGATAGGAGATGACTTCAATGACATACAAAGGATCAAAAGACATATGCAAGAGGAGTTCAAAATTAGTGATTTAAGTGATCTCACATTCTTCCTAGGTATTTGGGTCATATATACAAATGAGGGGATGTATTTGAATCAAAGGAGATGCATCTAGGATCTACTTCTTGTTGGAGATAGACGTCTGCGAAAGCACACGAACAACGCAAGGAAGGAGAAGAAGCTTGGAGCACAACACACAATACTGAATGTATTACTAGAGAATGTACAAAGATAACTAACCCATTAGGGCAATAGGCGTATATACAAGCCGGGGGAAAAAAACCTCCTAAAGAGGGATAAAAGTGCCCCAGCGGTCCTAGAGTGTTCACATACATCACTACCTAAATATATCAACAAATCCCCCCTGGGAGTGATGCGGTGAACAAGTAGCTGGCACTCATGTATAAGGAAGTGCCAAGCTATGTGGAAATCACTCCACAAAAGGAAGTAAGCCCAAAGCTTTGCGGAAAGATTCAAACTTCTCCCTAGGTAGAGCCTTCGTGAAAAGGTCTGCAATGTTCTCCTGTGTGGGCACATATGCCAAGCTGATCTCCCTAGTGGAGAACCTCTCCCAGACATAATGATAATGCACCTCAATGTGCTTAGTGCGAGCATGGAACACAGGGTTCCTCGCAACTGCCAATGCGCTCTGACTGTCAGTGAAGATGGTGCTGGCAGAAGACTGACCAACACCCAAATCAGCCATAAGGCGTTTGAGCCACACACACTCAACAATCACTATGAAAGCTACCCTATACTCAGCCTTAGAACTAGAAGTGGCCACAGTAGGCTACTTCTTGCTCAACCAAGATATACATGAGCTACCAAGCATGAAGCAAAAGCCACTAGTGCACGAGTGTCATAGCAACCAGCCCAATGAGATTCGGAAAAAGCATGCAATCTGGTGGTAGTGATCCCCCCTTGGGATAAAACAACCCAAGTAGCCGAGTACCACTCAAATAGCGAAAGATACGCTTAACCGCCTGCCAATGCTTGACTCTGGGCAATGCATAAACCTGCTCATTTGTGAGAGAGCAAATTGAATATCTGGCCGAGTAATGCATAAGTAAATCAAGCATCCAATAGCTTGCTGATAGAGAACAACATCAAATGCATCTCGAGCATCATGAAGACTCAATTGTAAACTTGTCTCCATAGGAGTGGCAATAGGCTTACAGTCTTCAAGGCCAAAATGCTGCAATAATGTGTCAATATATTTTGTTTGACACAAAGCCATTCCACCATCAATGTGCATAAACTGAATGCCCAAATAATGATGCAAACGCCCCAAATCAGACATCTCAAATGAGGCATGCAAATCAGCCTTAAAATCAGCAATATGCCTCTCATGAGGACCAGTGAACAACATGTCATCACCATTTAGAAATGTAGTTTTAATGTCCAACTGATGTACATTCCAACCATGATGGGCTGCAAGTGCACATATGCTCCGAACAGTAGTCATCCGACATGTAGGTGCAAAGGTCTCATCAAAATCAATGCCTCTTTCCTGTGCATAGCCCTTTGCAACAAGCCTAGCCTTATACCTGTCGACTGTACCATCGGGTTTACGCTTCAACTTGTATACCCACTTAGTGCCAATGGCCTTCTTGCTAGGAGGCAAGTCACATAAAGACCAAGTACCATTCTAAATTATTGCATCATATTCAGATTGCATAGCAGCCATCCAATTTTCTAAATTTTTTGCTTCATCAAATGAAACAGGCTCAGTCTCATCATAGAGACTAGATACAGCCATAGCATAAGAATCTGATGCACTATGAGAGCCTGATCGAGTACGATATGATAGAGGTGCATCTAATTTGCTGTCATGCAAGGTCTACACCAGCCATTTTGGCATAGTTCTTGCCTGCTCAATATCAACTCTCTCATCAATAAGTGCATCATGTAAATCTGCATCAAAAAATGGAATGATCTGCATCATCACATGAAACCTGCAAAGGCTGAGACATTGCCTCACTAGGACCAGCACTAGACTGTCCACCTGTAAAAAGAGGCAACAAAGTATCATACATGTCTTTGGCGCTAACATATGTCTCCTTAGTACATGAAAGCAATGGCTAAATAGCATCCTCCACAGAAAACAACATCACCGCTAACCAGAATGCGTTTAGTCTGTGGATGATACAGACGATAGCCTTTATTTTTTGAACTGTACCCAACGAAAATACATTTTACTGCTTTATCATCCAATTTTTTGCGATGTTGTTCGGGCACTAATGCATATGCCAAACAACCAAAAACACGTAGATGAGCAACAGATGGCTTGCGATCATGCCAAGTCTCATATGGAGTGATAGACTACAGCGCTTTAGTGGGACACATGTTTAGTACATATGCTGCACACATGATAGCCTCAAGCCAGAAACTATGTGGTAAAGCCTGACTCTTGACCATACACCTCGCCATCTCCATGAGTGACTTGTTCTTTCGTTCGGCAACTCCATTCTGTTGAGGTGTATATGGCATTGTACACTGGTGTTTTATCCCACGTCCACCCAAAAATGCATTAAAATCAGAAGACATATATTCCCCCCTCGATCAGAACGGAGGGTGCCCATTTTACATGTTGATAGATTTTCAGCCAAAACCAAAAACTGTTTGAAGCACATGAACACTTCGGACTTTGCCTTCAATGGATATACCCATGCATGCCTGGAAAAATCATCAATGAAATTCACGAAGTAAAGATAATTTCCAAAAGAAGGTGTTTTCATAGGACCACAGACATCACTATGTACAAGCTGCAATTTCTGAGTAGCCCTTATTGAACCATCTCTTGGAAAGGACGAATGCTGCATTTTGTCCAAAATACAGCCTTCACAAACATGTTTTCCAGGTGCCTCAAGTTTGGGCAAAGAGGACACCATTTCAGATTTCTACACGCATAGCAAACTAGCAAAATTCAGATGAACAAAGCGTGCATGCCAAAGCTTTGCATCTGACATAGCCTGAGAATCATTTACTACACATGCCAAATCATTTACAGATCTTTCATAGTCTATGAGCTTATACATCCCATGATATAAAATGCTAGAAGCAATAATCACATCGCCATTTGACAGATCATGAACTGTACACGTGTCATCAACAAATTTCATGACCAAATCAATCTTGGCTAATGCAGAAACTGATAACATGTCCTTCTTGATCCCTGGCGAAAATAAAGCATCTGACAAAGTGAAAGAACTACCATCAGGAGTAGTCAAAATGATCTTACCAACTCCCATAACAGGATAAGAGGAGTTGTTGGTGCATGTAATAGTATTCCCTGTAGGGGCAGGCTCGCGTGAAGAGAAGAAACTATGCTGCGAGGTAATATGTTTGGTTGCCCCACTCTCAAAATACCAAACATCTGAGTCTACTACAGACATGCACTGCTCATGAGAAGATGGGTCAAAACTGCAAACAGTAGTAAATGCCCATTCTTCTTCCTGCACAAGATTAGCAGACTCTGTTTTTGGTGTATAGGCCTCTGCAACAACCATTCCAACCTCTTTCTTCTTTGCATCTTTAGCAACCAGTTTTGGACAGTTCTTTATGATATGATTATTCCCTTTATAGTACTTACAAAACAATTTCTACTTTTCTGATTTCTTCTCATCTTTATCTTCCTTCTTCAAATATGCAGAATTAGCAGATTTCTGCTTACTAGTTGAAGAGCTCCATTTTCCTTTGCCCTTCTGACTAGCCAGGAAAGCTTGATCTGCAACTCGCATAATGGACCTGTTCTGCCTGGATTGATCTTCTTGCAATAGAACAGAGACTAAGTCCTCAAATGATAAGGCATTTGGATTGCCTTTCATCATCAACTGAAGAGTAGAAGCAAAACTCTGATATGAATCAGAAAGACCATAGAATGGTCTGCACAAGTGAGCTATCTCGTATAACCTCATCATCAGAAATCAACTGTTCCTTCAAGTCTTTGATCTTCATTAGGAAACTGTCCATAGAATCACCTTCATTCATGTGCTCACTCTCCAACTGTTTTCGGAGGTAAGCAACATGAGCCTCATTCCTAGCTTGGTACAATGTGGTAAGTGTATCCCAAGCATCCTTTGCTATTCTCCAAGAGTGAATGTGAGGAATAATGGCATGTTTGACAGACAAAGCTATCAATGCATGTGACTGGGCATCTCTGCCATCCCAACGAATCTGCTCTGTAGTAGGTGCAGCAGAAACTGCAGAACAAACAGGAATATGCAGAATATCATCATCTTCGACACCTTCTGCATCAGCTTCAGTACTTGCAGTTGTAACAGTTGCAGGTGTGATAGGATGTTTTTCGACACCCTACACAATGTTCCACAGTCCTTTTGCAACCAACACATGTCGCATCATATAAGCCTGGAACTCTATTTGTTGCAAGCACATCTGCTCTTCCAACTACGAGCATATCTATAGAAGAAGATGAACAAGATGGGGTTTTGGTGGTGTGAAAAAATGATGATGTTGTATCTATAGGTGGAGATGGTGTTGGGATGGGTGTAGATGGTGATAATATATTGAAGATGTTGAATGACATGACTGTTGAGAGTTCCATGCTCCACCCATTTGTCCAAGAGCACTTTCATTCTCATGCAAGCACATATATCCCACATGCAAGGGAATTCTCCCAAACTCCATATAAGCAAGGTCTCTCCTCACTCCTCACAAGTTATTCCACTCTAGCTCATTGCCAAGAGTGTGTTTCCTCTCCTCATGGAGTCTCCATGCTCATAGAGCATACTTTGTAAGTTCATTTCTATTTATTTCATTAATCATGTTTTCTTATCTTTTGTTCCTTCCTCCTTAGCTTGTTAGATGTGTGCATGTGAGTAGAGTAGGAGTATTCCTTTTTCATTTCAACATGGTATTAGAGCATAGGTTGAGTTTGTGTTTAATATTCTCTTTCACATTAGCTTTAGATTTCCTTCTTATTAATCATTGCCTAGTTTCCATATCATATCTTTCGAATAAAAGTGTTTTTGAACACTTATATCTATTCTTCATTTCCCTCTTACCCTCCCATAACTAAGCATGCTTGCATTCTTCTTTTCTATCTTCATATGATTTTTGTTCTATAGAATGTAGTGTTTTGCAACATTTGTGTATGCATTATTAGTGCTTTTAAGCAATGTCACGAAGAAGCATTGCATTGTTAAAGAGTTTTCTTCCATAACCTCTCTATTTGAGTATCTCTGTGCACTTTCATATCGTGAGGAGGACTTAGGAGCGTGCTCTCTAATTCACAATAAAAACTCTGGTGACTGGTCTCATGGAGAGAGTGGAGGGAATGCCTCATTCTCCATAATGTCTCCATTTGAAGCTGTTGTGCATCGCTCTGGCATCTCAGATTCGCAGATGCCGCGTGTGTAATGAAGAGTTCCTAGTCAAGAGATTGTTATTTTATGGCCTGCACCTCCCACATTTGCAGCCCACTACTACCTGCTGACCGACGACTGAATAAAACACATAGCTGAAGAAACAGAGGGATGTGCGATCCATCAATCTAATATGCGAAAGGGAAAAAGAAAGTGCTGTTGAGACTCGGGCCTGGCAGTTCGCTTGTGTGCAAAACAAGCTTGGGGTTGTGTGCATTGAAAAGAGAAACTGAGCATTTTTTGCCACAAGGATCAAGAGCATCTCATCCAAGCAAATGGTAGAAAGGAATGATATTCTCTTTCATGCTTTGATCTTCTGCTCCCTTAACAACAGACATGCTGCATTCTCCATTTGAAGAGAAGCCTATTGTACAATGCTCCACAATGCGCAGGAGATAGTAAGCATTCTTTCATCAAATCCTGGAGGATGCCCTATAACAAGTTGGAAACTTGTGTCACCGTGTGTCCAACACTGAAGAGCAAATGATGCACAACTGTGTTGTGCATAATGATATCATTTCCAGCACCTACTATGATAAGGAGGAATAATGAACCTGCCAATTCGAACCGCATCTAATTTGGTTCACTACCAGTAGATAGCAGAGGTCATGATTGAAGGAAATACAAATTGCGCAACAATGTTTCTTCTCTGAGAGAGTAATGACATAAGCATTGTGCTCATCCTTCTGCACACCTAGATCGGAGTTCTGAAGAACAAAGACAAACAGGGGCAACATCTGCTAGAAGCGATCTTCTGTGTAGACAGACAGAGAAAGATGATGATTAGGAGCTACTAATTAATCATAATGAAGATACCATCTGCTACTACGCTAACCTTGGGAGATAGATATCTTCGCGTGTAGCGTTGCTATGCCAGGCCAGGTCGAGACTGTGAGTAGCACTTTCTGAAGGAAATCGCACACCCAACAAGAAAGATAGAGAATAGCAAGAGAGAAGCAATTCACACCACAAAGAGCTGCAACCAGTGGGAGGAATCCAAAAAATCAGGAACCGATTTACCATTCGAAATGGTTGTACTGAGAGGCAGGAGATTTTTTTCTCATATGCACCTGGCAGAACTCATGTGAACCACATGGGATATGTGGAGTTTTGGAGCTCCACGTATGTGCCTCTATGCACGAGTCTAGCTTATATTCCCTTTTGAATTTTATGACTTCATCGATTATGTCATGTGTGTTGAAGACCATGCGGCCTGCGCATCTATTTTTTGTATTCAAAGAAAATGAATGCCCTTTATACTATTTGAGAAATGCACGAGAGAAGTCATAGTCATGAGTCATTCCATATTGAACCTTATATATTTTTTGGAAGAAATACACTTTTTTTTTGTATTGACACTCAATTAACAGCTTCTATTTTTTGGATATTCACATAGTATTTTTTTGACATATGGCTCCTTGTAATGGGATTAGACACCACCATGCATAGACATGGTAAGACCTTCCCAAGGCCATCATATGAGTAATCTTTCTATCTCTTCAAAGATATTGAGTATTACTGTGCTCCAAATCATATCAAGCCCCATGTAAAGGGACTAGACACTACTCTTTAAAAGAGTAAGACCTTCCCTATGGCTTGAACAAATGACACTTAAAGCCCACTACAAGGCCATGAAGCTCACAAGACAAAGGCTACACCAACAACAAAATACCCAAGAAAAGAAAAATGCTCAAAAAGTGGCAAATGGTTCCATAAACACTACCTACCCCATGTTGTAAACCCTTTATATGTCTTGGGATCCCATATGTCCCAAGATCCCAAGGGATGCCATATGTCCCAAACTTGGATCCCATATGTCCTTAGATCCTAAAAACCAAATGGACTAAGTGATCCCATATGTCACTAGTTCCCCATATTAAAAACAAAAGGGTCATCACATGGAGGGGGTGTTGAGAGTTCCATGCTCCACCCTTTTGTCCAAGAGCACTTTCATTCTCATGCAAGCAAATATATCCCACATGCAAGGGAATTCTCCCAAACTCCATATAAGCAAGGCCTCTCCTCACTCCTCACAAGTCATTCCACTCTAGCTCATTGCCAACAATGTGCTTCCTCTCCTTATGGAGTCTCCATGCTCATAGAGCATACTTTGTAAGTTCATTTCTATTTATTTCATTAATCATGTTTTGTTATCTTTTGTTCCTTCCTCCTTAGCTTGTTAGATGTGTGCATCTGAGTAGAGTAGGAGTAGTCCTTTTTCATTTCAACAATGACAACAGATGATGCATTGAGTGGTGGCTTGGTGGAAAGTGGTGGTATGCAAATGGGTATGGTTACTTCTTTTGATGTGTTCCAAGATACTTCAACTTGTTCATCTAAGGTTTTTTGAGATGATATAGCCACAAGTGAAGGTAATAACTACAAATTAGAACCTCAAGAGGAGGATATAAGAACTTACAAATGTTGCGAGAGTGGAAAGCCTCTCTTTCTCCCCTTACTTTTGTTTCTTTTGCTTCTTTGAAGGCCTTTATGGAGAGATTGGCCTCGTCTTAGTAGAGATGGTTTTGTAACTAATGCATGATTGTAGGATCTAATGTTTCTTGGGGAACTTGAGTGGTGAAAGTTGCAAGCATTTCTTCTTTCCGTCATGGAATGAGTGAATTTGATAATTCTATCAATTGAATGGATTGTTCTTTAGTGGTTTTTCTTTTCCTTTTGTAGGGATTATGCACCATAAGAGGCTCAAAAGTCTGTAGGATAACCTCTTTGCTAGTTTTTATTTTCTTCTTCTTGTAAGTGTGGGGGCCTTTGTGTAATACATATGTGTGAGCAATACTACTTGAGAGGATTTCTCTAGTAATGGTTGGTAGGAGTTTACTCTTGTAGCTCAGTGATGAGTAGCACCTCCTTTAATGTCAATCCGGGAAGACATGAAGATGGTATGATGACCTCGAGCAAGTGAAGGCACAAGTGCGTGAGTGTGAAGCACACTAACATGCACACACATACACACACACGCGCACACAAGGCAAGACAAAGAGTGATAAGCAATGGAGTTCTTTAGATTACTTTCAAAAAAGCTCATACAAGTTTAAATCAATTACAAGCTAACCCCAAAAATGAGCTCTCTAGCTCTATTTATAGTTTTTGACTAGGTTTTGGCCATGTCTAGACCTAGTGTCCGGCCTAGTTAAAAATTAGGATCTAGGTCCCATTTGAAGGCTCAAATGGAGTCTAAAAATTATGAAAACTGGTAGGTAGCTACTTCTAATGCTCCTCAAGCTCAAGGACTCCTTGGCTTGCACAAAATGGAGCTACAAAAATATGAAATGGTATTTACAATGGCTTTGAGTGATGAAAATCACTATTTTTATAGGGATTTCCTCTAACAATTTGACATACACATCTTCGAGCTCCCTACTTGCTCCTTCTCCTTATGTGTCCACCTCTTTGATATGCTTTAGCTTCTTGAAAAAATAATGGCCTACTTGCCCGATCTTCTTTGACTACTCTGTCTGCTTGTA
This sequence comes from Ceratopteris richardii, assembly GCA_020310875.1. NCBI lineage: Eukaryota > Viridiplantae > Streptophyta > Polypodiopsida > Polypodiales > Pteridaceae > Ceratopteris > Ceratopteris richardii. Next base: position 102,164,756 of record CM035415.1, read on the forward strand.
CCTTCTCTTCGCTCTGACTCCCTTCGTAAGCTTCCTTGTCTTGTTAGTCCTTCAGTTCCTTGACTACTGCTAACACCCCCCCCCTCTCTCGCGTGTGTCGTCTCTGACAGACCCTTGTTGAGTGGGTCGTTGGATGTAGTACTCCACAACGTCTGTGGCTGAATGATGTTCCGCAATTCTCAACCCTTTGGCCAAGTCAATGAGTAGAGCATCCAAATCTACAAGCCCGAGAACCTCTGGATGTGGTATACGTAGCTTTTCTGAATGGAGAGCTTGTTCCACGGCAAATAACTGTAATAAATGAGATGGTATGGGAATGAATATCTCTGAATGATATTCCAAGAACCCCGTGATAAACATTTCTTCAAACGTCTGTTTGAAGCAAGCAGGTAGATACCTTATACGGGCATGCTAGGTATAGATGACGTTAATGGAGGGCGTGGTGCTCATGTCATAGACAAGGTCCTGATTCTCTTCATTAAATCCAATAGCCGAAAGATGAGGTTCTTTGATGTTCTTAAATGTCTTGAATGTAATCAGCATGAGCTCAAAAATTTTTAGGCATATCTATGCCATAACATCTGGGACATTCTTGAACTGGACTGCCCAGTGTTGGATGGTTGAAATCATGTAGTTGACTGTGGGTTGGCCATTACGAGGTGCTAGGTACACATAATTTAACCACTTTTCACATCCTTTTTTACCGTCAAAACTGTTTTTGTGTACTCCGACCAATACCTTCTTCGAAAGACAAGGCAGTAGCAGGGATTATACTTGATATATAGAGGCATGTTATTCCACGTGCGATTCATCTCAGGGTAGGTTTCAAGCAGGCGGATCCTCCAAGTAGGTTGATGTATATTCCCTTGCTTGGCACTTGCAGGGATATCATCCGGTGCAAACTGTGTCGCCGAGGTTGGTTCTTTTGTTGTGTGTTGCTTGATTTCAGCATTGTAATCTGCCATTAATACACAGAATGGAACATATAGATCATCAGACGTGCCAATCCAGGTATGATGGGAGAGGTTTCTAAAGTAATCTGATTTTATGACAACTTCTTCCAGTCGTGACATAGACGCTATCTGAACTGCAACTCTCTCATCATGGGTTGGAGCAACCTTTTCCAACCTTTGCATCCATTCAAGCGTTCGATCTCAATCGTGTCCATTCCTTCTTCTGTTTGCTTACCTCCGGGTGTAGGCATGGGAACGTATGGGTCTTCAAAGATCTCCTCCACTTGAATTGGCACTAAGTCTTCAGGTTCTGGTTCCACCAGGGGAGAGGGTTGACGCTCGTATTGTAGAACTCTATTTCGTAGTTCTTCTAATTCTGCTTTGAGTTTTGCGACTTCTTCAGATGTGTCGGCTTTAGTTGTGACTTTGCTTGGTGACTCCTGCTGGGTTGCCAGTTGCTTTAATAAGTCATCTCTTTCTCTTTCTAATGCTGCGTGGGCTTCCAAGAGGTCGGCATGGGTTTCCAAGACGATTTGCATATTTTCAGATGGGATAGCCTTGAATTTCTCTGGGTCGATTTCCTGTGGTGAACCCTCCATTGCTGCTTCCAAGTTTTCTTCGTTATGTCTCTGTAGTCGCTTATTTTCCTCGAGTGCTGTAGACATGTGTTTTCGTAATAGGGCCAGGTTGCATCGAAGCTTGAGATTCTTTGTTATCTGGGAGTGTAGCAGCTCATCAAGTTGTTGTTTTTCTTCCGCATCTGACTGGGGTGGATTGGCCACTAACTACTCATGTTGTTCCTGTAAAGTGACATACTGTTGTTGTAGTAGCCGCTTTTCCCTCTCTAAGTCAATGAATCGTCCTTGTAATGTTTCATGGCTTCTGAACAGACTTGTATGCTGAGCATCTAGGTGCTGATAATGCTGTTGCAGCTGAGACATACACTAGTACATGTTATTAAATACATTATTAATAGGGGTGGATGCGGGAAAGGTGTTGAATGCAGAAGGGAAGGGAAAGGGGAATGGGAGCGTGTATGTTGTGCTCGAAAAGGGTGAAGTTGGTGGTGGGGGAATGGGAGATTGTGGACGTATGGGGGGAGGGAGAGTGCGGAGGTGGGTGATATGTCCATGAGGTCAAAAGTGGATGAAGTCGTGGGGGTGATTGTGAACATGGGAACTGTGGGTGCGGTGATGGTGGTGAAAGTGTAAAGTAGTGTGTGTAGTTGTGAATATGAACCGCCAGGAAGTGTGATCGGGGGAAGGGGGTTTTCCGTGGCTGCAGTTAGAATTACAATGTCAATGGTAGTGTATACAAGTGAGGTGGTGATAGGGTGTGTGGGTTGTGTGGATTGACTGACAGTCTGTGCTTCGGAATGGGCAGTGGACTCTGTGGTGGGAGGTGAAGTTGGTGGAGTTGGAGGTAGGGGTGGTAAAGGGGGTGATGGGGGTGCACTGGTTGTATGGGCTTCCTCAGTTTCCTGAATGATATGAGCTGTGCCCGTGGTTGTGGATGTGGTGCCCTGTGGTTCTGATACTAAGATATTCATTGGTTTTCCTGATCGAGGGGGGCGTCTGCCATATCGTCGCTCCGATCTTCTCGAGTGTGCAAGAGCTGTATGCACCATCTCAGGTACCCCCAACGCATCAGAAATCATATCCAGGGTTGCTCGGTATTGCTCATCCACACCTTCCTCTTCAAGGATTTGGTTCATGAGGGCTTTTCCTGCTGCCAGGGACAGTTTGTGCTGTTCTTGAACTCTGTTGATGGTATCATATAACTTTTTCAATTCCTTCGTATAAGCCGGGGCACCCTCAAGTTCTTGTAGAACTTCTTGTTCATATTCCTGCTCTTCTTCCTCTGTTTGTCCTCCTCGTTCCTCCTCCCGCTCTTCTTCTTCTTCATCCTCCACTTCAACTACTCTTGGTTGGACTGGATGGGGTTGGTCTGCGACTGTCTACTGGCCGCTTGCCTGTTTTGCCTCGACTTCCGCATTAACCACCTCGATTATCTTAGATACCTCCTCATCCATTAGGTCTTCTAATGTGAATCCGTGAGGAAACTCTAGGTCGGTTGGTACAGGTGGAAACACCAGATTCGGCCCATCAGTGTTGTGTCTTGGTAATCTGATAGTGAAGGGTTGTACATGCCTCGGAAGTCGTGGAGTTGTCTCAGGTGTCAGGGTCGCACCGCGGGCTTGTGCACAGGGCATCTGAACTGCACCTCTCATTTTCTTTGATGGCGGCCCTGCGGTGGATAGTCTACGTTGAAATTCCTCTACCCTGGTCCAAATTAATGCCCTTTGAACTGGCACATCATAAGACAAACATCTATACACAATCCTGGTGAGGGCACAATATCCATACAGTACTGACTTTTGCTTTTTATACCACCATTGATGTGCCAAGTGGATTTGGTCAATAATCCAATGCGGCATGTTGATTGTCAAATTGAAGGCATTTGCCAAATATAGACTGAACCATATCTTCTTGGGTGGCATGGTGAACCGCTCTTGAGCTGGGAACGTGAAATGTTGCATGACCATTCGCAAGTGGATGGCGATTGTGGGTGTCATTGCTACCATGTCTTTGAGCTTAGTCAGGTTCCTGTTTTTCATGTTATCCGGGACCATCATCTCTTTTTCGGTGGGGATATGCATGCCTTTCATGTCAAGAGCTTCCCTCACCAAGTTGTTCTTCAATTTGAAACGCTTTAACTCATTACCTCTAGTCAGTGATGGTAGAACAAAGGTACTATATCCCTTTTTCTCCTTACTAGGGGTCAGAGCGCTAATTAAGTAGGAACACCGTAGAAAATCTGGCTTGGGTAACTGAGCCTTGAAATAGTCGTAGAGTCTTCCAGATGGGTTTCAGACCTTCATCATTTTGAAGCCTCTCAAATTCCCTGGTGAAAAAATGATATCTGCCCCATCGCCCGTTGAACTCTATCTCGGCCTCCCACATGTAAGTGCCTTCACCCAGAGATCCGGCCACATCACTGAACCAATGTGAGTTTTTGCTGACCGACATTGTGTGCCCCTGTGGAGGATTCTGAATTGGTATGGCGTGTAATGCCCTCAATGCCACAGGGCATTCCTTCAATTCCTCTTCAATGGGAAGACTTTCAATGTCCACGATTTGGGGGCTGGTGCCTACCTGAGAGCTAGTTCCTGCCTCGGCCATGGTGAAGAGACTGGTCAGCGGTTCTGTGAGAATAGACAAATGAATGTTAACATTGCAAAAGGACACCAAGCATTCATGCGTCCCCATTACAACATTAACATGATTTTAGTGAGAGGTTAGTAGGTCAATAAGTGCTTGGGGATCGTGTGTGTAGTTAGTGAATGGATATTCCTAAGAGCTAAATGGAAAGATGCGGTGTATGAGTGATGTAGTGAGTAAGTGGATATGAATTTACAAATGAGGGTCGGGGGGTTTAGTACACGTTTTGGGCTTCCAAACAAAGTGATTTGCTATTGGTCTTGATTTTGTGGAGACTCTGGAGGGCTTTTCAAGAGTGTCTACTTGGAAATGAGGCTTTTTAAGGACCCATTTACAAGTGATGCTGATTGTGCTCATGGACCAATGTGTGTCTGTGCATGTTGTATAAGAAAGGGTATCAGATGTTCGAGTGAGTGAACCATGTTGTACAGGGTGTGGCCTTGGTGTAACTATTTGAGCCCGCAAGCAAGCCTTAGGCACCCAAATTTGTCGTGATTGTGGGATGACCTTCATCGACTTCTTGGGTACCCAAATAGACTTTACTTTTGCAGAAGAATTTCTGAAAGACTTCTTATTAGTGTCGTGTTGTTGATTATTAATAAGAAGTTTTGCCCGTGTGGTTGGCTTGATCGCAATAGGGTGTTCGCCTTTCCGCACCCACACTTGTTTCAATGGCTGAGACATTCTACTTCGCACGTTCTTTTGACCTCCAGCATAGGTATTACTCTGCTCCATCTGTATTTGATCTGCCTTTGGTTGCTGCATCCCTCTGGTCTCTAGAAAAGAAGGGAGTTCCGTTGCGCCCCTGACTTCTTGATTGAAGTCATCATTCCTCTACATCACACAGTTTTGGACAAGAACAACATGGTCATCTTCATGTGTACCCCTGGAAGGACCAGGGGTGTGTGCCTTGTCTAATTTCTTGAGTGCTTCATTTTCTAACTCAATTGTAATGCGATTCTGATTTACCCAGACCTGAAGGAGTCCACTTCGTAGGTTTAGGTTGACTGCATGATCATAGATCCAGTCTTGACCCAAGATAAGAGGCTCTGTGAGGTCCTCATCTTGACACACTAGCACTTTAACTGTCATTACTTCGTCTTGAATGTAGAGGGGAAGTTCCACCTCGCCCATGCAAGGGGTTTCCACACCTCCTAATCCTATGAGATATGCTTCTATAGGATTGACAGTTAATTTCAACTTTTGATAGTAAGAAAATTTAACAGCACTAGTGGCTGCACCTGAGTCAATCAAGGCTCTTACAGTCCTTGCACCCTTTCCTTGTTCTATCTCTAAGGTTACAAAAGGTATTCTATCAATTATTCTATGAGAACTTATTCCTGAGACTTCACACATTGCCATATGATAACCTGGGTCCGCATAGTCATCTACCCTGGCCGGATCTCTACCCAGTCTTTGCAACCTCATCCTTCGGATGCGTTCCAATGCTTCCACCTGTGCCTCTTCTCGAACTCGTTTTTCCTCTTCCTTGCGTTTTTTGGCACTGTTGAGTCGATTTAGCATCTCCTCTATCAGGGGTTCTTGATATAACTTGACTCTGCATCCGCTTATATAGCTAGGGAGAACATCACCTTCCAGTGTAGCGAGTTGAACTGCTCCACTGGTTGAGATCCTATTTATGATCATAGGTCCATAGCCACGTTTCTCTAATTTTCTTGCATGTTGCTTCAAGGTGTAGACTAAAACTAAATCTCCTGCCTTCAAGCCTTTATCCTTAACGTGGGCATCAAAGTATGCCTTCTGTCTTTTCTTAGCTGCATATATTCCCGCTGCCGCTCTTAGTCTGGTTTCACCTAGTCGTTCTAGATCAAGAATCCTCGAAGAGAGTTCATGACCCGTCCATTCATGCTCATGTGCTACTTTCAGTGTAGGTATCAAGAAGTCCAATGGTAGCACTGCATTTTGACTGAATACCATCTAAAAGGGAGTGGCTTGGAGTGCCGTTTTATAGGAAACTCTGTATGCCCAAACAACATGGTGTAGCTGTTTGTCCCAATCAGAGCGTTTATTATTCACTAATTTGGTCAGCACATTGCACAGAATCTTATTTGTGCTTTCAGCTTGCCCATTAGCTTGTGGGTGATAGGGAGCAGACTTCTTGTGCACTACCAAGAACTCTTGGAGAAGATTTTCAATAACTTCATTCAAGAAGTGTGTGCCTCTATCACTGACTAGCTCTATAGGTAGCCCGTATCTTGTGAACACATTCTCAAATAGGAACTTAGCAGTTGTCTGAGCATAATTCTTTGTCGTAGCTTTTACCTCTACCCACTTTGTTAGATAGTCTGTGGCAACATGATGTATTGAGCATGTGAACCCTTAGCTGGGGGATTAATCGGACCAACAAAGTCGATTCCCCACTTAGAGAATGCAGGTCCACCCATCATAGGTTTCAGTTGCATCTCATCCTTGCGTATAGGGTACTGAGTTTCTCTGACAAACATCACACCGTTTCACATAGGTATGTGCATCCATGTGAAGGGTCGGCCACCACAAGCTTGCAAACATGATTGCTTTAATCACCCTATCTGGTCCAAAATGTCCTCCTGCTACTCCTTGGTGAGCAGCTTCCAAAACTTTAAGATATTCACTCTCATGGACACATAGTCTGAGGTAACCATCTTTACCACGCTTGTATAGATTATCACCAATGAGCGAGTAATCTAGGGCTTCTTGTTCTAGACTTATTTGTCTGGCAGTGTCATACCTTGAGGGAATGTTTTCGTCCTCAAGAAGGCTACTAACGGTTCACTCCAATCTTGCACTATGGACACTTGATACAGAGTGGCATGTTCCACAGGTGGTTTAGTGCAACAGATTAGGCATTCTTTACACATCTTATGTACATCAGCTTCCATAGTAGGCCAATGCACTCCGAGTCTCCTTAGTGTCTGTAGGGTTTGTTGTTTTGAGTAGTGTTGCTCTAATGCACCTACATGTGCCAATTGCAACCATTTAGCGTACTCATCCTCTTCCACACAACAAGCTAGGATCCCTTGATCTGTTTGTTTGTACATGCTTCCTGCCATGATGTGGTACTTCTGGGCTTTTACTACCTCTCTACCTTGAGTGTTTATGACTGGGTGGTTAGGCTCGTATGTCAATACTGGCACTAATGGCTTAGCCCACTAAGGTATAACTTCCAAATTAAACAAGTAAGCATCAGGAAGGTCATCTGATACTCCTTGTGCGGCTTCTCCAGATGTGAGCCTAGAGAGGTGGTCTGCTCTCAAGTGGGTCCTCCCTTTCCTTACCACAACTTCAAAGTCGTATTCCATTAGTAAGAGAAACCATCTTACTAATCGGCCTCTATTGCATGGTTTGTTTACCAAGTACACTAATGCCTGATGATCGGTAAAAAATTTAAACTTATTTGCAAGCAAATAGTGTCTAAACTTTTTAACTGCATATACTATGCCTAATCCTTCTCGTTCGGTGGTGGTATAGTTTCGTTCAGCTGCATTCAATTGTCTACTAGCATAGGCAATTGGAAGGTCCATATTACCTTCACCCGTAGGTTGTGCGAGTACACATCCAATAGCATAATTGGATGCATCTACATGAACATGAAAAGGCTTATTCCAATCTGGTGTGGTCAAGATTGGTGCTGAACATAATCGCCGTTTAAGCTCATTGAAGGAATTCTCACATTCATCAGTCCACTCAAAGTTGGTCAAAAGTCCGTACAGAGGCTTGGCAATGATAGCATACATGTGTATAAAGCGTTGGTAATATCCACCATGCCCCATGAAATCTTGTACTTCCTTGACATTCTTTGGCCTAGGTAGCTCGGCTATGGCTCTTACTTTCTCTTCATCAGTGGATATGCCATTCTTTGACACTATGTGTCCTAGAATCTTGCCTTGCCTGACCATGAAAACACACTTTTCTGGGTTCAAGCAGACTTGATACTCTCGACATTTGTCAAAGATTTGTCTGAGTTCAGGGATATGTGTCTGTCTAATGTTGGAATGAGCACAGAGATCATCAACATAGACCTCTAAACTCTTCCTCAAGAACTCTTTAAACACGTGACACATCAGTCTTTGGAAAGTTGCAGGAGCATTGGTAAGCCCAAATGGCATTACTCTAAAGGCAAATATGCCCCACTCTGTGGCAAAAGCTATCTTATGCTGGTCTTCCGGAGCAATGGCTACCTGATTGTAGCCCGAAAATCCATCAAGGAAGCTGTAGACTTCCTTGCCTGCTACCCTTTCTAGTAGATGCTCAGTAATTGGAAGTGGATAGTTATCTCGAATTATGGCTGCATTAACCTTCTTCAAGTTAATGCACACACGTAGCTTTCCATTCTTCTTGGGCACAACTACAATGGGGGATACCCACTCAGTGTGCTCAATTTCATAGATGAATCCAGCTTCCACCAGTCTATCTATCTCCTCTTTGATCTTGGCAGCATAATTATCATTGTATGTGTATGGCTTTTGCTTAGAAGGTTTAGCATCTTAGGTCATGGGGATTGTGTGTGAGCATATGTCCGGGTCTACACCTTTCAAATCCTTGTAACTCCAAGCGAATACATCTCTGTATTCTCTTAGCAAGGCTATTAATGCATGCTCTTCTTCCTCTGTTAGGTCATGGCCTATGTATGTGCATCTCTCCTCTCCTTCTTCTAGAGCTACCACTATTTTCTTGGTGGTTTCTTTGTTATCATAGGCCTCTCCTGATTGTGCCTCTTCTGATCATGACTCTCCTGTCATCTATCTCATACTTTTTAAAATTTTCCGGGACCTCAAACAAAGATTCTTCCTCTTCTAGTGTGACTTCTCTCTTCTTTCTTTTCTTTCCCTGATCCTTAGGGGTCACTTGTGTGGCTAACCTTACATCATTTGTAATCTCTTCGTGTCTCTGAGGTTGAAATTCTACCTCATAGAAGTATTCTTCATCTGATGCAAAAGGTGGGTCCATAATGATTGACTCTAGGCCGGAGTCACTTGCATCCTCAAATGCATCAGGGCTAGGTTCGTGCTCTTCTAAAACTGCATCTCCCATGATTGGCTCTATGGAGAAAACTGATATGTCATAGCCATCCTCATCACAGTGTGGTGTCCATTGTTCTTCATTGATGGCTACATCCATTGTTGCTAAAATTTCTGCCCAGCCGTGAGGTTCAAATTCTTCGTCCGGAAACACTACCAGTGCATAGGCTGGGTCTTGAACAGATCTGTGGGTTTCTTTCGCACCTACCTCTCTGGCTTTTTCTCTCTTCTCCTCTTCTACTGCTACTTTACACATCCATAAGTGGGTATCTTCATGCATCCATGAGGATCCTGATCCTAGGGAATGCATAGACTCCGTATCATCTTTGGCTCTATGGGTGGGATTCCATTGAATAGGAGGGACATCTCTGTGAGAGTAATCTTTGAGATTCACTTTGGTTGTAACCCCTAAGTGTTGCAGATACAAGGAATTGGTTCCCCAATCCTGTACCACTTGCAACTGCCTCATAAATGGTCTTCCCAAAATCATCTCATAGGCATGGTTCTTGCTAAAATCGCATATAGAAAATGTGTGCTCAAACTCAACACCACATGTGGTGAGAGTTATTCCTTCTAGTAGTCCTAAAGGCCTCTCAATGTGACCATCAGCCATTTGCAATTTCATTCTTGTTGGCCTGAGTGCTGGCTTGCCCCAACGCTTCCATACGGAAGTGGTAGCAATTGCAACTCCTGCACCAGAATCCAGAATTGCCTTGGTTGTGTATCCTTGATGGGTGATGGGGAGATAGGTGTTTCCTTCTTCACCCTCACTCATATCTCCTATCTTGTCCAGAGGAATTTCTGGCACTGTCCTATGAGAACCTGCCTGGGAATGAGGTTTTGCTATCTCTGGTACTTGTTTGGCTACATGTTTCCATAGCTCTGGCCTTACTTTGAGTAGCTCTTCTAAAGTGAGGTTGCACTGCACTTTAGTATTCTTTACTACCTCCATATTCCTAGGTATGGCTGAGTCTTCATTTCGTACCATGACCGTAGGTGCTCTCATACAAGTAGACTTAGCCTCCCATGGGCCTTTGAAATGGGGCAATTCGTGTAAAGAATTAGACTCAAAGTCTAACCTCTCTTGAGATTGAGTGCTCTCCTGCTCTTCATAAATGGATGGGATGTCTTGTGGGAATTGGTCATGTGCATCATCCATAAGTTCAATGGGAGGAGGGACTTCACTTTCTTTAGCCCATTTGTCTTCTTGAATCTCTTGGAGGAATTCTGGGGTGAACCGATTCATAGAAGAAGATGCGTCTGGCTCCGTAGAGTTAGGCACATAAGCTTCCTGGGGAAGGCTTACTCTCTTACTTGTCTTGCCTTTACTTGGAGGGGTAGGTTCCTTTTCTGATTGTGCAATCAATCTTTCCAATCTTTCTAGCAGTCCCTCAAAGTGCAACTGCGTCTTAGCTGAACTAGAGATGTTAAAGAGGCGACTGGCTTCAAACATGGTTTGAGCCAATTCCACCATCTTAGCACAAATTTTGGTTCGTTCAAGCTCTAGTTCTGCTCTAGGGTAACATTTTTCATGATCAGTTACGTTTGGCCCTTCTTGGATTCTGGCCTGATATGCTTTGAGCATCATATTTAGGTCCTCAGGAGTGGGATCTGCTAGGACTGATCCTACTCTAGGGGGTGGTGGAATGGTGTGAGGTGGGTTGGAAGGGGTTGGATCGGATGGAGATGGGAATGGTGGAGGTGGGGCAGTGTGAGAGGGAGTTTGAGATGTGAGTTCGGTTATCCTAGCTCTCGTTTCTCTTAGGCTTTCCTCAAGTTCACTCATTTTCTTTGCCCATTGCCTTTTCATTCTTTCATGACTATCTCTCCAGGCTCTAGTTCTCTTCTTAGTTATGCTCTCAGTTTCACTAGCCTCTGAGCTCTTTTCCTGGCCTACCCCTTGGTTTTGCTGCAATGCCTGAGCTCTAGTGACTACCTGTACTGGTGCAGTGGACGTCACACTTCCTGTAGAGTCTACTACTAACCCGATAACATTGATAGGAGTAATTTTTGGCATATTATTGGGGTTCTTTGGACAGTCTCGTAAGAGATGCTCCTTTCCACAATCTTGGCAAAAGCCTTGAATTGTCACTGACTGGGGTTGTGTAGGTGGAGGTAAGGGGCAATCACGAATGAGGTGATCTCCCTGACATCTGTAGCATGGTCCTCTAGGGAATGGGGGTCTTACCTGCCTAGATTGGGGTCTAGAGTTAGGTTTTGTGTACCTTACATTTGTGTACTCTGGCTCCCAACTAGGTTCACTTGGTTCTTCACTGTAGTAGGACTCACCATGTTCAGGAGATTGCATGTAGTAAGCCTGGGGACTATCAATATGTGTAGAATCAAAGCTATGGTCACTAGGATCACTTTCTGAAAGCAATGGTGTTATTGGCACTATAGCCCTATTCAAATTCTCTTCTGCAGCTGCATACTTTACCGGAATTACATTAGCTGGGGCAGGGGGTTGTTGTGCTAACACAGGCTGAGGCCCTTGTTGGTTTTGGTATTGTGGTGGGTAGGTTTGTTGAGGCCTAGCATACTGCCGCGGTGGGTACTGGTTCTGGTATCTTCCTTGTTGAGTGTTGGCAGTATACGGGAAGAAGCAAGTACGAGCATACACGTAGATCTAGTACTAAGGCAACCCTTTATTTTTTTCAAAACCCTTACACCATTTAAAAGTGATTCTCATCACTAAAAACCCCTATAAATACCATTTTCACCTTTTTGTAGCTCCATTTTGTACAAGCCGAGGAGTCCTCGAGCTTGAGGAGCCTTAGAAGTAGTTGCCTACTAATTCTCGTATTTTTTAGACCTCGTTTGAGCCCTCAAATAAGCCCTGGAACCTAATTTTTAACTAGGCCGGACACTATGTCTGGACAGGGGCAAAGCTAGTCAAAAACTATAAATAGAGCTAGAGAGCTCATTTTTGGAAGAGCTTCTTGTAGTTTTGAGCTTGTATGAGAACTTTGTTGCAATAGAAGTGATTCCATTGTCTTACTCGTGTGTGTGTATGTGTGTGCATGTTAGTGTGCTTCGCACTCACACATTTGTGCCTTCACTTGCTAGAGGTCTTCATACCATCCTCATGTCTTCCCGGATTGACATTAAAGGAGGTGCTACTCATCACTGAGCTACACCAAATTTTGGCGCCGTTGCCGGGGATTCGAGCTTTGAGGACGAGCGTGTGATGGTAAGACGTAGAGAGTACGCGTTGGAATGGTAAGTAGTCGGTAAATTTCTGATTTTTCTCCATCTCCATCTCCATCTTCACCTCCTTCTTCATCTCCACCTCCACCTCCTTCTTCACTACATATTCCCTCTTCCTTGTCATTCCCCTCATTTGTTGTGTGCGAGTTTGAGAGAGAGCAAGCGCGTGCATTTGTGTTGTGTGTTTTTTGCATGTTTCTTGCAGGTACCAGCTCCATCACCCTCTCCAGCAAGCTCAGTAGGTACAAAATCCCTCTGCACAGGCCCCGAGGCGTTGAGCTTGAGCTATCGCGACACTTCAAAAATTTTGACAAATCACATTTATGAGTGCACCACGACACTGCGCAGGCCGAGAGCACCTAGGATCACAAGACAGAACCACAAAATTCACCATAGCTCGACCTATCGTGACACCTCGAGGTATCGCGACATCATGACTTATCGTGACACCTCGGAGTATCGCAACACACCGACCCCACCTATCGCGACACCTCAAGGTATCGCGACACTCACGACTTATCGCAACACCTCGGAGTATCGCGACACACCGACCCCACCTATCGCGACACCTCGGAGTATCGCGACACTCCCAAGTATCACGACACTCCCAAGTATCGCGACACTCCCAAGTATCGCGACACTCCCAAGTATCGCGACACTCCCAAGTATCCCGACACTCCCAAGTATCGCGACACTCCCAAGTATCGCGACACTTCCAAGTATCGCGACACTTCCACCTATCGCGACACTACCTATAACTCCAACGCGTCAACTCTACGTCTTACCATCACACGCTCGTCCTCAAAGCTCGATCCCCGGCAACGGCGCCAAAATTTGGTGTAGCTCAGTGATGAGTAGCACCTCCTTTAATGTCAATCCGGGAAGACGTGAGGATGGTATGATGACCTCGAGCAAGTGAAGGCACAAGTGCGTGAGTGAGAAGCACACGAACATGCACACGCATACACACACACGCGCACACAAGGTAGGACAAAGAGTGAGAAGCAATGAAGTTCTTTAGATTACTTTCAAAAAACTCATACAAGTTCAAATCAATTACAAGCTAACCTGAAAAATGAGCTCTCTAGCTCTATTTATAGTTTTTGACTAGGTTTTGGCCTTGTCCAGACCTAGTGTCCGGCCTAGTTAAAAATTAGGTTCTCTACCCTATTTGGAGGTTCAAACGGAGTCTAAAAAATGTGAAAACTGATAGGTAGGTACTTCTAAAGCTCCTCAAGCTCAAGGACTCCTTGTCTTGCACAAAATGGAGCTACAAAAATATGAAATGGTATTTACAATGGTTTTTAGTGATGAAAATCACTATTTTTGTAGGGATTTCTTCTAACATTTTGACATACATTTCCTGGAGCTCCCTACTTGCTCCTTCTTTTTGTGTGCCCAACTCTTTGATGCCTGAAAATTTTAAATGGCCTACTTGCCAGATCTTCTTTGACTACTGTGTCTGCTTGCACTCTCTCTTCGCTCCGACTCCCTACGTAGGCTTCCTTGTCTTGTGACTCCTTCAGTTCCTTGACTACTGCCAACACCTGCTCATGAAAAGATGGGTCAAAATTGCAAACAATAGTAAACGTCCATTCTTCTTCCTCCACAAGATTAGCAGACTCTATTTTTGGTGTAGAGGCCTCTGCAACAACCATTCCAACCTCTTTCTTCTTTGCCTCTTTAGCAGCCAGTTTTGGACAGTTCTTTATGATATGATCATTCCATTTACAGTACTTGCAAAACAATTTTTGCTTTTTTGATTTCTTCTCATCTTTATCTTCCTTCTTGGAATGTGCAACATTTGGCAGATTTTTGCTTACTACTTGAAGAGCTCCATTTTCCTTTGCCCTTCTGACTAGCTAGGAAAGCTTGATCTGCAACACGCATAATGGACTTGTTCTGCCTGGACTGATCTTCCTGCAACAGAACAGAGAATAACTCCTCAAATGACAAGGCATTTGGATTGCCTTTCATCATCAATCGAAGAGTAGAATCAAAACTCTGATATGAATCAGGAAGACCATTCAAACGGTCTGCACAAGTGAGCTATCTGGTATAACCTCATTAGCAGAAATCAATTGTTCCTTCAAGTCTTTGAACTTTGTTAAAAAATTGTCCATGGAATCACCTTCATTCATATGCTCACTCTCCAACTGTTTGTGGAGGTAAGCAACACAAGCCTCATTCCTAGCTTGGTACAATGTGGTAAGTGTATCCCAAGCATCCTTAGCTATTATGCAAGAGCGAATGTGAGGAATCATGGCACGTTTGATAGAAAAAGCTATCAATGCATGTGCCTGGGCATCTCTGCCATCCCAACAAATCTACTCTGTAGTAGGTGTAGCAGAAACCGAAGCAGGAACAAGAATATTCAGAATATCATCATCTTCGACATCTTCTGCCTCAGCTTCTGTACCTGCATTTGTAACAGTTGCAGGTGTGATAGGACATTTTTCAACACCCTGCACAATGTTCCATAGTCCTTTTGCAACCAATACATGTCGCATCATATAAGCCCATAATGGGTAGTTGGTACCATCCAACTTATCCTCAAGCCAATGTACGGAATACATCACTGCTTTCAGCCATGGCTGGTGACTAAAATACCTTGATGTAGAAAATTGATTGTATCTCAAAAAGTTGAACAGAACTGCCTATACGAATTCCGCTAGGCCTATAGCATACTTCAAGACGCTTATACTGACGAACAGAAACTGGTATATACCTTTGGCACAAAAAGATGGAATAACATGCACAAGCGCTGTGATAGTGTGTTCGGAGGCCAAAACGAGCTCAGATCGCGATTTCAGCACCAGAAAGAAAAGCCGTTTTGATCTCGAAAACACGCTGAGTATGCTCGCCAAAATTTGTGCGATTCTGAGATTGCAATCGGAGGAGTGTCGACGACGCCCTAGATGAAGCGACGACCTACTCTGATAGCAATTGTTGGACTTAGACATCTGCGAAAGTACACGAACAACACAAGGAAGAAGAAGAAACTTGGAGCTCAACACACAATACTGAATGTATTACTAGAGAATGTACAAAGATAAGTAGCCCATTAGGGCAATAGGCGTATATACAAGCCGAGGGAAAAACCCTCCTAAAGAGGGAAAAAAGTGCCCCGGTGGTTCTAATGTGTTCACACACATCACTACCTAAATATATCAACAATGAGGACTCGAACTCCCAAGGAGAACCCAGTTATGAGCACATATTCTACTTTGGCAGAGGAAGAGGCAGATGTAGAGGCTTTGGAAGTGGAAGAGGAAATAGTAAACAAGAACAAAGTAAACATCAGAACCATGGAGGAGGTAGAGGATAGTTTCAAGGAAGGGGAAGCCAAAGAGGCGGCAAAAATTTCCAAAGAAATTATTCAAGTAATGAAAGTAAAGGATGCTAGAATTGTGGTAAACCTGGACACTTTGAGCATTATTTTAGGTTGAAGAATCAAAATAACAGAAGGCAACAAAACAACTATGCATCCAAAATTGCAAATGATTCTTAGAAGCTATTCATGGTCCAACATCATATGATGAATACAATGTCTTATGATGTTTCAAAATCAAATGAAAATGTCTAGTATGTTGATTCAAGTGCTTTAAATCACATGACCAATCATGCAGAATGGTTTACTAGTTTGCAAAAATTGATAGTTCCTGGATATGTTGAAACAGGTGATGACACATCACACCCTATTGAGCATACAAGAAACATAGCATTGTCTATGGAGGATGAGAAGGTAAAACATCTTGCTAATGTGTTGCATGTTCCAAATATAACAAAGAATCCGGTTTCTATTGGACAAATGGTTGACCAAGGATTACAAGTTAGGTTCAATGCTGATGGATTATATGTAGAAGAGTACAAATGGGGTGGACGATTGATTGATAAAGGAAACAAAGTGGGTAGGATGTTCACCTTAAATGTGAAAATTCCTGAAATGAATGCAGTCATGTTTGCAAAAGGTGCAGGAGTAGTTGTTGATATAGAGATCTGACATAAATGAATTGGACATGCAAACTTGTAGAGGCTAAAACTGATGTAGTCCAAGGAGGTTGTCAATGGACTACCAAATTTCAAAGTTGTAGAAATGCAAAAGGTATGTGCAACATGTCAATTTGGTAAATAATCAAGGCCATCATTTTTGCATCACAAGCATGTTAATGAGAATGTGCTAGAAATAGTACCTAAATCTATTTGGGGTCCTCTGAAGACTAGCTCTATGGGTGGTTGTAGGTTTTATGTTACTTTCATTGATGACCATACACGGAAAGTATGGGTATACTTCATGAAAGAGAAGAGTGAGGTGTTCACTCACTTCTAGAATTTTAAGGCTATGGTGGAAAAGTAGACAGGAAAGTATATTCAGACATTAAGGTCTAATGGAGGAGGTGAATACATGTCAAATGACTTCAGAAAATTTCTTAAAAGTCATGGAATTTGATGTTGGTTTTCATGTAGATACATACCACAACAAAATGGCATTGCTAAATGCAAAAATAGACATGTTGCAGAAATAGCAAGAGGATTGATGGCTGAGAAGAATGTGCCTCATTGTCATTGGGCAAAAGCGTCATCAACAAATTTCACAACCAAGCCAATCTTGGTTAAAACTAAAACTGATAACAAATTCTTCTTGATCCCTAGCACAAATAAAGCATCTGACAAGGTGAAAGAACTACCATCAACAGTAGTCAAAATGATCTTACCAACTCCCATGTCAGGATAAGAGGAGTTGTTGGTGCATGTGACAGTATTCCCTGTAGGGGCAAGCTCAAGTGAAGAGAAGAAATTGTGTTGTGAGGTAATATGTTTGGTAGTCCCACTATCAAAGTACCAAACATCTAAGTCTACTGCAGACATGCACTACTCATGAGAAGATGGGTCAAAACTGCAAACAATAGTAAATGCCAATTCTTCATCCTGCACAAGATTAGCTAATTCTATTTTCAGTGTAGAGGCCTTTGCAACAACCATTCAGGCCTCTTTCTTCTTTGCCTCTTTAGCAACGAGTTTTGGATAGCTCTTAATGACATGATCATTTGCTTTACAGTATTTGCAAAACAATTTCTGCTTTTCTGATTTCCTCTCATCTTTGTCTTCCTTCTTCGATTGTGCAAAATTCACAGATTTTTGCTTACTAGTAGAAGAGCTCCATTTTCCTTTGCCCTTTTGACTAGCCAAGAAAGCTTGATCTGCAACACTCATAATAGGCCTGTTCTACCTAGACTGATCTTGCTACAACAAAACAAAAATTAACTCTTCAAATGTTAAGGCATTTGGATTGCCCTTCATCATCAAACGAAGAGTTGAAGCAAAACTCTAATATGAGTTGGGAAAACCATTCAGAACAGTCTGCACAAGTGAACCATCGGGAAGGACTTCATCAATAGAAATCGATTGTTCCTTCAAATCCTTGATCTTTTTCAAAAAATTGTCCATAGAATCACCTTCATTCATGTGCTCACTCTCCAATTGTTTTTGGAGGTAAGCAACACGAGCCTCATTCCTAGCCTAGTATAATGTGGTAAGTGTATCCTAAGCATCCTTGTCTGTTCTGTAAGAGTGAATGTAAGGAATAATGGCACGTTTGACAGACAAAGCTATCAATGCATGTGCTTGAGCATCTCTGCCATCCCATCAAATTTGCTCTACAGTAGGTGCAATAGAAACAACAACACAAACAGGAATCTGCAGAATATCACCATCACCGTTGGCGTCGTTGGCTGCGTGCGAGGGAGGACCTCAACGATCAAGGAATATAGAGGTTCCCGGTACTTCCCGAGAGGTCACCCATCCCAGTACTATTCCCCTTGGAGCTCGCTTAACTGTGGCAATCTCTTGCCACTAATGTACACTCTTGTGGTGTCTAAAGAAGGGGAAAGACTAAGGTTGACATTACCTTGAACATGTTTTGCTCCCTCAAAGCTTCATTCTTTGCTTTGAAAGCTTATTTTTGAAGCATTTTTGGGTGTTTTTTGGAGCCATTTTGGAGTACTTCCACATATTTCTCTTCATACAGGTCCAAGAACATCAAGAAGAGTGTTCTTTGTACTTCTCCGAGAATAAATATCGACCTTTGGGGCTGTGTTTTCAGCCACACTCGTAAAACTACAGGTTTCTTGAGAGGTTTTCAGTTTTGGTGGGAGTAGCTGCTACAAATTTATGCAGGTTTTTGAGCCTAAATCATCAGAGTTGACAAACACTTGCAGGTGTTGTTCGCTAGCTTTTGGGCTATGCATTCACCCTTTTAGTTTCATTTTACTACATATATTGAACACATACACACCATGTACGCTTCTGTGGATATCGCTTATGTACGTCCATGTGGTCATTGATATAGCGGTTACGTTTTTGCATAAAGCCTTTGATGTTTGAAAAAAGAGGGTCGTGGTGAGGTTTTCTTAACTGGGAGACACCTAGATGTTGGGGTCTCTTCGGTGATGCAGGTGGAAGACTTACCCAACCTCGCCATAGGAGGTGTATGATAGGTGTTCATAGGTGCTCGATAAGCCTAGTTGGCTTCTATTGGGTAACTGATTATATAGAGTGGAGTCAGTGATTCACTATGCAGGAAAACATGTCAATACTTGCAGTTTTATGATATTTTGACACCCGTCATAGGCTCATTTTGCAGAGGATACTCTGGTAAAATTTTTTCAGATTTCTGGTTTTGTGAACTATACAGTGGTCGATTTACTCCTTGATACACTTATTCGTTGGTGTTCAGACTCTTCTAGATCCATTATCATTCTATTCAGTTCTCTACCATCATGGCATTAGAGGTCTCAGGCACATTCGGTGGATCAGGGTCTAGTGCTAGTGTTCCGAGGAGGAGTTATAACTTGCAGGGCAAAGACCATTTTGAGATCCAAAAATTTGATGGCACAAATTTTGCTCTATGGAAGAATCAGATTAAAAATGTGCTGATTCAAAGGAGGCAATGGAAGCCAATAAATGGAATTTCAAAGAAGCCTGCTGACATGAATGAAATGGCCAGGTCTACCATTCGCTTGCACCTGGTAGATAATGTTTACTTTACAGTATTAGACTGTGAAAGTGCAGAGGAGCTTTGGAAGAAGTTATGCAATACATATGAAAAAGAGACGACATCAAATAAAGTCTATCCGATGAGAAAATTATATGACCTTCGTATGAAGGACACAAATAGTGTTGTTGCTCATCTGAATGAGTTTGATGCTATATTCTCTCAGTTTACAGGCTCAGAAAATGGATATGGATAATGAAATGAAAGGAGTATTGCTATTATGCACCCTGCCATCATCATGGGATACATTTTGCACAACTATTAGCAACAGTGCACCTGGTGGTAAACTCGTCCATGATGACATATGTGGAGCACTCTTGAGTGAGGAGATTTGCAGAAAATCTATGGTTGGCACTCAGAGTGGAGATGCATATAATGTTCATGATTCTTACCAAGGAAAGAATCAACAACGTGGCAGGAGCAAGAACAAGGAAAAGGCTGGTCAACGGAATAAGAGTAGAAGTAAATCAAGGAAGAGGGATATCAAATGCCATTATTGTCATAAGAAAGGACACATGAAGAAAGACTGTTATGCATTAAAGAATGCTAAAGGTAAAGGACAGAATGTTGATGGGCATGTTAAACAGTTACCTTCACCATCTACTTTGACTGTGAAGATTGAAGAAATTAATGCTATTTATGAAGATGCCGATGTGTTGACACTTGACAGTACTGTGCCAACTGAGGTTCTTATGGCCGATTCTTTTTCCCACACCTGGCTGCTAGATTCTGGTGCTTCTTTCCATGTTACACCACATAGAGAATGGTTCTCTAATTATGCAACAAAGTCTCTTGGTACCATGAGACTTGGTGACTCTTACCAGTGTGATGTTGTGGGGATTGGAGATGTGATTGTGTAGTTCATTGATGGTTCAAAATTTACTATGCATAATGTATGCCATGTACCTCAGTTATCATGCAGTTTGATGTCAGTTGGTCAACTTGATGACCTTGGTTATAAGGTGGTCTTCTATGGTCAGTCTTTTCGTATATCAAAGGGCAATATGGTTATTGCAAAAGGAAGCAAAGTTGGCTCACTTAATCCTTTATTTGTATCACAGAGAGAACACTTGTTAGCTATTACTGAACGGCCTATGGCTTGTATTTGGCATGGTCGTTTGGGCCATATATCTCATAGTGGAATGGAAAATCTTTCTCGTTCTGGCTACTTACCTGTGTTATCTTTCTCTAATTTTTCATTTTATGAGCACTGTCAATATGGAAAGCAAACCAGAAATGTGCATAGAACGCACATTGACTCTTCAATTCAGCCTTTAGATCTCGTTCATACAGATGTGTGTGGTCCTATGCCCACTAGGTCCTTAGGTGGTTCTCTTTACTTTGTCACTTTCATAGATGATGCTACTAGAAAAGTCTGGGTATATCCTCTCAAATCAAAGGATGAGATATTCCCTACTTTCAGAAAATGGCTTGCTTCAAATGAGACTGAAAAAGGAACTAAGCTTAAGGCTTTACATTCAGATAATGGGGGTGAGTATACCTCACATGAATTAAGGCTTTTCTATCAGTCTAGAGGGATTCATAGAGAGTTTACAGC
The DNA here is from genome assembly GCA_020310875.1 of Ceratopteris richardii. Taxonomy (NCBI): domain Eukaryota; kingdom Viridiplantae; phylum Streptophyta; class Polypodiopsida; order Polypodiales; family Pteridaceae; genus Ceratopteris; species Ceratopteris richardii. The sequence goes on from CM035415.1 coordinate 102,185,767, forward strand.
TCTTTATACCCCAGTACAGAATGGTGTAGCTGAGAGAATGAATATAAATATTCAAGATAGTCTCTATGTTGCATCATGCAAACCTCTCACAAGGTTTTTGGGCAAAAGCAATATTGACTGCAGTTCATGTGATTAACCTTTCACCTAGTACTGCCAAAGGTCTAAAAGTGGCACAAGAGTTATGGACAGGGAAGCCACCATATTATGATCATCTTCGAGCTTTTGAGTGTGAAGCATATGTTCATATACCCAAGAATCTTAGATAAAAGATGGACCATAAGTCAAAGAAATGCATTTTTCTTGGATATGGTAGAGAAGGAAAATTTGGTTATTGCTTATGGGATCCTGAAACACGGTCAGTGATCAGAAGTAGTGATGTCATTTTTAATGAGTCTAAAATGCATAAACAACCCATTAAGGAGGTTGAAGTGAGAAGAGTGGTGTTTGAGGATACTAGTCCTCCGGTTAGCATGCATAAAAATGCTGCACATAGGGATGTTCAAGAGAATGTCCATTCAGATCAGTCTGCACATGTTCTTGTTCAACAACCATTGAGACGTTCTACACGTGTCTCACATCCACCTCATAGATATGTTCCATGTTTAGATTTTGTTATGCTAACATATGCCGGTGAGCCTTCTTGCTACAAAGAGGCTATGCAGACAGAGGATCATGTCAAGTGGGAGCATGCCATGAAGAGTGAGTTGGATTCTATTCACAAGAATGGTACTTGGGATTTAGTACCTTTGCCAAATGGCAGGAAAGCTTTACCATGTAAATGCGTATATAAGCTGAAATTCACATCAAATAGTGCTTCTCCAAAGTATAAAGCACGAATTGTTGCAAAGGGTTTTAAGCAACAACATGGTGTTGATTTCAAGGAAATCTTCTCTCCAGTGGTCAAGATGACTACCCTACGCATGTTGCTTGGATTCGTTGCAATGGAGGACTTAGAGTTAGTCCAAATGGATGTGGAAACTACTTTCTTGCATGGAGATCTTATAGATGAGATCTATATGGAACAACCAGAGTAGTTCCTGGCAAGGAAAGTCTAGTTTGTAAGCTCAAGAAGAGCTTGTATGGACTTAAACAATCCCCTAGACAATGGTACCAAAAGTTTGATGCTTTTATGAAGTCTCAAGGCTATTCATGAAGCAATGAGGATCATTGTCTCTACACAAAGAGATGCTCAGATGGCAGCTTGATATGCTTGATACTTTATGTCAATGATATGTTGATTGCTGGGAAGTCCTCTTATGATTTGTCAATTCTCAAAAGGAAATTGAGTCAGACATTTGATATGAAAGATTTGGGGGATTCCAAACATATTCTTGGCATGCACATTACTCGTGATAGGAGTAAAAGATGCATATACTTATCTCAAAGTGAGTACATATCCAAAGTACTTCACCGATTCAATATGCAGGGTGGAAAGGCATTGAGTACAGCTTTACCCACATATGTGAAATTGAGCAAGGATGATTGCCCCAAATCAGATGAGGAACAGGAATTCATGACCAAAATTCCCTATCAGTGTGTTGTTGGTAGTCTCATGTATGCTATGATAGCTACGAGACCAGACATTGCATTTGCAGTGGGAGTTGTGAGCAGATATATGTCTAATCCTGGCAAGAAACATTGGGAAGCAGTCAAGATGATTTTGAGATATCTAAGTGGCACTAAGGACAAGTTTCTATGCTTAGGTAGAGGGAAAGCATCCGTTATTGGTTACACAGATTCTGATTATGCTGGTTGTGTAGACAGTCGTAAGTCTACATCAGGGTACATTTTTCATTTTGCTGGAGGTGCTATCTCTTGGAGATCTCGTCTTCAAGAATGTACAACTATTTCCACTACAGAAGCAGAGTATGTTGCAACAAGTGAGGCATGTAAGGAAGCATTGTGGTTTTCTTGTCTTGCTTGTGATATGGGTTTACCTCAGCATGTACCTCGCTTGCTCAGTGATAGTCAGAGTGCCATTGCTTTGGCTAAGAATCAGGTCTATCATGCAAAGAACAAGCACATTGAGGTGAGGTATCACTTCATTAGAAATTGCTTAGCCACTGAGCGCATTATTCTTGAGAAGGTTCACACTCGAGATAATGATGCAGATGCTTTGACTAAAGCTCTACCACAGGATAACTTTCGACACTGTTGTTAGTTGATGGGGGTTAGTTGATTCTTGATCTTACACAGTCACTTGTATACTGTGTAACATGCCCATCAGGTGGGGGGTATAGTTTGTATAGTTACACTCAGGTATTCTTTATCATTCTTTATTTTTCTCCCATAGTTACTTTGGCCATGTTGGCCTTTAGTGGGAGATTATTATCGTTAGTGTCCATGTGAAAGGCCAAATGGCCATGGGACACTTCTTTGTATATGTTCTTTAATAAAACATATAGTGGCCTGGTCAGTCACGTAGTATAAGTTCGATCGTATTTGTAAGACCTAAGAAGTCTATCTTCGAGCTCCCTGTGTACTGTGTTTTCTACGTATTCTGCACCCTCTTTGCAGAGTATTGTGTGCGACCTTAGGAGCTCGGTTTTCTACTCCAAGCATATCATCGCGAAGCTCTTGAGAAGGAGAGCGCACTGTGGTGCATCGCCATCGAAATCCTTCAAATACCTTGATGCAAAAAAATGATTGTATCTGAAAAAGTTGAACAGAGCTACCCAAAAAAGTTATGCTAAACCTGTAGCAGACTTTGAGAAGCTTATACTGGTGAACTAAAACTGGTATATATCTTTGGCACAAAAAGACAAAATAACCTACATAAGCGCTATGATAGTGCATTTGGAGGCCGAAATGAGCTCAGATCATGATTTCGGCACCAGACAACAAAGCTGTTTTGATCTTCTAATCACTCTAAGTATGCGTACCAAATTTTGTGCGATTCTGAGACTGTGACTGGAGGAGTGTCAACGATGCCCTAGATGAAGCGGCGGCCTGCTCTGATACCAATTGTTGGAGTTAGATGTCTGCGAAAGCACGTGAACAACACAAGGAAGAAGAAGAAGCTTGGAGCACAACACACAATACTGAATGTATTACTACTACAATGTACAAAGATAAGTAGCCCGTTAGGGCAGTATGCGTATATACAAGGGGGGGGAACCTTATAAAGAGTAAAAAAAGTGTCCCGACGGTCCTAGAGTGTTCACACACATCATTACCTAAATATATCAATAGGCATGCAAGGATTGTTGATCATTTGACCACCATTGGATTTTCTATGTGTGATGTAGATCATTCATTATATGCAAGGAAGGGTGATGATGACATCACAATTGTGGCTATTTATGTTGATGGCTTGATTGTAGGATGTAACAATGAAGCAAGCATTAAAGAGGTAAAGGAACTCCTTATGCAAGAATTTGACATGAAAGATCTTGGTGTGTTGCGCTATTTCTTGGGCATTGAGTTTATACATACAAAAACAAGTATATGGATGTCGCAAAGGAAATATGCATTGAATATGCTAGAAAAGTATGGTATGGCTAATTTAAACCAATTTCTATGCCATTAGATCAGAATTTGAAGTTGGATACTACATCAGGTGAAGCACTGGAAAATGCTACTATGTACAGGAAAATTGTGGGAAGTTTGATATGTCTCACAATTACAAGGCCTGATCTAAGCTACACTGTTGGACTTGAAAGTCAATTTATGTAGGTTCCTAGGAAGCCACATTTAGATGCTCTGAGGTGCACACTATGTTATGTGAGTGCTACTCTAGATTATGCATTGTTTTATGAAGCTGGTGTAGATTTCAGGTTCATGGATACACCAATGCAGATTGGGCTGTTAGCATTCCAGATAGACGATCTACTAGTGGCTTTCTATTCTCACTTGGGAGTGCAGCTATTACATGGAGCAACAAGAAGCAGCCCATTGTTGCTTTGTCGAGTACAAAGGCTAAGTATAGAGGTGCTGCAATGGCAGCATGCGAGGCATCATTTCTAGAGATGCTACTCTCATATTTAGGCGTGGAAATGCAAAAGCCTATCACCATCTGTTGTGATAATCTTAGTAGCATACAGTTAGCACGGAACCCTATTTTTCATGCTAGAACAAAACATATCGAGGTACATTATCACTTCGTCAGAGAGAAGGTATTAGTAGGTGATATTGATCTTGTTTATGTGAGAACAGATGAGCAGGTTGCTCATATTTTCACTAAAGCACTTGGAGCAGAGAAGTTGAAGAAGTTTTGGAAGATGCTTGGATTAGAGGACATGACATTGAGCTTGAGGGGGAGTGTCAAGATATCAAGCTCAACATGTGATGATCTAGGATGACACGTATCACCTTTTCATTTCTCTAACATGTATAGTGGTCCTGCTGGTATTTGTCAGGGATACTTCATTGAGCTTTACTAGATTTATCTACTAAGAGTGATGACACATTTGTTTTCTTGCCAGCTCACTCATTCGTGGACATTATGATTTTCCTTATGTACTATTCTTTATATATTGCACTTGTTGTATTGTTGTTTTTTAGTTCATTATTGTACATTCCTTTTATGTAATAAAAGAAGAAGAAGAAGATCATTCTTCCTTGCCTCAATCTATGTGTGTGTGCTCCTCTTTGATTGCGAGAGTGTGTGTGTGAGATCTCTTCCTTATCTCCTTCCTCGTGACATATCTAACATGTATGTATGTATGTATGTATGTATGTATGTATGTATGTATGTATGTATGTATCTATGTATGTATGTATGTATGTAATATCTATGTATGTATGTATGTTTGCATGATCAACCCCTCAATTTCACATTACTAATACAAGATAAAAATTTGTCATAAATTTATGGACCAAATGATGGAGTGAGTCAACTAATAACTTTAAATTTACTCACTAAGAAAACAAAAAAAAAAAGTAAAAGTTGAAACACTAAAATAAATGCAACACGCATATACTCCTAAATGTTTTCGTTATAAATTACAAATTTACATGGGTCATATATTGATGATAATTTGTTTGGGAGTTTTATAATTCTTCATTTTGGAAGTCAAGGATTGTAGGATGTGTGAGAGAGTTAGGAATAACGAATAGTAGTACACACAAGAGCAAAGAAGGAGATCAATGAACCAAGAAAGGTGATGGTTGGAAGATTTATCTATCGATCTATGATAAGTAATATGAGAATGAGTGAAGTGAGAGTTATAAATGAATACCCAAGTATTAAGTACCACTACATATGATTATATAATGTATATGTGATTACATGGGTAAAAGCCTCTATCCAACACTAGAGTAATACGTGCCCATGTATAGGGAAACAATAACATCAAAGCTAATCGAGGGACACATAAGTGTAAAAAACCCCCCCTAGAGCAAATGATATGAACACATATAGGGAGTGATAGATCAACCTCCACAAGGAAATAAGCCTAAAGTTCTATGAAAAGCTTCAAATCTTTCTTGTGTAAGAGCTTTGATGAATATGTTTGAAACATTATCTTGTTTAGGAACATATAGCAAATCAATATCTCCAACATGAAGGTGCTCTCTAACATATGATAATGAACCCCAATGTGCATTGTGCTTGCATGAAACACTAGATTTCTTGCAGTTGGTAATTGTTGGCAGTATACGGGAAGAAGCAAGTACGAGCATACACGCAGATCTAGCACTAAGGCAACCCTTTATTTTTTTCAAAACCCTTACACCATTTAAAAGTGATTCTCATCACTAAAAACCCTTGTAAATACCATTTTCACCTTTTTGTAGCTCCATTTTGTACAAGCCGAGGAGTCCTCGAGCTTGAGGAGCCTTAGAAGTAGTTGCCTACTAATTCTTGTATTTTTTAGACCTCGTTTGAGCCCTCAAATAAGCCCTGGAACCTAATTTTTAACTAGGCCGGACACTAGGTCTGGACAGGGCCAAAGCTAGTAAAAAACTATAAATAGAGCTAGAGAGCTCATTTTTGGGGGAGCTTCTTGTAGTTTTGAGCTTGTATGAGAACTTTGTTGCAATAGAAGTGATTCCATTGTCTTACTCTCTTTGTTCTTGCTGTGTGTGTGCGTGTGTGTGTATGTGTGTGCATGTTAGTGTGCTTCGCACTCACACATTTGTGCCTTCACTTGCTAGAGGTCTTCATACCATCCTCATGTCTTCCCGGATTGTCATTAAAGGAGGTGCTACTCATCACTGAGCTACACCAAATTTTGGCGCTATTGCCGGGGATTCGAGCTTTGAGGACGAGAGTGTGATGGTAAGACGTAGAGAGGACGCGTTGGAATGGTAAGTAGTTGGTAAATTTCTGATTTTTCTCCATCTCCATCTCCACCTTCACCTCCTTCTTCATCTCCACCTCCACCTCCTTCTTCACTACATATTCCCTCTTCCTTGTCATTCCCCTCATTTGTTGTGTGCGAGTTTGAGAGAGAGCGAGCACGTGCATTTGTGTTGTGTGTTTTTTGCATGTTTCTTGCAGGTACCAACTCCATCACCCTCTCCAGCAAGCTTAGCAGGTACAGAATCCCTCTACACAGGCCCCGAGGCGTTGAGCTTGAGCTATCACGACACTTCGAAAATTTCGACGAATCACGTTTCTGAGTGCACCACGACACTACGCAGGCCGAAAGCACCTAGGATCACAAGACAGAACCACAAAATTCACCATAGCTCGACCTATCGCGACACTCACGACTTATCGCGACACCTCGGAGTATCGCGACACACCGACCCCACCTATCGCGACACCTCGGAGTATCGCGACACTCCCAAGTATTGCGACACTTCCAAGTATCGCGACACTTCCATCTATCGCGACACCTCGGAGTATCGCGACACTCCCAAGTATCGCGACACTCCCAAGTATCGCGACACTCCCAAGTATCGCGACACTCTCAAGTATCGCGACACTCCCAAGTATCACGACACTCCCACCTATCGCGACAACTCGGAGTATCGCGACACTCCCAAGTATCGCGACACTCCCAAGTGTCGGGACACTTCCACCTATCGCGACACCTCGGAGTATCGCAACACTCCCAAGTATCGCGACACTTCGACCTATCGTGACACCTAGACCCGACATATCACGATACACGGCCTTAACGCATGAAAATTTTAGGGTTAATTTTGATTGAAGTGAGGTATAGTTGGGCTTAATTGTAGGCACCTTAATATCACATTAGAGCCTTAGGAGTGGGCAAAAGACCTAGAAACCAGAGAGGGATCTCCTGAACCCTGAGAGCCTATTTTGACCCCTAAGTGCCTGAATGGTCAGAACTTCGCCATACGAACTTCGATTGATGAGATTTTGGTCTCGTTTGAAAGCTTGTTGAGAATTCTACGTGGACCTCGACTGGTTTTTTATAGAATCATATCTGAGGTTTTAGAACATGTATTTTTAAGTTGGCCTTTAGGTTGAACTAAGTGGTCATAAGGATTTGGGGGTACAGTGAGTTACTCCAAGGGGGGGACTGTAAATGTTGATGTGTGTCTTTCAATCCTTGTGGTAATAGAGCTATATTGATTTGTGAACTTTTGCAGGAACATTGTGTGCAAGCAAGGCATTCCAAGGAAAGCTAGCAAGGGTGAGTACCAAGCTTGGGAGAATGCTTCCTGGGCTTGTGTAGCAGTCTGGTCAACCAGCTAACTGAGGTTGGAAGATCTCTCAACCCTCCTTTGTCAATTCCTAGCCTAGGCTAAGTACGACTTAGGTGTGGTAATTAATTAGGACAACGCTAGGCACACATCAAGTCCAAGAGAACTAAGCAACTAAGTGCAAGCATTAAGTAGGACTTAAGTGCGAAAACCCTAAGGGACAAAAGTAAACTTGAATCGATCACTTAGCAAGTGCGAAATTCACTTAAGCATTCCTGACAACGTGATACCAGAGAAGATCATAAACATAATAATCAACTAAAAAGAACAAAGTGATTGGTGTCAATTAACCCGCAACGAGAGTGTACTTGGGATCAAGGGGGTAGAGAAACCAGGCATATGAACCTAAGGTCAGGTAGACACTTAGGCAGAGACAGACAAAGCCTCAGATCTTCTAAAGCTAGTGTCAATCACACTGCTAGGTCTTGGGCCCAGCAGTTGAGTGATTAACCATACACTCCACGATCAGAAACGAGTGATTCTGAAATGTCCTATCACATGGAGAGAACAGTAGGTAGTTCAGGGTTGGCTTATTTAGAAAAGCCAGAAGGACCTTACAAGACTCAATTGGAATACATCAGGACTAATCGTCTAGGTGCTCGCATCTACGAAGATGGCCTTAGAAGATCGGTGGTCCAAATTAAGAACCCCGATCAACCCCATGGACTAGAACACTCAGTAGTCAAGTTTGAGAATGGAGCATACCTAGATAAAGAGGGGACTATATATGTAGTCACCACTCTTCCTGATAGAACAGATGAGTTTGGAAATGTGATTGCGGAGACCGACATGGGTGATATAGAGCAAGGGAATGTAGAGAGAGAGCCAAGAACCCCCCATGGTAAATCTGTCTTGACCAAAATCATGACTCCAGAATTGATTCCACAGGATAATAAAAGCATAGATTTGCTTTTAAACCGAGAAACTGATGAGGCCTTTTGGAGGTATAAGCCTACCTTGTCTCATGAAGTAGGTGATCTCACAATCTATGAGTTTAAAGACCCTGATAGCCCAGGCAAAGTAACCTACTTAGAAAATACATCCGAGAGGATCTTCGTGGTCACCGAGCATGGCAGACATGCCTACACATGGAAGGGTGAATTTGTTTTTCCCCAACCTCGGACTAATGTGTCATACAGTCACCAAGGAGCTGGGACCTCCCAAGCTCATGGAGCTCAAAGAGATAGAAGTAGAGACAAACCTGAGGTAAGTTTTGCCAACTCCCTGGGAAGAGAAAGAACGGGAACGGAAAGGAATAGAGTGGAACCTGAGGGACATAGAACCCCATGGAATCAAAGGAATGCTGACGATTTTCCTTTGCCAAGGCCGAGAGAACACACTAGGACCCTGCGACCAACTCAACTGGTGAAGTCCATGAAGAATTACTTTGATGGCACTGGAGACCCTTATGACCATGTGGCAGAATTTCGGCAAGTATTGAAAGCTGAACAGGTAGAGGACCTATTCACACAATATAATGCTTTTGGTCTAACCCTTAGGAACACTGCCCTTACATGGTTTCAACCACTGAATGAGAGGCATTTCAGAAACATAGACCAACTCTTAGAGGCATTTATCATTGAGTTTTCTAAGAGTGGAATCAGGCACAACACTTCCTCACGAATTCATAGCTTCAAACAAACACCTCAAGAGACGGTCAGACTAGCTGGAAGAAGATTTAGGCAATACCTAGAGAGATGCCCGATGCCGGAGTTACCCACACCAGCCAAACAAGTGGCCTTGTTCTTAGATGGATTGTTGAGCACCAAGCTCAGTTCATATGTGTATCTGAAGGACCCCAGAACAATAGAAGAGTGCGTGCGCATGTGCATAGACATTGAGGACAATCTAGGTGAGGAATTAGAACTATCAAAAATCTATAAGGATTCTGATAGCTCTAGTAGCCTCACATCTGGTCAATCCACATCCATTGAGGAACTTGCAGAGAAGGTAGCTCAAAAACTAGGTGTCTCTAGCAAACAAATTCCGAGATTTGCCCCAGTTAAGCGGTTCACAGGCCCATGGGAAACCAAGTCTACTTGTCTGAGAGCGCCCATAGTCATGATAAGAAATGAAGCTTCTATCATACCTAGGAATACAGAGGTAGTAAAGAACACTAAAGTGCAGTGCAATCTCACTTTAGAAGAGCTACTCAAAGTTAAGCCAAAAGTGTGGAAACATGTAGCCAAACAAGTGCCAGACATAGCGAAATCGCGCTCCCAAGTAGGATCTCATAGAACAGTGCCTGAAATACCATTGGATAAGATAGGAGACATGAGTGAAGGAGAAGAAGGAAATACCTATCTCCCAGTTACCCATCAGGGTTACACAACCAAGGCGATTTTGGACTCTGGTGCAGGAGTTGCAATTGCTACAACTTCCCTTTGGAAGCGTTGGGGCAAGCCAGCACTCTGGCCAACAAGAATGAAATTGCAAATGGCCGATGGTCATATTGAAAGGCCCTTAGGATTGCTAGAAGGAATAATTCTCACTACATGTGGGGTGGAGTTTGAGCATACTTTTGCTATATGCGACTTTAGCAAAAACCAAGCCTACAAGATGATTTTGGGAAGGCCATTTATGCGGAAATTGCAAGTAGTCCAGGATTGGGGAACCAATTCCTTGTATTTGCAACATCTAGGTGTTACAACCAAAGTCAATCTTAAGGATTACTCTCATAGAGACGTACCACCTATTCAATGGAATCCCATCCATAGAGCCAAAGATGAGACTGAGTTTGTGCATTCCATAGGATCCGGATCCTCGTGGATGCATGAAGACACCCACTTATGGATGTGTAAGGTAGCAGTAGAAGAAGAGAAGAGAGAGAAAACCAGAGAGGTAGGTGCAAAAGAAAACCATAGATCAATTCAAGACCCAGCCTATGCACCTGTAGTCTTTCCTGATGAGGAATTTGAACCCCATGGCTGGGCAGAAATCCTAGCAACAATGGATGTAGCCATCAATGAAGAGCAGTGGACACCTCACTGTGATGAGGATGGCTATGACATTTCAGCCTTTTCAATAGAGCCAATCATGGGAGATGCAGTTTTAGAAGAATGCGAACCTAGCCTTGATGCATTTGAGGATGCGAGTGACTCCGATCTAGAGTCAATCATTATGGACCCACCTTTTGCATCAGATGAAGAATACTTCTATGAAGTAGAATTTCAACCCCAGAGGCACGGAGAGCTTACAAATGAGGTGAGGTTAGCCACACAAGTAGCTACTAAGAGCGGAGGAAAGAAAAGAAAAAAGAAGGAAGTCACTCCGGAGGCAGAAGAATCCTTGTTTGAGGTCCCTGAAAACTTTAAAAAATATGAGATAGACGATAGGAGAGTCATGATAAGAATGCCTAAACGTGAGGCACAAGCAGGAGAAGCCTATGATAGCAAGGAAACTACCAAGAAAATAGTTGTCGCCATTGAGGAAGGAGAAGAAAGATGCACATACATAGGTCATGACCTGACAGAAGAGGAAGAACAAGAGCTGATAACCTTGCTAAGAGAATACCGAGATGTATTTTCTTGGAGTTATAAGGACTTGAAAGGGGTAGACCCTGATATATGTTCACATACAATCCCCATGACCTCAGACGCGAGACCCTCGAAACAGAAGCCCTACACATACAACGATAACTATGCTGCTAAGATCAAAGAGGAGATAGATCGATTGGTTGAAGCCGGATTCATCTATGAAATTGAGCACACGGAGTGGGTATCCCCCATTGTAGTGGTGCCCAAGAAAAATGGAAAGTTGCGTGTGTGTATTAACCTTAAAAAGGTTAATGCCGCCACGATTAGAGACAATTATCCGCTTCCTATCACTGAGCATCTATTAGAAAGGGTAGCAGGCAAGGAAGTGTACAACTTCCTAGATGGGTTTTCGGGCTACAATCAAGTAGCCATTGCTCTAGAGGATCAACATAAGACGGATTTTGCCACAGAGTGGGGCATATTTGCCTTTCGGGTAATGCCGTTCGGGCTTACCAATGCACCGGCTACCTTTCAAAGATTAATGTGTCACGTGTTTAAAGAGTTCTTGAGGAAGAATTTGGAAGTCTATCATCCACAAGTCCTCTCGAAAAACAACACAGGAACTCTACCTAAAGACCACCCTAACCCACACTCACCCAAATCGAGGAATGTCTGGAAATGGGTGCCCAAAAGGCCCCAACTCCATCACACTCTAGTTCATAAATCTCTACCTGTCTTTAGCTCTAAGAGCTACGAACCCTCTATCAAAGTTTGGAGACTTAAACAATGTATCAAACCCCTTGACCCAATTTTTGTAAATCCATCCACTCTGACATAGGTGCATTCTGATTCCATTGCATAACCAAAGTAGGCATCTAGGATGATACTGACCTCTAAGCACCACTCACATGTATCACAAGCACTTCACCTCTGACCACTAACCTTCGGGATTGTCATGTTAGTATTGTGAAGGGAACACCATTAATTCCTGTTTCCTATGCAACACTAATGTGCCTTTCTTCTTCTAGCAGATAAGCACCCGATTCCCATGGCAGCAGTAGCAGGCACGAGTTCTCAGGCAGGCACCAGCACTCAAATCAATTGGGATACCATGCCTGTGGAGGTTCCACTAACAGCTAGGCTGGAGGAGCTTTTGAACGTAAGAAGAATTCCCATTCCGGATCCACCAAGTGGCCTAACAGAAAGAGTAAAGGGGCATTCTCATTGGTTCAATGAGATGCCAGGAGATCTGGGAGACGCAGATCATATCTGGGAATCCAAGATGGAATGTGGAGGAGTGTGGTGGACCTTTCAGTTCTTCTCACGAGAATTTGAAGCATTGCAAAATGCAGCTCCTCTTCAGGATATTTGGCAGAAAGCTGGATTGCAAGATTACTTTAGTGCAGCTTTGCCCAGACCAGATTTTCTTAGGTGCTACTACTTGATTGCCACACTGAAGCCGACAGGAGATAAAGATCATTCAGGCACATTCTGGGTGCCCTCCCTATCAAACCAGGAGGAAATGAAGAAGTTTGAGCTGAATGTTACTTTAATCAGGGAAGCTCTTCAGATGTATGGCACCCATGTGCCTTCCGATCGCGATCCCTTGATACCAGAGTCAATGAAGAGCAACAGAATCAAGAAGTTGAAGGACATGTGTGCCCTCACCCCTAACATCACCATACCCCTGCGAATGTGCCTGCAACACTTCGCATTTCCAGCTCAAGACCGCTTTACCCAACCTCACAAGAAAATATGGTATGGATTACATTTAGCAGAGACTGGAAGCTTGCCAATTAAGATGCCTGTATGGATTCTGGACCAATTGTATGAAGCAGGCAAGCGGGGTGTGAGGAAGCATACATTACATGGCTGCTGTGCGATCACCAGAATCATTTATAGATGTCTTGCATATGACGTGCCAATAGCTAGGGCCCTTAAATACTCACAACTGGAGTTTTTCAAGGGACGGAAGTCAGGGAACCAACCTGCGAAACGAATGCGTGGATCACTCTCCCAGGTCATGATCCCTCACGAGGCCACAACCGACGCTCCCCCTAGAGAAGAAGCCCAAGTAGCACCTTTCACGGTACATCTCCAAGGAACTCAATCAGGGGGCGTGGTACAGCCCACCCCATCCGCCCCTCCACTACCGACCAATGCCGAGTTTGCATCTATGGCCACCTTAACTGAGGATCCCAATTTTGATTTTGAAAGCTTCCTGCAGACGGCGCACTTATCTGATAGTGAAGATTTTCGTGACAATGCCGATCCGGGACCATCATTCCGAAGAGAGCAGCCACAGGGCTAGGCAAGCAGGGTACATTGGGGAGATGAGGCACAACATCCTCATGATCCAAGCACACAAAATCAGGAAGAAGAACGGGGAAATGAACCAGAGGAGAGTGAAGAGGAGGCCCCTGCCTACACGGCACAACTCAAACGGCTATACAAGACAATCAAGCAGGTACAGAGAAGACATAAGATGACAAAAGAGGCGAATAGAGCTCTAGTGAACCAAATGCTTCAAGCCGAGAATGTAGACTCACATTTTGTTGAATCATTGAATCTATTGGCAGAGACATGTGGGATCGGGGAAGCATTAAGGACAATGGTCTATCGGGAGAACCCTACCTATGATCAACGAAGGATTGATACACGGCCCCGACGAGGAAAAATGATTCAAATGGAAGTCTCTACTGCCTTGCCTACCACAATTTCAGAGGATGTTCACATGACTAGCCCAAGTCCCACTGATGAACAAGATGTAAATACACAGGTACCATCTCCACCGTCACCTTCCATTCAACCCTCAGAACCCTTCTCCACTAGTCTTTCTGAACAACCGATATCCACCCATCATGAAACCATTGTACACACCTCCGTTTTTACATCCTTCCCTTTACCCACATCCATCACTTCCGCCCAAATTTTTGAACCTCACACCGGTCATCCTGCCACCGATCAAACCATAATAGGTCACCCTTCCTATCTCCCCGCCCTTGGACAACCACTTGCCACTAGACAGACCTTATCCCATCCTTTTCCATTCACCCACACCCAAACCCTATCCATCACTTCCCTTGTAACTGCCTCAGGCTCAACCCAAGTCACACAACCGTCATTCTGGACAAACCTTGTAAATATACTCCAACAGGTTGAGAACTATAATAAAAAGTCCCTTTCCCAACCCCACTCCCCCACATTCACTGCCACCACTAACACACCACCTACCGTTCTCGTATTCACAATTCACACTTCACACACTCTCACATCCGATCCCATGGATATTTCACCATCCACAGAAGCACCCACCACCACGTCTGTTCCACCATCAGCACATTTCACTTCACTCATAGGCACATCATCCACTTTTCCCTTTCCCACCTCCCGACCCTTTGCATGTTCCACCTCTACCCATGCATCCACATCATTTAGTAATGCACTAGACACCATGGTTGAAGCGGCCACTCAGCTTAAGCAAGAGTATAAGCTATTAGAAGAAAATAACACAGAGCTATGCAATCTCTCGGCTCAACTTCAGGCACGAGTTGATGCCTTGGAACTAGGTAATACAGCACTACAACACCAGGTGACTGCCCTCCAACAATCGAAGACAGAACTCGAAGCTAAGTATGCAGAGACAGGCAAAGCTATGGAGGAACAACTCAGAGAACAAATGGGCCGCAATGCGAGACTCCAACGCAACATGGCCCTACTACATCGCCATCTAGTAGCTGCTCAAGAAGAAAAACGAAGGCTACAACAACAAAACCAGGAGAACCTAGAAGCGGCCATGGAAAACACCCGGAGAGCACCTATAGACCCTGCAAAATTCCAGGCTGTCCCCTCAGAGCATATTCAACAGGTTTTAGAAGGTTATGCGACACTCTTGGAAGCCCATGATCAGTTGGCAGACCAGATAAAGGAACTACAAGGATCCAAAGTACCGACAACACACCCACCCACACCTAAAGAGACGGTCGATGCCGCTACTTTGCCAGAACCTGAACCTTCTACCAACATGAGGTACTTGAGCTACGGCAACAGATTGTAGAGTTGAAAATCAAGTTGTTACAATATGAACGACCTCCTTCCCCACGTGAGCAACCCATAGAAGAAGAAGCAGTTATTATTCCAGTGGAGGAAGCATTTGAAGAGAACTATGAGCCTCAACCTTTTCCAGGAGGCACAATCACTGAGGAGGGACAGGACACTTATGAGGAACCCCCATCGGCATGGATGAAACAGGTAGAAGAAATGGGGCAGACTCATGAAGAACGTATCTCCTACCAGATGTTGGCCATGAAGACCATTGAAGAAACCATACTTCAATCAGACTACTTCAGACATCTAGCCCCTAGAAGACTAATAACCAGCTCAAAATTACAATATAGGCCATACTTTGTACTGTTGGCAGACTACAACGCCGATATCAAACGTAAGACCAACAAGTACCCAACTTTCGCAACACAATTTGAACCTGAGGACATTCCAGAGGAGGCGCGCAAAGGGAAAATACACCAACCCATCTGGAGGCAAAAGCTATTGGAAACCTATCCCGAGATGCTACGGACATGGGACCACGCGCGCATGCATTTGAAGTATAACAATTGCTATGGACCAGTGCAACGGAGAAGAACATGGAAGTCATTTGCCATCAAAGTCAAGAACAACGCCAATTGCAAAGAATGGCTCAATTACCCTGCCATTGCACCCCCAAACGGCACGCCTACTGTAGCCTACATGATGGCTACCATCAGACATTGGCTTCCATGCCTCCACCCCATGCCAGATGTGGCTGCCCAGATGATGCTCAAGATCTTCGATATGATGCAGGTTGTGCTCAAAACTTTCCGCAATGTATGTCATATTCAACCTCCGATTCCCGGGTTTGTTAATGGTAATTACGACCTGCTATATGATATGAGCACCACCCCGAGCATACGAGTTGCTTATGCATGGCACGCACGCATCAGATATCTCCCTGCCTGCTACAAGCAAACTTTCGATGAAATGTTCACCACGGGGTTCTGGGAAGCACACTCAGAGGTGTTCGCGCCACGGCCCACCCATTTGTTACAACTCTTTGCGTGCGAACAAATGATGCACTCAGAACTCTACACAACGCCACAACCGGACATACCGGGCCCAGTCAATTGGGATACCCTGCAAAGAGACCTGATCCGAGGGCTGCGAATCAAAGAACATGATGTGGGAGCTGACATTCTCCAGGACTATATTGATCAACCCGCAGATCAAAGGTCTGTCAGAGGCGACAGACACAAGGGGGGGGAGAGTGTTGGCAGTATACGAGAAGAAGCAAGTACGAGCATACACGCAGATCTAGCACTAAGGCAACCCTTTATTTTTTTCAAAACCCTTACACCATTTAAAAGTGATTCTCATCACTAAAACCCCTGTAAATACCATTTTCACCTTTTTGTAGCTCCATTTTGTACAAGCCGAGGAGTCCTCGAGCTTGAGGAGCCTTAGAAGTAGTTGCCTACTAATTCTCGTATTTTTTAGACCTCGTTTGAGCCCTCAAATAAGCCCTGGAACCTAATTTTTAACTAGGCCGGACACTAGGTCTGGACAGGGCCAAAGCTAGTCAAAAACTATAAATAGAGCTAGAGAGCTCATTTTTGGGAGAGCTTCTTGTAGTTTTGAGCTTGTATGTTGCAATAGAAGTGATTCCATTGTCTTAGTCTCTTTGTTCTTGCTGTGTGTGCGCGTGTGTGTGTATGTGTGTGCATGTTAGTGTGCTTCGCACTCACACATTTGTGCCTTCACTTGCTAGAGGTCTTCATACCATCCTCATGTCTTCCCGGATTGACATTAAAGGAGGTGCTACTCATCATTGAGCTACATTGAGGGTATGGTTGTGGGTACGTCTGCCTAACTGCTTGCTTATTGTAGGGGCAATCTTGCGTGGTGTGATTGGTGTACCTCCGTTCTATGGTGCAGTACTGGCTACTAGGATTTACTTGGGGTTGAGCCATAATGGGACATACATTCGCCATGTGGTCACCACCGCAAGTATAGCATCTCTTTACTGGGGCAAATCTTGGAATTTGTTTGCTAGAGACACCTAGTTTTTGAGCTACCTTTTCTGCGAGTTCCTCAAAAGATGTAGATTGTGTGGAAGAAAAGCTAGAGGCACTATCTGAATCTTTATAGATTTTGGAAAACTCTAACTCTTCCCCTAGGTTATCCTCTATGTCGATGCACATGCGTACGCACTCTTCAATGGTCCTAGGGTCCTTCAAGTACACATATGACCTCAATTTGGTACTTAGCAATCCATCCAAGAATAATGCCACCTGTTTGGCGGGTGTGGGTAACTCTGGAACAGGGCATCTCTCTAGGTATTGCCTAAACCTTCTTCCTGCAAGTCTAACTGTCTCTTGAGGGGTCTGCTTGAAGCTATGTATTAATGAGGAAGTGTTATGCCTTATGCCACTTTTAGAGAATTCAGTGATGAAAGCCTCTAAGAGTTGGTCTATGCTCCTGAACTGTCTCTCATTCAATGGTTGGAATCACGTAAGGGCTGTGTTCCTAAGGGTTAGACCAAAGGCATTATACTGCGTGAATAGGTCCTCAACTTGTTCAGCTCTCAAGACTTGCCTAAACTCAGCCACATAATCATATGGGTCTCCTGTGCCATCGAAGTAGTTCTTCATGGACTTAACTAGCTGGGTCGGTCTCAAAGTCCTCGTGTGTTCCCTAGGCCTTGGCAGAGGGAAATCATCAGCATTCCTTTGGTTCCTTGGGGCTCTAAGTCCCTCAGGTTCTGCTCTATTTGTTTCCGTTCTCGTTCTTTCTCTTCCCACTGTGTTGGCAAAGCTTACCTCCGGTCTATCTCTATGTCTGTCTCTTTGAGCTCCATGAGCTTGGGACGTTCCAGCTCCTGGGTGACCAAAAGACACATTCGATCTTGGTTGGGGGAAAATAAATTCACCTTTCCAAGTGTAAGCATGCCTATCATTTTCTGTAACCACAAAGACCCTCTCTGAAGCGTGATCTAAGTAGGTCACTCTACGTGGGCTATCAGGATCTTTGAACTCATATATAATGATTGTTCCTACCTCATTCGGTTCAGGAGTAGATCTATGCTCTTATTGTCCTGGGGAACCCACTCGGGATTGAGGATTCTAGTAAGAATAGATTTTCCTCGAGGGGTCCTCGGCTCTCCTCCTATGTTCCCTTGCTCTAGGTCACCTATGTCCGTCTCAGGGATCACATTCCCGAATTCATCTATCCTGTCTGGGTGGCTAGTGACCACGTATATGGTTCCTTCTTTGTCCAAGTAAGCTCCATTTTCAAACTTGACTGCTGGGCGTTCCAGTCCAATGGATTGATCTGGGTTTTTGATCTGTACCACAGACCTTCCTAGGCCGTCCTCATAAATGCTAGCACCTAATCGGTTGGTCCTAAGGTATTCTAGCTGAGTCTTGTAGGGGCCTTCCACCCTATACAAGTATGGCACACCTGAACTCCCCGTAGGTCTCTCCATACCTTGAGACATCTTTGATTCACTAGTGGCTCAACTGCTGGGCCCAAGACCTAGCAATGTGATTAACACTAGCCTCTGAAGACCTAAGACTTTGTCTATCCCTCCCTAGATATCGTCCTGATCTAAGGTTCATATGCTTTATTGAGCTATCCCCAATTTTACTCAAGTACAACCTCGTTGCTGAGTTCTTTTGTATCAGTTACTTGATTCTTTTTAGTCGATTATCGTGTTTAGGATCTTGTCTAATACCACGTCGTCAGGAATACTTGAGTTACTTTCCGCACTTGAAGTTGATCGTTCCACGTTAAGTCTTTTCCTTTAAAGTTATCGACCGTACAAAGATTATGTTGTAGGTATAAGCTAGGAATTGAGTATTTAGGTAGTCTTCAACTTGATAAATGCCTATCGTCGCCCTGACTTACTTCTAGCACTATTCGTACTTAGCCTAAGCTAGGAATTGACAGAGGGAGTTGAGAGTATTCCAACCTCGCTTGCTGATCCCTTGCCCTTTGGTGCTCAAGAACCCAGTTCTCAAGCTTGCAAATCACCCTTGCTTTGGATGCCCTCAAGTGCTCTCAATGGACCTGTAAAAGTCCCAAAGTTAGTTCAAGACTTCAATTCAAATGACAGACAGTTCACTTTCATGCATGTAATTCACAGACCAAATTTCCTTTTGCCTTTATGGAAAACAATCCCAAGGATCCTTCAGTTTTCCTACCCCGGGGTATGGTCAACTTCAGAATAACCTACCTAATAATCATGATATTAATTTTACCATAACCAGTGGAAGTTTTGGTTGTAGTCCCCACGAGCTTTCCAACAAGACAAGAATCACAGCAAACGGATTTCGTATGAGGAAGTTATGACAGTTCAGGGTTTTGGGGTCAAAACAGGGCTCAAACAGGCTGACAAATCCCAGGATTTTTCTCAAAACACACTTGTAGGGACCTCACAAATCAGTAATTGGTTGATAAGTGTGCCAAAAATTACCCCAAAACTTGGTATTAAAAACCCTAGAAATTTGGCCAAAAAAGCCTGTCAATTGCGATTGACAGGTCTGTCAATCGTGATTGACAGAGGTGTCCGTCGGGCCTGTCGGTCGCGATCAACACGTCAGTCGCGATTGACAGTGTCAATTGCGATCGACAGAGTCGGTCATGGGTCCTGTAAATTGCGATCCATGGTGTCTATCGCAATCGATACTTTTTCCGGGATTTTCACCGTGATTTCAGTCAATCGGGGATGTGTCCGTCATGATGGACACATGGCAACGCGAGAAATTCAGTCAATCGTCAAAATTCAGTCGGTCACGATCGACGGTGTCAATCGCGATTGATAGGGGTGTCGGTCGTGGCTCTCGATCGCGATCGATGGTGTCAATCGTGATTGACAGGGTCAGTCGGTCGTCTCTGTCAGTCGCGATCGACAGAATCTGTCCATCGTGGCTGTCGGTCGCGATCGACGGTGTCAATCGCGACTGACAAAAAAACACGAAATTTTTTAGTTTTTTCTAGTGATTTGGAATGTGCTCCTTGTGCATGTCATTGTGGTGTGCTTTGTTTTACCAAATGAGCAATTTTTCTTTCGATCGCGATCGACAGAGATCTGCGACACAGAGACAGTTTCGAGCTTGTCCGTACTTGCGCAGCGTGCTGGAGGGGATGGTACAGCTGTACCTGCAAGATCACTCACAAAACAGACAGAAAACAATGCACACAATTCGCTCTCTCGCTCTCTCTCACAAGTGGAATGAAGGAAATGGAAGGGAGAAGGTGATATGATTAAAAAACTGAAATTTTTTTGCGATGATGGAGATGGAGATCGGATATGGTGAGGATGATGATGGTGATCATGATGGTGAGGTAAGAAAGAGAAAAATAAGAAAAGTAAAGAAACTACCTACAACGCCAACGTCTCAATTCTACGTCTTACCATCACACGCTCGTCCTTAGAGCTCGATCCCCGGCAACGGCGCCAAAATTTGGTGTAGCTCAGTGATGAGTAGCACCTCCTTTAATGTCAATCCGGGAAGACGTGAAGATGGTATGATGACCTGGAGCAAGTGAAGGCACAAGTGCGTGAGTGTGAAGCACACTAACATGCACAACATACACACACACGCGCACACAAGGCAAGACAAAGAGTGAGAAGCAATGGAGTTCTTTAGATTACTTTCAAAAAAGCTCATACAAGTTCAAATCAATTACAAGCTAACCCCAAAAATGAGCTCTCTAGCTCTATTTATAGTTTTTGACTAGGTTTTGGCCGTGTCCAGACCTAGTGTCCGGCCTAGTTAAAAATTAGGTTCTAGGTCCCATTTGAAGGCTCAAATGGATTCTAAAAATTATGAAACTGGTAGGTAGCTACTTCTAATGCTCCTCAAGCTCAAGGACTCCTTGGCTTGCACAAAATGGAGCTACAAAAATATGAAATGGTATTTACAATGGCTTTTAGTGATGAAAATCACTATTTTTATAGGGATTTCCTCTAACGATTTGACATACACATCTTCGAGCTCCCTACTTGCTCCTTCTCCTTATGTGTCCACCTCTTTGATATGCTTTAGCTTCTTGAAAAAATAATGGCCTACTTGCCCGATCTTTGTTGGAGTTAGACATTTGTAGAAGCACGCAAACAGCACAAGGAAGAAGAAGAAGCTTGGAGCACAAACACACACTACTGAATGTATTACTAGAGAATGTACAAAGATCAGTAGCCCAATAGGGCAATAGGCATATATACAAGCCGGGGGAAAAAAACCTCCTAAAGAGGGAAAAAAGTGCCCCGGCGGTCCTAGTGTGTTCACACACATCACTACCTAAATATATCAACAAATCCCCCCTGGGAGTGATGCGGTGAACAAGGAGCTGGCACTCATGTATAAGGAAGTGCGAAGCTATGTGGAAATCACTCCACAAAAGGAAGTAAGCCCAAAGTTTTGCGGAAAGCTTCAAACTTCTCCCTAGGCAGAGCCTTCGTGAAAAGGTCTGCAATGTTCTCCTGTGTGGGCACATATGCCAAGCTGATCTCCCCAGTAGAGAACCTCTCCCTGACATAGTGATAATGCACCTCAATGTGCTTAGTGCGAGCATGGAACACAGGGTTCCTCACAACTGCCAATGCGCTCTGACTGTCAGTGAAGATGGTGGTGGCAGAAGACTGGCCAACACCCAAATCAGCCATAAGGCGTCTGAGCCATACACACTCAATAGTCGCTGTGAAAGCTGCCCTATACTCAGCCTCACAACTGGAAGTGGCCACAGTAGGCTGCTTCTTGCTCAACCAAGATATACATGAGCTACCAAGCATGAAGCAAAAACCACTGGTGGACACACGAGTGTCATAGCAACCAGCCCAATCTGAGTCAAAAAAAGCATGCAAATCTGGCGGTAGTGATCCCCCCTTGGGATAAAACAACCCAAGTAGCCGAGTACCACTCAAGTAGCGAAAGATGCGCTTAACCGCCTTCCAATGCGTGACTCTTGGGCAATGCATAAACCTGCTCATCTGTGAGACAGCAAACTGAATATCTGGCCGAGTAATGCATAAGTAAATCAAGCATCCAACAGCCTGCTGATAGAGAACAACATCAAATGCATCTCCAGCATCATGAAGACTCAATCGTAAACCTGTCTCCATAGGAGTGACAATAGGCTTACAGTCTTCAAGGCCAAAATGCTGCAATAATGTGTCAATATACTTCATTTGTCACAAAGCCATTCCACCATCAACTTGCATAAACTGAATGCCCAAATAGTGATGCAAATGCCCCAAATCAGACATCTCAAATGAGGGATGCAAATCAACCTTGAAATGAGCAATATGCTTCTCAATAGGACCAGTGAGCAGCATGTCATCAACATAGACAACAATGATCAGAAGCACATCATTAGCACGCAACATATAAGGTGCTTTCAGTTGGACTGTTCACAAAACCATGTGCAACCAGATAGGCATGTATCTTCTCATACCAAGCATGCTTTAAACCATATAATGCCTTCTTTAACCTGCACACCTGGTTTTCATGCTCTTTTTGCACAAAGCCACGGGGCTGAAAAACATACACTTCTTCATGCAAGTCACCATTCAGAAATGTGTTTTAATGTCCAACTGATGTACATTCCAACCATGATGGGCTGCAAGTGCACAAATGCTCCGAACAGTAGTCATACGGCATGTAGGTGCAAAGGTCTCATCAAAATCAATGCCTCTTTCCTGCGCATAACCCTTTGCAACAAGCCTAGCCTTATACCTGTCAACTGTACCATCAGGTTTACGCTTCAGCTTGTATACCCACTTAGTGCCAATGGCCTTCTTGCCAGGAGGCAAGTCACATAAAGACCATGTACCATTCTTCATTATAGCATCATATTCAGATTGCATGGCAACCATCTAATTTTTTGAATTCTGTGCTTCATCAAAAGAAACAGGCTCATTCTCATCACAGAGACTAGATGCAGCCATAGCATAGCAATCTGATGCAAAGGAGTCACTATGAGAGCCTGAACGAGTACGATATGACAAAGCTGCATCTAATTTGCTGTCACGCAAAGTCTGCACCAGCCATTTTGGCATAGTTTTTGCCTACTCAATATCAGGTCTCTCATCAACAAGTGTATCATCATATGAAACCTGGAAAGGCTGAGAAGTTGCCTCATTAGGACCAGCACTCGACTGTCCACCTGTAAAAAGAGGCATCAAAGTATCATACATGTCTTTGGAGCTAATAGATGTCTCCTTAGTACATGAAAGCAATGGCTAAATAGCATCTTCCACAAAGACAACATCACGGCTAACCAGAATGCGTTTAGTTTGTGGATGATACAGACGATAGCCTTTACTTTCAGAACTGTACCCAAAAAAAATACATTTTACTGCCTGATCATCCAATTTTCTGCGATGTTGTTCAGGCACTAATGCATATGCCAAACAACCAAAAACACGTAGATGAGCAATAGATGGCTTACGGTCATGCCAAGCCTCATATGGAGTGATAGACTGCAACGCTTTAGTGGGACACCTGTTCAGTACATATGCTGCACACATGACAGCCTCAAGCCAGAAACTATGTGGTAAAGCCTGACTCTTGGCCATGCACCTCGCCATCTCCATGAGTGACCTGTTCTTTCGTTCAGCAACTCCATTCTGTTGAGGTGTATACGGTACTGTACACTGGTGTTTTATCCCACGTTCAACTAGAAATGCATTAAAATCAAAAGACATATATTCCCCCCCTCGATCAGAACGGACGGTGCCCATTTTACATGCTGACAGATTTTCAGCCAAAACCAAAAACTGTTTAAAGCACATGAACACTTCAGACTTTGCCTTCAATGGATATACCCATGCATGCCTCGAAAAATCATCAATGAAAGTCACGAAGTAAAGGTAATTTCCAAAAGAGGGTGTCTGCATAGGACCACAGACATCACTATGTACAAGCTGCAATTTCTGCATAGCCCGAACTAAACCATCTTTTGGAAAGGAGGAACGCTGCATTTTGCCCAAAATACAGCCTTCACACACATGTTTTCCGGGTGCCTCAAGCTTGGGCAATGAAGACACCATATCAGATTTCTGCAGGCAAAGCAAACTAGCAAAATTCAGATGACCAAAGCGTGCATGCCAAAGCTTTGCATCTGACATAGCCTGAGAATCATGAACTGCACATGCCGAATCATTAACAGATCTTTCATAGTCTATGAGCTTATACAACCCACGACATAAAATGCCAGAAGCTATAATCACATCGCCATTTGACAGATCATGAACTGTACACCTGTCATCAACAAATGTCACAACCAAACCAATCTTGGCTAATGCAGAAACTGATAACAGGTTCTTTTTTATCCCTGACACAAATAAAGCATCTGACAAGGTGAAAGAACTACCATCAGCAGTAGTCACAATGATCTTACCAACTCCCATAATAGGATAAGAGGAGTTATTGGCGCATGTGACAGTATTCCCTGTAGGGGCAGGCTCGAGTGAAGAGAAAAAACTGCACTGCGAGGTAATATGTTTGGTCGCCCCACTGTCAAAGTACCAAACATCTGAGTCCACTGGAGACATGCACTGCTCATGAGAAGATGGGTCAAAACTGCAAACAGTAGTAAACGCCCATTCTTCTTCTTGCACGATATTAGCAGACTCTGTTTTTGGTGTAGAGGCTTCTACAACAACCATTCCAGCCTCCTTTTTCTTTGCCTCTTTTGCAGGCAGTTTTGGACAGTTCTTTATGATATGATCATTCCCTTTACAGTACTTGCAAAACAATTTTTGCTTTTTTGATTTCTTCTCATCTTTATCCTGGTTCTTCGAATGTGCAGTATTTGTAGATTTCTGCTTACTAGTAGAAGAGCTCCATTTTCCTTTGCCCTTCTGACTAGCCAGGAAAGCTTGATCTGCAACACGCATAATGGACCTGTTCTGCCTGGACTGATCTTCCTGCAATAGAATAGAGACTAACTCCTCAAATGATAAGGCATTTGGATTGCCTTTCATCATCAACCGAAGAGTAGAAGCAAAACTCTGATATGAATCAGGAAGACCATTCAGAACGGTCTGCACAAGTGAGCTATCTGGTATAACCTCATCAAAAGAAATCAATTGTTCCTTCAAATCTTTGATCTTCGTTAGGAAACTGTCCATAGAATCACCTTCATTCATGTGCTCACTCTTCAACTGTTTTCGGAGGTAATCAACACGAGCCTCATTCCTAGCTTGGTACAATGTGGTAAGTGTATCCCAAGCATCCCTAGCTATTCTGCAAGAGCGAATATGAGGAATAATGGCACGTTTGACAGACAAAGCTATCAATGCATGTGCCTGGGCATCTCTACCATCCCAATGAATTTGCTTTGCAGTAGGTTCAACAGAAACAACAACACGAATAGGAATCTGCGGAATATCATCTTTGACACTATCTTCATCAGCTCCAGCACCTGTATTTGTAGTACCTGTCGTTACAGGTGTAACAGGACGTCTTTCAACACCTTGCACAATGTTCCACAATCCTTTTGCAACCAAAACATGTCGCATCATATAATCCCATAATGGGTAGTTGGTACCATCCAACTTATCCTCAACAGCCAACATACGGAATACATCACTGCTTTCAGCCATGGCCGGTGACTAAAATACCTTGATGCAGAAAATTGACTGTATCTCAAAAAGTTGAACAAAACTGCCCAGATCAGTTCTGCTAGACCTGTAGCAGACTTCGAGATGCTTAAACTAGCGAACAGAAACTGGTATATACCTTTGGCACAAAATGAAAAAATAGCCTACACAAGCGCTGCGATAGTGCGTTCGGAGGCCGAAACGAGCTCAGATCGCGATTTCGACACCATAGAGCAAAGATGTTTTGATCTCGGAAACACGCTCAATATGCTCACCAAAATTCGTGCGATTCTGAGACTGCAAACGAAGGAGTGTCGACGGCGCCCTAGATGAAGCGACGACCCCCTCTGATACCAATTATTGGAGTTAGACGTCTGTAGAAGCACGCGAACAGCACAAGGAAGAAGAAGAAGCTTGGAGAACAGACACACAATACTGAATGTATTACTAGAGAATGTACAAAGATCAGTAGCCCAATAGGGCAATAGGCGTATATACAAGCCGGGGGAAAAAACCTCCTAAAGAGGGAAAAAAGTGCCCCGACGGTCCTAGTGTGTTCACACACATCACTACCTAAATATATCAACAATCTTCTTTGAATACTCTGTCTGCTTGTACCTTCTCTTCGCTCTGACTCCCTTCGTAAGCTTCCTTGTCTTGTTAGTCCTTCAGTTC
Source organism: Ceratopteris richardii (assembly GCA_020310875.1). NCBI lineage: Eukaryota > Viridiplantae > Streptophyta > Polypodiopsida > Polypodiales > Pteridaceae > Ceratopteris > Ceratopteris richardii. Next base: position 102,212,176 of record CM035415.1, read on the forward strand.
CTTGACTACTGCTAACAACTCTTGATTTCGAGACATTTCTAGATGATTATGATTGCTTTAGTCTCTCCCAAAGAACCTATGCATATGAAATGAACTCAATCCTCTGATTTGTGTGTTAAACACAACTTGATTCATGTTTATGCAGTCTACACTAAGAGAACTTGGAGAAGCTTGCAGGAGGTAGAAAAGTGAGTTGCCAAGTGATGAAGTTGGTCAAGCCAACCAACATAGGACCAGCTCTTGAGCTTTTGGAGAGTCAAAAAGACCTTATAGGATTGTAATTAGTGCAATAAAATCCATTATGTACTTTGGAGCATCTATGAGAAAGATTTCATACAAAATAGATAAGTTTTCACTTTTACTAGTTCAAAAAACTTGTTATCTTTGGATAAAATAGTCAACTTCAAATGCTCAAAGTAGCCACCATGATTACAATTTCAAAGGAATGTTATACATAGGTCTAAGTGTCTAAAATGCTCAAGATGAGAATTTAACATCAACTAATGAGCTTGCAATAAGCTAAGCATTGATTGGTGGTGCCCTTTATTTTTTGGGGTTGTGTAGAGATAGACCATAAGACCATAAAATGAAGATTTCTCCCAATATGAAGCTATGTAGGGAGAGCAGTAGCATCTTCAAGATAACTATTGGTGAAGAAGATGGTGCAGAGAAATGATGGAGCAACACAATGATGAACAGAGTATATGTATATTGCTTCAATGTTATGCAAAATGGAATTAGAGTCTCTACATAGACTCTCAAGGATCTTTTCATGCCTCTTCTTCTTCAAATTTTCATCTAGGTAGTCTTGGTACTTGTGATGAATCAAACTACTTTCCTACAATCTAGGAAAAGTAAAGTGATCTAATCTTGATCTAATTTGGTGACTGATTGAACTACCAACTTCAACAACCTTAAACTAATGGGATTTGAGTATTTTCTTTATCCTTTTACAATTATAAAGCTCTAGGCTTTTATATCAGGTAAATTATCATAAAAGATCCTTGGTGCATTTCCTTCATTTCAATCCATTTCCGTTAGTTTTGGGTAGATAGCTAGATAGAAATGTTAAGTGTTAAATGTTCAAACGTTAAATGTGTTTCGGGTGTTAAATGAATCGCTTAGATCGTAACGTCTCTGACTATCCGAAGGTCGTTACCAGACCAACGTGGGTTCTTGGGAGTGGTAGGGGTATGTTAGATAGAGGCCCTGTACTTATTTCCCAAATCTTCGTCACCACAACAAAGCACTAATCTGCGTCTTAGCTCAGTTACTAACATTATTTGGACAATACTTGATTTTTGTGTCCTGGGTGCCGAACTTCTTCAGACTGATCTGCTATTGGAACAGAGCAGTCGTCCGATCTACATACTCAATAGTATATAGTAAATCAACCAGAGATAACACTATAGCCGACAGATTCATTCGTCACAACACTTTACAATGATCTTCAGATAAAAAGTTCATGTTACCCAAAGGTACTAGTTCTTCTTCATATTCGGAGTTAACAGATAATAACCACCGAATGCAATGAATCAAGTAGAACAAACAGGATACACTACAACAATGCTTCAAGTTGCCTATTCAAACGCACACCATAATATCGCTACTCAGACTGACTCAGTGTACTTAAACAACTAAAGAACATGCCACAACGCAATACAACGACAGTAATCAGACACACAATCCGTTACTCAAACACTCGTTACGGTGAACTACAGTATGAGCAGACGATGCAGAACGTACTTAATACCAACAGTACTCAAGACTTCACAACAGTGTTAAACAACGCTCTCACGCATATTCAGACGACTAGTATGGCAATTCCAGAAAAAACGTCTCTCTTGACCATTCTCTTTACATTGCTATATATAGATTTTACAAGATGCACGTACCAACTTTTCGCGCGTATTTCAAAAACCTCCATTACATCTGGCATCCGTTACATCTGTCCCACTCCGGCAGCCACTAACACTCGCACGCACGGTGGACTCGAACCCGCAAGTTTTCTACTGTTCGGCTATTAATCCTTCTAAGTACATGTTACGGGCTAGCCTAAAATTTCGGGTAATTTTCTTCTTCAGTGTTTCTAACATTTGTACTAAGATACTAGGCTCTACTAATTGGGCATCGGTTCTAGCCGAGCTTAACGCTATTGCTTTGGTTAATAAAATCTCGGCCTGTGTTTGCAAAAAGGCCTCCTGTAAATAAAAATCATTGGACAGGGCAGCATCCCGTGAAATCTTTAGCTCTTCTAACTGTTTTTGCATGTTGATTACTCTCTCTTTCTGATTGATCAGTTGATTATCTAATCTTTCAATCTGTTGGTTCTGAAACTCTATTGTTTTGTAGTAGGCATCCCGTTCTCTGCGCGCATTTGCTAAGTCCTTCTGATATTTGGATTCCCTGTTCAATTGGTGTTTAAGCATATTATTGACTTCGTCTAAAGATTCTTTTGTTCTATGTAGTTGTTCTTCTGCCTGCTTAGCTTCTCTCTGCTGCTCTTGGTTCTTCTGTACTGCTTCTTGCAGCTGGACTCTTGTTTCTTGTAGTAGGTTTCCAAGTGCAATTCTGGCATCTTCCTTGTCTTGAATCTCTGTCTTCATTTGCTGGATTGCAGTCTGTGCTTCGGTTAGTAATCTGTCGTTTGTGGCCAGTTGTTCCAGTGCTACATCCTTTTGTTGGATTAACAGTTGCTGTTCTGCCAACTGAGCCTGGAGCTGGGAGACTTGTGCCTGGAGCTGGTGGTTTTCGGCCCTGACGGCATCAACCTCCTCCTGGAGTGGTGTGATGTCTGCTTCCAGTAAATCTACTTTGTGCTGCAGGTCATGTCGAATAGTGTCTGTGACTTCGCGAATTAGGACAGGGAGCTGCTGGGAGAGGTTAATGAACAATTGCCCCATTGATGCAAGCTCAGAGAATACCGGTATTGATGGGAGGAGAAGAGGGTGCCGTGGTTGTGATGCGTATGTGGTGTGAATCTGTTGGGAGGTCGATGGAGAATAATCGGGTGATGAGGTGGAAGATGCGGTGGGTTCAACAGGTGCTATGGGAGGTTCCGGTGGTGAAGTAAGAGTAGTAGCGACAATATTACCCTTTGTTGCGTTGCTTCGGCGTTGTCTACGGCGGATTCTACTCCTTTGAGCAGTCTATCGAAAGCTTCCCAGTTCTCAGTTTGCTGTTCTTGCTTGGTATGTTGCTGAGAGGCTTCTTCGGTCGAGATGGGTTCTGTTTCCGTTTGTCGTTCTTGTTCCTGGTGCTCAGAGGATGTGGATTGCGCTGTCGAGTCGTGTTGTATGGACGTGGCAGTGTCATGGAAGGTTTCATCTTCTTGCTTCTCGTCTTCTTCATTTTCTTTATCTCTTCCGGCGGAACCTTGTGCCTCACTTTCGGATGAGCTGATCTTGATTCTTTTTCTGCGGAATAGTTGGTTGATTTCTTCTTCGTCTTCTTCTTCGTCGTCTTCTAATGGCTGTACAGACTCTTTGTGTCGTAGAATGGGGCCCCTAGCTGGTGGTTGTGCTGCCAGAATGGCCGGAAAGAGAAAGGAAAGGATGTGGGGTAATCGAGACCGAGGGGTAGTTCCTTTATTAACCTGTTTCACTATGGCTACACATTCTTTATGGATTCGGTGAAAGAAATAGGAGGCGAAGTTAATGGGTTCTCGGGAAGCTAGGTCGATGGTGGAGTAGAAAGGGCGGGATATGCCGTAGGTGCGTTTCTGGAGGTTCAGGATGGCGACTAAGAAATGGAGTGCAATTCTTTTGGGTTCAGGGCGGCAGAGGATGGCGTACTCGTTCGATGAATAGCGGGGGAAAAGTTCTATCATGCGGGCTATGGGGATGCTTGGGCCATTCTCGCGGCCTTGTGGCGTGAGGTGGAATGATTCGGCAAAGGCTTGGAAGGTTACTACGGTTCGAGATGGCAGGGAGAGGAAGATCCATTTTCGCTCAGTGATGGGGGATTGGGTGATGGCAGGTATGATCTGCGCAAAAAAGGGATGGGCTTCCACTGAGTGCCAGGGCAGCTCAGCGAAGTTGGCCAACCCACGGGTGCGCAGGTATTCTCCTACCTCGATAGGGATACCATCACGGAAGGCTGCGTAATTCGCTAGTGCTTCCATGATGCACACGAAAACAGAACATAGAACACGGATACACAGAGCACAGTGGGCGCACATATTACAAACACAAAAACACAATAGCAATTTTTGGCGCAACAGAAGAGATTAAGTAGAGACATTATGGTGTGAGGGGGTAGGAAGTGATGGTTATCATTGTGCGGTGTTGGAATGATACTGCTTTCAATTTGGCGTGCATGCTTGAGTAACTGGTAAGGAGGGTGGCTTATGACATAAAGATTTTCGTGCTTTTAAAAACGTGGCTATTTATAAAAAGAAAAGGAAATAACAGAAGGAAAAGTAGAGTAAAAACCAAAAAATGCGGTCCACCACCGAATGTTTTAATGCGGGCTAGCAGCGTGTTGATACGGCCACAGCTTCAAACCGTTGATTGCTTTTGGAAGTGGGTTTCCGGTCAACGTAGTCAATCGAAAAGTTGCTGGACCGATTTGCTCTGAGATCTTGTAAGGGCCGAACCACCGTAATTTGAATTTGCCTGTTGTTGCAGAGCTAAAAAGAGCACAAAGCAGAGAAAAAGACGGGCCCCAAAATTTTTCCGATTTGGACATCATATTTTTGTATCATAATCATTCTTGTAATATATTTCCCGTTGTAAATGCACTAGAGGAGTCCTCTAGATGCATCCCCATAGAAGAGTAGAGATTTACCCATGTAAAATAGTAGGAAATTAGTCTTTTAGTGAATAAAGTGCCGGTCTCTTGTGTGAAAGGACCATTTTTAGGGCACTAGTATATAAGTCAAATGTGACTCTTTGTAAAGGACTTTTTGCCATTGTGAGAATAGAGAGCACAGAAATTCGAATTTGTGTTTTCTTCATTCCTTATCTTCTTCTCTGTGAGCTTGGATGCATGTGTATTGCTTGGAAAGAGTGTTTGTGAGTGTTGTCTATCCATGAAAGTGTTTATTTGCTGTAGGTAAGGTGTGTGCGAAGTGTAGGAAGTGCTGAAGTGTAGGAAAGTTTTCCCGCGACTCAGTATTTTGCTCATAACTTGAGGTAGGAGTGTCAGAATTGCATGAAACCACTGCCATTGGATGCGTCTTCTCGAGAGCTTCGAAACGCATATGCTATTTGCTATATTTGGAGCTCGGAGCTGGGAGAAAAGTCCAAAATACTGACGGCTGCTGCACCAAGTATCGCTTCGCCTTGACCAACAGTTGAAGCTTGTTTGGATAAGTCTTTGCCTTATTTCCACTCTTTGAGTAGTTCATTTGCATTGATCATTACATGATTGCATGTCCTCATACACTCGGCTAGGTTTGTATACTCTTTGGATTGATAATTAAAAGCGTGTATCCCCACTATATGCACTTGAGAGGGGATTGAGGTATAGTCTCTTTCTCCACAAGTCCCTAAGTTGATGCTTAGGTCAACACACTTTTTGGCGCCGTTGCCGGGGAGTGACGAATCAAACCGAGGCATTCGTGTGATGGTAAGTAGCTTTTTTACATCGAAGTAAGTGGAGGAGTGGAAATTTTCTCTTCTTTGGTAAGTCATTTTCAGCCGCACTTGCTACTTGTCATTCTTGGAGTGTGTGTAGTGAGTTGTTAGTCTAGGGAAGTGAGTGGAAGGAGTAGAGAAGGAGAAGTTAGGGAGTAGGTCAAGTCCGGAGAGTAGGAGTTAGTTTTTGTTCAGTAAAATTTTCTTTTGGAAAACAAAAAAAAATCCCAAGTATAAAAGCCAAAAAGAGTCATTTTGCAAATCACTTGTTTGAAAGCAAGTATCGTGAGCTACAGTGTCGAGTATCGTGAGCACTACGCCAGAGATCGTGATTGAACAAGCAGACAATCTGGGGTTGCACAGAGCAAGGGGGAGTGAGAAAGAAGTGGGATCAACTATCAAGGTGAGCAGAATCCATCTTACTTTTGATTTCTCAGTAAATCTAGACTGCAGAGGAAAACGATCTGCATCAGGTATCGTTTGAGACTTTCAGAGGGTAAAAAGGAGTGAGTTGAGTGGTACAGAGAGTGAGGAGAGAGGAGAGGGACTAGTAAAACAAGTGCATTAATCCAAAACTCAAAAAATCTTTCCCAAAATTGTCCAAGGGTCAAGTATCGTTTTGCTCCCGCGGTCGAGTATCGCGATACTTCACAAGTATCGTTTTGCTCTTGTGGTTGAGTATCGCGATATTTCCCTCCGATCGTGTATCATTTCATACCGATCGCGATACTTGGCCAGAGATCGTTTTGCCAGCGATCGTTGATCGTGTATCGTTTCGTGCCGATCGCGATACTTGAGCAGTATCGTGTATCGTGTATCGCTTCGGTCAAAGATCGGTATCGTCTCTCAGAGATCGCGATACTTACCAGAGATCGCATATACGTGATAAGTATCGTGTATCGTTACGAATTGGGTATCGTGTATCGTTTTGCAAAGATCGCGATACTGGTCAAAGGTCGTGTATCGTTTAGTTCAGCGATCGCGATACCTAACAAGTATCGTGTATCGTTTTGCCAGCGATCGTCTGCGAGAGATCGTTTGTGAGGTATCGTTTTATCAGGAGTATCGAGTATCGTTTACGACAGGTATCGTGTATCGTCTGTGTTCAAGTATCGAGTATCGTTTTCATCAAATATCGTGTATCATTGGGTCCGGAGTATCGTTTGTACTAAAGATCGTTTTGATCAAAGATCGCGATACCCAACAAGTATCGTGTATCGTTTAGCCAGCGATCAAGTATCGTCTGTTGTCAGAGATCGTGGAATTTGGAGGTTAAGTATCGTGACTTGAAAAGTTATTTTCAGTCAATCTTTAGCCAACATTTTTCCTAGAATTCTGACCCTTAGTGAAGAACCCCTGAGGCTAGAAGATTGCAAGGACTGATCAGAGTTGTTAGGTGGATGAACCTGAGATCCGGAAGAGTGCTAAGTAGTCGAAGAAGTGTCATATCCTCGATAGGAAGCGCTGCCCAGGTTAGTCACCACTCTATTTACTCAGAATCCTCTAGTGACTCGGAAGGGGAAATACACATGGCTTCGGAAGACATGCAAGGTCCAACGCTCAATAGGAATTTCATGTCTACTGTTGAAGGGGAGTACCGTACCTCCTTACAATATGTGTCCACCAATGCCCAGGAGATCCCAATCTACCTGGATGGATTAAACAGATCTGTTGCTAGGATGATAACTTCCCAGAATGCCACAATTGTACCCCGACCTGCTGTCAAGTACGAAGGAGGAGCATATGTAGACAAGCTTGGTCATATCTATATTGTAACTGAAATTCCTGAGAGAATCAATGAGAGAGGTGTTGGAAGCAACCAGAGGCACAGACGACGTGGAAGCATGTAACAATGGAGCAAGGAGCCAGTCGAATCTTTTGTCCAAGAATTATGTTTTCAAAACACTTTCCAAAAACACCCAATAGTGATTTTCATCACTAATGTAACATATGTAACATAGAAAAACCCTTTTCTCAAATTCTAGCTCCATTTTGTGCAAGACGAGGAGTCCTCGAGCTTGAGGAGCTTAGGTAGAACAAGCGTATCAATTTTCGTCATTTTTAGACACCGTTTACCCTTCCAAATAGCATCTAGGACCTAATTTTTAACTATGCCGATCACTAGATGTGAAACCGGTCAAAACTAGTCTAGAAACTATAAAAAGAGCTAGAGAGCTCATTTTTGAGGTTAGCTTGTTTGAGGTTAGAGTTCTCTTGAGCTTGTAATAGTGTTCTTGAGTAATAGAATTGATCTCTCACCTTCCATTGTGTCTTGCTTGTCTCTTCGTAGTGTGTGTGTATGTGTGTGTGCATTTCTATGCTTCTCACCTTCACTCTCACTTCATCTCACATTCACGATCTTCATATCACTCCTATCTCTTCCGCGGATTGACATTAAGGAGGTGGAGCTTCTTAACGTGGTTCTCACCATTGTGCTAGAGCAACACCAAATTTGGCGCCGTTGCCGGGGAACGAGTCTAGGACGAATGTGTGATGGTAAGAGTATAGTAAGAAGTGGCGTTGGAAGGTAAAAATTTCAGTTTTTGTTGTTGCTTTTACTTAGTTTTTGTTGTTTTTCACCTTCCCCATACCCCATCTTCATCACCGCATCATCATCTTCATCTCCAAAAAAATCAGAAAATTCACCATATCTACCCATTCTCCTCATTTCCCCTCATTTGTGCATGCGAGAGAGTGAGAGAGAGCTTTTGTGCTTGTGTGTACTTTTGTTTTCTTGAGTTTTCTTGAAGGTACAGAGCTCCAATGCATCAGGAAAGCTTGGAAAAGGTAAAATTTTCAGTTTCTGTCAGAAATTTCCGACTGTGTCAGACCATCGCGATGGTCTGCAAAGTTCGGAATTTGGAGAAGGCGACCACACCAGCGTGTAGGCGACACCAGCGCCTCTAGGAATCCACAGCTGCATTCACAAAATTTGCATTTTGGTGGACCATCGCGACGGTCTCTGACCATTGCGATTGTGTCACACCATCGCGATTGGCTCACGCCATCGTGACGGTTTGGCCGGACCATCGCGACGGTCTCTGACCATCGCGATTGTGTCACGCCATCGCGATTGGCTCACGCCATCGCGACGACGGTGCCACGTGGCAAGTCAGACCATCGCGACGGTGCACTTCAGACCATCGCGACGGTGCAACCCCACGCCATCGCGATCGTGCAATCCCAGACCATCGCGATTGCGCAAGTCCACGCCATCGCGATTGTGTAAGTTCACGCCATCGCGACAGCCCAAAAGTTCAGACCATCGCGATTGGCCCACGCCATCGCGATCGTGCAAGTTCACGCCATCGTGACGATACCCCTAGACCATCGCGACAGCCCAAAAGTTTAGACCATCGCGACGGTGCAACCCCACGCCATCGCGATCGTGCAATCCTAGACCATCGCAATTGCGCAAGTCCACGCCATCGCGATTGTGTAAGTTCACGCCATCACGACAGCCCAAAAGTTCAGACCATCGCGATTGTGCAGGACCACGCCATCGCGACGGTGCAATCCCAGACCATCGCGATTGCGCAAGCCCACGCCATCGCGATTGTGTAAGTTCACGCCATCGCGACGGTCCCAGACCATCGCGATTATCTCAGACCATCGCGATTGTGCACCCCCATCGCAAATTTTAGGGTTTCATTTTTTGGCCAATTTTGGGGCTATTTTTGGGAAATTTTTGGGTGATTATACTCATAGGAGACCCCTTAGCTCATATTTGGAGAAAAAAACCTGTTTGTCAGTTTTTACCCCCCAGGGTCTGAACGGTCATAACTATTTTTAGATAAGCTATTTTGAGGTTGACCTAGTTTGGGACTAGATAGCCAGGGGGCAAACATTGAAAAGTTGGGCAAAAGGGAAGGGACTTAAAAGGTGTATATACTCAAGTGCTTGATCATCCAACTGTGAATTGGTCTAATATTGGATTTTTCCAGGTCTAGCAAGGACAATCAAGGGCAATCAAGGCTAGGCAGCAAAGGGCTTAAAGCTTGGGAAGCGCGGCTTCTTGGGCATCAGAGCAACCAGAAAAGCTGATTCGAGGTTGGAAGATTACTCAACCCCCTCAGTCAATTCTTAGCTTAGGCTAAGCGGTAGTGTTGTGGATTAACGACGATAGGAACGCCTCAAGCTCAAGAGAATTAAGTTTATCAAGTCCAAGACCAAAGTAAAGGTGTGTGACACGAAAACCTAAAGAAAAGAACATAAGTCTGACGGAACGAGAACTTAAGGTACCACGGAAAGTCGAATTCCTGATGCATACATTAAGAAAAGAACCTAACGAAACCTAAAAAGAATCAAGACAGTAATAACAAAGAATCATTGACGATCTGAGCGTGTACTGAGTGTGCAAGGAAGAAAATTAATGAACCTTAGATCGGGCAAACATATAGGTAAGTCAGACCGACGAAGCCTTAGATCATCAGAGGCAAGTGTAAGAACTACTGCTCGATCGTGGGCTCAGCAATTGAATAGTAATTACCCCTACGAGAGCTCAGACACTAGTGGATCGGAAATGGCATTTAGCACAGATAGACCAGAAGTAGGGTCAAATGTGGCATATTTAGAAAAACCAGAAGGACCCTATAGGACTCAACTAGAGTTTCTCCGAACCAACCGATTAGGTGCTCGCATCTATGAGGATGGTTTGCAAAGGCAAGTGGTGCAAATGCACAACCCCGATCAACCCATTGGATTGGAACGTCCAGTGGTGAAATTCGAAAGAGACACGTACATAGACAAGGAAGGAACGATGTACATCTTAAGTACGCAGCCAAACAATACAAATGAGTTTGGCGTAATTCAGCTAGAGATGGAGACTAAGGCTCCAGGAAAAGAACCATTAGAAGAGCCTAGAACACCTAGAGGGAAATCTGTACTGACACGAGTATTAATCCCGGAATGGATCCCTCAGGACAACCGAAGCATAGAGTTGTTTGTAAATAAAGAAACTAATGAAGCTTTTTGGAGATACAAGACAGAACTACTTAGTGAGGTAGGTATCATCACGATATATGAGTTCAAGGACCCGGATACACCTGGAAAGGTTGTATACCTGGATGAGACTTCAGAAAGAGTCTTTGTGTGCCTGACCACGCTAAAAACACATACACATGGAGAGGTGAATTGGTATTCCCTCCATCTAGAATGAACATGAATACAAGTCAACAAGGGGTAGGAACATCATCAGCCCACGGAAATCAAAGAGAAAAGAATAAAGAAAGACCCGAAGTAAGCTTCACTCATCCCATGGGGAGAGATAGAATAACCACGGACACTAATAGAACGGATAGACAAAGAGATCATGGAATACCAGGTGGTAGAGATGATTTTCCTCTACCTAGACCACGTGAACACGCAAGAATATTGAGACCCACACAGCTAGTGAAATCCATGAAAAATTATTTTGATGGAACAGGAGATCCCTATGACCATGTCGCAGAATTCAAGCAAGTACTAAGAGCTGAACAAGTCGAAGACATGTTCACGCAGTACAACGCATTTGGGCTAACGTTAAAGAATACCGCTTTAACTTGGTTCCAACCATTGCAACAAAGGCAATTTAGGGACATCCATCACTTTTTAGAGTCATTCATCACTGAATTCTCTAAAAGTGGGATTAGACATGACACGTCTTCGTTGATTCATAGCTTTAAACAGACCCCTCAGGAAACAGTTAGACTTGCAGGACGTAGGTTTAGACAATATGTTGAACGATGTCCAATGCAAGAGCTACCCTCACAAGCCAAGCAAGTGTCATTATTCCTAGACGGCTTGTTGAGCTCTAAACTACGCTCCTATGTGTATCTAAAAGAACCCAGAACGCTAGAGCAATGTGTAAGAATTTGCATAGACATTGAAGACAACTTAGGAGACGAGTTGGAACTTTCAAAGGTCTATAAGGACTCAGACTATTCATCTCTAGCATCCACGAAAGTGTCTAGCTCGCTAGAGGACCTAGCAGAGAAAGTGGCCCAGAAACTAGGAGTTTCTAGTAAACCTAGGGTACTAATGAACAAGCGTTGTTACACCTGTGGTGGTGATCATATGGCAAATGTGTGTCCCAATGCACCACAACCACAAGCCAACCCTAGTGGCCAATACTGTACAATTGAAAGAAGATACACGAATCATACGGCTCAAGACTGCCCATACAACAAACAGACCGTGAGACAGAACTACCCGTAAGCATACCAACAGCCAGGTAGGTATCAAGGCCATTACAATGCTCAGCCTTATTACTATAGACCTCCTCAGAACTACCCATACCAGGCTCAACAGAGACCTCAACCTGTCTTAGCTCAGCAGCCACCACCACCAGCGAATGTTATCTCAGTCAAATATGCTACTGCAGAAGAGAACTTAAGTAGGGCCTTAGTGCCTTCTTCACCTTTGATCACAGAGAGTGACCCAAACTCAAACACTTTTGACTCTACGCATGTAGATAGTCCACCTGCATATTACACGGAGTCACCAGAACATGTGGAGACATATCATTATGATAGTCCACCAGTGGAACCTAGTTGGGAGCCCGACTACGCTCATGTGATGTACACCAACCCAAATCCACGGCCCCAATTGAGACAACAGAGACCACAGGGCCCTAGAGGACCATGCTTTAGGTGCCAAGGAGATCATTTTATAAAGGATTGTCCACATCCTCCGATAGCAGGACAATCACAGTACTATAACATCCAAGGCTTTTGTGCCGATTGTGGCAAAGAGCACATAATCAAAGATTGTCCTAAGAACCCAATTAATGCCTCGAATGTGACACCAATCAACGTGATAGGTATTGTAAATAACGCAGATGGATCCAACCCTACATACGTGCCTATCCAAGCTATCACCAGAGCTCAGGCGCTCTTACAGAACCAACAGCTTAATCAAGAGAAAGTAGCCGGAACAAGTGAAGTTGCAGAACCTAGCAATAAAAAGACAAAATCTTGGAAAGATTCTAGAGAAAGAATTAAGAGAAAATGGAGTAAAAAGATAACTGAGTTGGAAGGAAGTTTAAAGGAATCTAGAGCCAAAATCCAAGAATTAACTTCGCAGGAATTGAATCAAGAGAATCCAGCTCGGACATCAGGATCAGTGTTAGCAGAACCCATACCAGAGAATCTAGACATGATGTTTCGTGCATATCAGGCTAGATTAAAAGAGGGACCTCAAGTAGCTGAAATGAGTAAGAACTACCCTCGAGCTGATCTAGAAATTGAGAGAACTAAACTTTGCATGAAGATGGTAGAATTAGCACAAGCTTTGTTCGAAGCCTCTAGATATCTTAATTGGAGTAACATGGCAAAACCGGAGTTACACTTTCAAGGAGTAATGGAGAGGCTAGAATACTTGATAGAGAGTAAAGAGAAAAAGGATCAGCATAGGAACCCTATTGTCCCAGAGACACAGGAAAGGAATGCACCATCCCTGTCTCAAGTACCCAATACAGAAAGTCAAGACAATGTGTCTTCTATACATAGGTACTCACATGAATTTTTGAGAGAAATACAAGAAGAGAAATGGAGAAAGGAACAAAGAACTCAGCCTCCTATTCAAGAAATAGATGACTTGCAGGAGCAATTTCCCCAAGATATACCCTCTATTTATGATGATGTAGAGGAAGAACAACTGAGTGAACACACAGGCTTTGAATCTAATTCTTTACAAGAATTACCTCAGTTCACAGGACCTTGGGAAGCAAAGTCTCTTAATATGAGAACACCCACGATAATAGTGAGGAATGAAGAATCAATAGTCCCTAGAAACACAGAAGTGATCAAGAACACTAAGGTACAGTGTAATCTCACTCTAGAGGAGTTGTTAAAAGTAAAACCAGAATTGTGGAAACATGTAGCAAATCAATTCCCCGAGCTTGTTACTACTCCCTCACAAATAGGATCACATAATAAGGTGCCGGAGATACCAGTAGAAAAGATCGGAGATGTAAGCGAAGGAGAGGAAGGTAACACTTATCTTCCGATAACCCATCAGGGCTACACCACGAAAGCCATCTTAGATTCAGGAGCCGGAGTAGCCATCGCTACCACCGCTTTATGGAAACGTTGGGGTAAGCCAGCACTCAAACCTACCAGAATGAAGCTACAAATGGCTGACGGACACATAGAAAAACCATTAGGCCTACTAGAAGGAATATCTCTCACAACTTGTGGTGTAGAATTTGAGCATACCTTTTCCATTTGTGATTTTAGCAAAAACCATGCTTATGAAATGATATTGGGACGACCATTCATGCGTCAGTTGCAAATTGTACAAGATTGGGGAACTAATTCGTTGTACTTGCAACATTTAGGAGTGACCACCAAAGTCAATCTTAAAGACTATTCACATAGAGACGTACCCCCAATACAATGGAATACCATCCATAAGACACAAGTAGAGACGGAATCCGTGCACTCATTAGAATCAGATCCTTCTTCGTTGCACGAGGACACTCATTTATGGATGTGTAAAGTTGCAAAACAAGAGGAAGAAAGATTAGAAGCAAGGACCTTAGGTGCAGAACAACATCCACGAACCCTTCAAGATCTAGCTTACGCACCTATAGTATTCCCTGACGAAGAGTTTGAACCCCATGGTTGGGCAGAGATCCTAGCAACCATGGATGTAGCCATCAATGAAGAACAATGGACACCCCACTGTGACGAGGATGGCTATGACATTTCAGTTTTCACGTTAGAGCCAATCATGTGGGATGCCATTTTAGAAGAGTGTGAACCTAACACTGATGCATTTGAGGACGCAAGCGATTTTGATTTAGAATCAATTATCATGGACCCACCCTTTGCATCAGAGGAAGAATATTTCTACAAAGTAGAGACTCACCCTCAGAAACAGGAAGAAGTCATGAATGACGTGAGAATAGCCACTCAAGTGACTAGCAAAAGTGAAGGCAAGAAAAGGAAGAAGAAAGAGACCATGTCAGAAAAAGAAGAATCTTTATTTGAAGTACCGGAGAACTTCAAGAAATATGAAATGGAAGATAAAAGAATCATGGTACGAATGCCTAATAGAAAGGCGAATGACGGACAAGTATATGATAACCGAGAGAAAACCAAGAAAATAATAGTAGCCATAGAAGGAGAAGAAGAAAAATGTACATACATAGGGCATGATTTGACGGAGGAAGAAGAAGAAGAATTAGTTGCTCTATTGCGCGAATATAGAGATGTGTTTGCTTGGAGTTACAAAGATTTGAAAGGAGTAGATCCAGATATATGCTCTCATAGAATCCCTATGACTCCAGAGGCAAAACCTACGAAACAGAAACCTTACACGTACAATGATAACTACGCTGCGAAGATTAAAGAGGAGATAGATCGGCTGATAGAAGCAGGATTCATTTACGAAATTGAGCATACCGAATGGGTATCACCCATTGTGGTAGTGCCCAAGAAGAATGGAAAATTGCGTGTGTGTATTAACCTTAAAAAAGTTAATGCCGCCACAATCAGAGACAGTTATCCTCTTCCTATCACGGAACATCTATTGGAAAGAGTTGCGGGCAAGGAAGTTTACAGCTTCCTTGACGGATTTTCAGGCTATAATCAAGTAGCCATTGCTCCGGAAGATCAACACAAGACGGCTTTTGCCACTGAATGGGGCATATTTGCATTTCGTGTAATGCCTTTTGGCTTAACAAATGCACCCGCCACTTTCCAGCGACTCATGTGTCACGTTTTTAAGGAATTCTTACGCAAGAGTTTGGAAGTTTATGTCGATGACATATGTGCTCATTCTAATGTAAGACAGATGCATATCCCAGAGTTAAGACAAATATTTGACAAATGTCGAGAATATCAGGTTTGTTTGAACCCATAAAAATGCGTTTTCATGGTCAGACAAGGCAAAATTCTAGGACACATTGTGTCAAAAAATGGAATCTCTACGGATGAAGAAAAGGTGAAGGTAATTGCAGAATTACCTAGACCAACTAATGTGAAAGAGGTACAGGCATTTATGGGCCATTGCGGTTATTATAGGAGATTCATACACATGTATGCAATCATAGCCAAGCCATTGTACTCTCTTTTAACCAATTTTGAGTGGACAGAGGATTGTGAAAATTCATTCAATGAACTTAAACGACGCTTGTGCTCAGCACCTATATTGACTACCCCAGATTGGAGTAAGCCATTCCATGTACATGTGGATGCATCCAACTACGCCATAGGATGTGTGTTAGCACAACCCACGAGTGAAGGTAACATCGATCTCCCCATAGCCTACGCAAGCAGACAATTGAACGCAGCAGAAAAAAATTACACCACGACGGAACGAGAAGGATTAGGGATGATCCACGCAGTAAAGAAGTTTAGGCACTACTTGCTGGCCAACAAATTCAAGTTCTTTACAGATCATCAAGCCCTATTGTACCTAGTCAACAAACCATGTAACACGGGACGACTAATACGTTGGTTCCTATTACTCATGGAGTATGATTTTGAAGTGGTAGTGAGGCAAGGAAAGACACATCTTAGAGCTGACCACCTTTCAAGATTAACATCGGGAGAAGCTCCTCAAGGAGTAATGGATGATCTACCAGATGCATATTTATTTAATCTTGAGGTAGCACCAGAATGGGCTAAGTCTATAGTCCCTATCCTGACATACGGACCCAAGAACCCTAGGATAAAGATCAAAGAAGGAGAGATTACCAAATCTCAGAGATACCAAATCTTAGCAGGAAGCATATATAAACAAGATAATCAAAAGATTCTTGCTTGTTGTGTAGATGAATCAGAACACGCAAATTGGTTGCAATTAGCACACGTAGGTGCATTAAAGCAACATCATTCAAAACATCAAACATTACAGACTCTGCATAGACTAGGAGTATATTGGCCTTCAATGGAAGCAGATGTCTACAAGCTGTGTAAAGAATGCCATGTTTGTTGTGAAAGACCACCAGTAGAGCATGCTACTTTATATCATGTGTCTCTCACACCAGACTGGAGTGAACCTTTAGTGACATATTTGAGGACGAACACATTCCCTCAAGGAATGACCTTAGCTCGACAACGTAGTCTGGAGCAGGAAGCTCAAGATTATTCACTGATTGGCGATAATCTATACAAAAGAGGACGAGATGGATATCTAAGACAATGTGTTCATGAAAGCGATTATCTGAGCATACTAGAGACTGCACACCAAGGTGTTGCAGGAGGTCATTTCGGACCCGATAGGATAATCAAAGCCATCCTCTTTGCAGGATTATGGTGGCCCACTCTTCACATGGATGCTCATACCTATGTTAAGAGATGTGATGTGTGCCAAAGAACTCAGTTTCCTACCCGCAGAGATGAAATGCCATTGAAACCCATGATGGGCGGACGCGCATTTTCTAAGTGGGGTATAGACTTTGTAGGACCCATTAACCACCCTGCAAAAGGTACACATGCGGAATATATTATTGTTGCCACAGATTATCTTACGAAATGGGTAGAGGCAAAAGCCACAAAAAAGAATGATGCACACACAACTGCAAAATTCTTATTTGAAAATGTCTTCACAAGATATGGATTGCCTATTGAGTTAGTGAGCGATCGAGGAACTCACTTTCTAAACCAAGTCATTGAATATTTGTTACAGGATTTTATGGTGATTCACAAGAAATCCGCACCATATCATCCTCAGGCCAACGGTCAGGCTGAAAGCACCAATAAGATCCTTTGTAACGTACTGACAAAACTCGTGAACAACAAACGTTCAGATTGGGACAAACAGTTACACCACGCTGTTTGGGCATACCGAGTGGCCTACAAGACCGTACTCAATGCCACTCCCTTTCAGATGGTTTTTGGTCAGAATGCTGTGCTTCCTTTGGACTTCTTGATACCGACCCTTAAGGTGGCACAAGAACACCAGTGGACCGGCCATGAATTATCAGCAAGAATAATGGACTTGGAACAATTAGGAGAAACCAAGCTAAAGGCAGCAGCAGGAATATATGCAGCGAAGAAACGACAGAAAGCATATTTTGATGCACATGTGAAAGATAAAGGCCTAAAAGAAGGAGATTTAGTTCTAGTATATACGCTGAAACAACACGCACGGAAGTTAGAAAAGCGAGGTTATGGACCTATGATCATTAACAGAATCTCGACAAGTGGAGCCGTACAGTTAGCCACCTTAGAAGGAAACATAATGCCTAATTATATTAGTGGCTGTAGAGTCAGGTTATATCAGGAACCTCTTACGGAGGATATGCTTAGACGACTCACGTTGGCAAAGAAGCGTAAGGAGGAAGAAAATAGAATACGAGCTGAAGCTCAGGCAGAAGCAATAGAACGCATTAAGCGCATGAAGTTAAGAAGACAAGGACTAGGGAGAGAACATTATAACCATCTGGAAACTACACCCAGATGTCCCATGGCTATGTGTCAAGTAAAGTCAACCACTCATCCTAGTATAGTGGACAGGAGACCATTCATTACCGTTAGGCTAGAGCACGGCAACCCTTACCAAGAGCTCAGGGCTTTAATTGATTCAGGTGCTGCGACTAGCGCGATTAGATGGTCCCACTATAAGGATTCAAGAATAGAAATGCGGCCAATTGAGGCATACCTCATAGGGCTAGGAGGCATGGAAACCCCTTGCATGGGTGAGGTGGACCTTCCTATCCTCATTAAGGATGTGACCATGACAGCGAAGCTATTAGTGTGCCATGTGTTAAAAATAAAGAAGTAAGCTCGTATATATTTTTGCAAAAAGGATTTTCTTCAAGTAGAAGGAAAATACAAAAATGAAAAATAGAAGCATTTACTTCAGCAAGTAGTGGAGGCCAAAAGAGAATCATTCAAAAGAGAATCAAATCCAAAATCTGAATTGTAAGAGGAGTGGCTGTCCAAAGTCGTGGAGAAATGATGGAGAAGAGCTCTCAAACTCATCATGAGAGTTTTTGGTCACTTGGCTATAAAACAAGCAAGGGAGGACACTCAAGGGGAGAGCAAGAAGGCGTGGAAGCCCCCTTGTATCTACTTCATTTGGTTTGAGTCATTTCGTTCAGTTCACTCTCATAGAGTGTGTCCAGGCGCACACCCATTTTTGGGTAGTCTACTTGTGAGAGTCATATCTCTCAACATATGTATCCAAATTTAGTGTTTAAACATTCGTTGGAAAGATTATCTTGAGTACTTCCTCTGTCTAGAACAGTTTTATGAAATTCTTTATGCTCTCTGAGTTATTCAGGTTTTAGTGAAGTCCAGTTTTCAGCTGTGTCCAGCCGCACACCCATTTTTGGGTAGTCTACTTGTGAGAGTCATATCTCTCAACATATGTATCCAAATTTAGTGTTTAAATATTCGTTGGAAAGCTTATCTTGAGTACTTCCTCTGTCTAGAACAGTTTTATGAAATTCTTTATGCTCTCTGAGTTATTCAGGTTTTAGTGAAGTCCAGTTTTCAGCCTAACTGAGTGGACAGGTAGTCTGTTTTGAATCAAATAGTTGACAACTCAAATCTACTCCAAATTGAGTGTTTGATATCTCATTTGAAAGCTCTAGGTGTCTAGTTTGAGTGACCAAAGTTTCAAGTTCATTGGATATTTCAGTTGGTACCAGTTTTTATTTGAAGGTTCTGCTGTTGGCAAGAGTCTTCATCCTGAGAAGGTCTTCTACACTTTCCGCTGCGATTAGGAGAGGAATTCTCCAACATTTGGTATCAGAGCCTTGGATTTTGAAGAGGCAAAGCATTGGAACTAAACTGAAGCAAAGGGAAAGCTACAAATCAAGGTGGAGCTTCGTGAATTCAAGAGAGAGCGCCACAACATACTTGAGGTAAACTTCAATCTTTGAAGTTTTCAATGGCTGATTTAGGACAAGAAGTTGAGAAGTTAGACAAAGACAATTTTCAGTCTTGGAGGTATAGAATGATAAATTACCTTAAAGGTAAAGGTTTATGGGGTTTAGTTAGTGGAGATGATCCACAACCGGTAGACCTTGAAGATCCCAACATTACTCCGGCACAAAGGAGACAATTTGTTGATTGGGAAGAGAGGAATCGAAGGGTGATGTTCCTCATCTCACAAGTTATTTCTAACACTATGATTGGTCATGTGCAAAGCTTAGAAACAGCCAAAGAAGTTTGGGAAGCATTGGAGAAGGTGTATGCTACCTCAACAAGGTCTCGGAGGATGCAACTCAAGAACGAGCTCAACAACATGAAGAAAAGCTCAAACCAAAGCATTAGTGAGTATACATTGAGGATTAAGGAGCTTCGAGATCAACTAGCATCAGTTGGATGCAAGATAGAAGAGGAAGACATCGTCCAAACAGCCCTCAATGGCTTGAGGAGTGAAGAAAAGTGGAAGCCCCTCATCACAAACATCCTTTATAGAGATCCTCTACCAACATTCGACGAAATTATACCAAATCTTGTGGCTGAAGAGGTTGCTCAACAAGGAGAAGGCAACAAAGGTAAGGACAGCCATAGTCAAATGTTATATGCAGGAAGAGGTAGAGGAAGAAACTCAAGAGGAGGCTCGAGAGGAAGAGGAAGAAGCTACAACAATACAAATTTCAGCCAACACAACTCGGACGACAACAAGGACAACTCAAATGACAACACACATGGAAGAGGTCGAGGAAGAAATAGAGGAAGAGGTCGAGGTTCATACAATCCTCATAAAGGTATAACATGTTATCATTGTGGTAAACTAGGACATTATGCAAATGATTGTTGGCAAAAGAATGGAAGGCTGAATGGAGGCAACCAAAGGAGCCAAAATAACTATGCGAGTACATCAAGTGAAGGAGACAAGCAAACCATGCTTGCCATGAAGCATGACTACAACAACTCGAGAAGTGATGACCAAAAATGGTTCATAGATTCAGGTTGCAGCAACCATATGACATGCCAAGGAGATTTGTTCACAAAGCTACAAGCTCCAAGTGGAAAAGGATGTGTAGAGACCGGCGATGAAACTCAACACGCAATTGAGCATGTTGGAGATATCAAGCTTGGAGACAAGAAGGTATTGGCTGATGTTCTTCATGTTCCTACTATTGCAAAGAATTTGATTTCAGTAGGACAAATGGTAGAGAAAGGATATCATGTTATCTTCAATGAAAAAGGCTGCTTTATAAAGAATCCAAAAGAAGGATTCAAGGTCATTGCTCAAGGAAGGAAAGAAGGAAGGATGTTCACTTTGGACATTCAACAACCGCATGGAAAGGTGATGTATATTCAGTTTGGAAACAAGAGGATAGCTGAAATCGATTTGTGGCACAAAAGGTTTGGACATATCAACATTCCCAAGCTCAAGGACATAAGCAACCATGAAGTGGTAAGAGGTCTTCCAAGATTCAATGATGCCGGACTACATGAGTTTTGTGAAGCATGCCAACTAGGAAAGCAAACTCGACAACCATTCAAGAAAAGCAACTATGTGGCAAGGAATGTCCTCGACTTGATACACACGGATGTATGGGGACCATCACAACAACCATCAGTGGCTGGTAATAGATATTTTGTCACTTTTATTGATGATCATTCAAGGAAAGTATGGATGTTTTGCATAAAACAAAAATCAGATGTGTTCTCCATGTTCAAGAGATTTAAAGCACAGGTAGAAAAGGAAACAGGACGCTACATAAAGACCTTGAGGTCGAATGGAGGAGAAGAATATTTCTCCAAAGAATTTTCAGACTTTCTTTATGAAAATGGAATCAAGAGACAATTTACATGTAGGTACACACCTCAACAAAATGGAATAGCTGAAAGGAAAAATCGACATATCACAGAAGTTGCAAGATGCATGCTCAACGAGATGAAGATGCCACTAAACTATTGGGCTGAAGCAACTAGTACGGCCGTTTATTTGATGAACAAGTGCACAACGGCTGGAGTGCATAATCTAACTCCCGAGGAGGTTTATTCCGGTAAGAAGCCTGACCTTACACATCTCAAAGTTTTTGGATGTGTGTGTTATGTTCACATCCCTCAAGAACTAAGGACAAAGATGGAGGCAAAGTCCGAAAAATGTATTTTTATTGGATATTCATCGGAGCAAAAGGGATATAGGTGCTACAATCCGGTGACAAAGGAGCTACGAGTCTCACGAGATGTGGTATTTGATGAGCTAAGACCATGGTTTGGAGACAAAGGGAAAGAGAAGACTCTTGAAGAAGATTGCGAAGATGATGAAGGTGCTGTCCAAGAAGAATTTCAGCAAACAAGCACTCAAATGTCAGGTCCAGAAGCTTCTACATCACTTGGAGAAAGCTCAACATGGAAGGGGAGGCTAAGGAGTCATTCCTCATCACCAACATCAGCTTATGAAAGATCTAAAGCCGAAAGTGCTGCCCAAAATAGTGATTCAAATACAAGTGAAGAAGAGTATGAAGAGGTGATCACACCGAAGGTAAAGTTGAACCGATTGAAGAAGCAATGTTCAAAAGGAAATGAAAGGAGGTCTTCAAGAGCAAGGTATCCAATTGAAAGGCTGAGCTATGATAGTTTTATTGCAAAACATTTTGCATATATGACACAGGTGGTCAAAGATAAAGAACTGGATGCATATGAAGAAGCATGTACACAAAAAGAATGGCAAGAAGCTATGCAAGAAGAGATGAAAGCTCTCAAGGACAATCACACATGGGAGCTAGTTCCAAAGGCTGAAGGTATGAAGATTGTTCCAAATAAATGGGTGTTTAAAATAAAGAGAAATGCCGACGGCTCTCTAGCAAGGCATAAAGCTAGACTAGTAGCAAAAGGATTCAAGCAAACTCACGGCATCGATTATGAAGAGACTTTCAGCCCGGTTGCAAAGATGGGAACAATTAGAACCTTGATTGGAGTGAGTGCAGCAAGGAGATGGCCATTGTACCAACTCGACATAAAAAATGCTTTTCTCAATGGTGAACTTCAAGAAGAGGTATACATGAGTCAACCGATTCGATTTGAAGACAAAAAGCATCCAAATTTTGTTTGTAGATTGAAGAAAGCTTTGTATGGGCTGAAGCAAGCACCACGTGCTTGGAATCAAAGATTGGTCGAGTACCTCACAAGGTGTGGGTATAGTCCAAGTAATGCAGATCCCTCTCTCTACATGAAGAAAGATGAAGGCAAGCAGGTATATATTTGCATATACGTTGATGATCTCATCATAACAGGAAGTAATGTTACAGGAATACAAGAGATCAAAAGGAAACTCAGTAAGGAGTTTAAAATTTCAGATCTTGGTGAGCTGAAATGCTTTTTAGGCATTGAGATAGTCTATGGGAAAGATGGCATTTACTTAATGCAAAGAAAGTACCTATTGGATGTTCTTTTCAGATTTGGAATGAGTGAATGCAAACCACTCACTCAACCTATGGACACAAATGTGAAGCTATGCTCAAATGATGGAGAGAAGTTACATGATGTAACTACATACAGGAGTATTATAGGTTCATTGATCTATGCTACGATCACAAGACTAGATTTGTGTTATATTGTTGGAGTTCTTTCTCAATTTATGCAAGCTCCAACAAGTGAACATTTAAATTCAGCCAAACGAGTGCTAAGATATGTGAAGCACACTGTCAATCATGCATTGTTTTATAGATATGATGAAGAATTGCAGGTAAAGGGCTTCAGTGATGCTGATTGGGCTGGTTCCAAGGAGGATAGAAGATCCACTTCAGGTTATGTGTTCATGATAGGTAGCAAACCTATCACATGGAGCTCAAAGAAGCAACCTACTGTTGCACTATCATCTACAGAAGCTGAATATAGAGGTTTAGCCTTTGCAACTTGTGAAGCTATGTGGATTAAGAAGCTCTTGGCTGATCTTGATGTGCAGGTGGAGACCATTCCAATTTATGGTGACAACATGTCAAGCATTCACTTGACAAACAATCCAATGTTTCATGCACGAAGCAAGCACATAGAAGTGCATTATCATTATGTTCGAGAAAAAGTTTTGAGCAAGGATGTGGATATAAAGTTCATTGGAACTAATGACCAGGTTGCAGACATGCTTACAAAGTCCCTCGATGCTTCTAAGCTCAAGAGGTTCAAGGACGACATCAACTTACAAGATATGGTTGAAGGTGCAAGCTCACATGTGAGCTTGAGGGGGAGTGTTAAAAATAAAGAAGTAAGCTCGTATATATTTTTGCAAAAAGGATTTTCTTCAAGTAGAAGGAAAATACAAAAATGAAAAATAGAAGCATTTACTTCAGCAAGTAGTGGAGGCCAAAAGAGAATCATTCAAAAGAGAATCAAATCCAAAATCTGAATTGTAAGAGGAGTGGTTGTCCAAAGTAGTGGAGAAATGATGGAGAAGAGCTCTCAAACTCATCATGAGAGTTTTTGGTCACTTGGCTATAAAAGAAGCAAGGGAGGACACTCAAGGGGAGAGCAAGAAGGCGTGGAAGCCCCCTTGTATCTACTTCATTTGGTTTGAGTCATTTCGTTCAGTTCACTCTCATAGAGTGTGTCCAGCCGCACACCCATTTTTGGGTAGTCTACTTGTGAGAGTCATATCTCTCACCATATGTATCCAAATTTAGTGTTTAAACATTCGTTGGAAAGCTTATCTTGAGTACTTCCTCTTTCTAAAACAGTTTTATGAAATTCTTTATGCTCTCTGAGTTATTCAGGTTTTAGTGAAGTCCAGTTTTCAGCTGTGTCCAGCCGCACACCCATTTTTGGGTAGTCTACTTGTGAGAGTCATATCTCTCAACATATGTATCCAAATTTAGTGTTTAAATATTTTTTGGAAAGCTTATCTTGAGTACTTCCTCTGTCTAGAACAGTTTTATGAAATTCTTTATGCTCTCTGAGTTATTCAGGTTTTAGTGAAGTCCAGTTTTCAGCCTAACTGAGTGGACAGGTAGTCTGTTTTGAATCAAATAGTTGACAACTCAAATCTACTCCAAATTGAGTGTTTGATATCTCATTTGAAAGCTCTAGGTGTCTAGTTTGAGTGACCAAAGTTTCAAGTTCATTGGATATTTCAGTTGGTACCAGTTTTTATTTGAAGGTTCTGCTGTTGGCAAGAGTCTTCATCATGAGAAGGTCTTCTACACTTTCCGCTGCGATTAGGAGAGGAATTCTCCAACACCATGATGACGACCTGATAGAACCCCTAATCCTTGGCCAAGATTGGCTATACGATCACTCAGTGGACCTAAATCTTAGACAAGGCTCCTTACAGATTGGAACCTTAGAACAGAAGCGAGTGATACCGCTTGACTTCCCTAATGGCTTTCCGACTGAGGTTTGTAACCCTAGACCCTATGCAATACATGCGATGGAAGGCCGGAAGATCTTGGGTCAGATCAATCACGTTACGTCTACACCAACCCACTCGGGCTTGGCTATCGACGATGGTCAATCAGAAGGACGACAGGAGATTTTCCCTGGGACTTCCTGCAAACTAGAAGGGGCAGCTACCCAACCGCTAGGGCAGATGGACACAATCAGCGGTCAGGTGGGTTGCATCAGCGGCCAAATGAGCACGACACCCTGCGGTGCTCATCCTTCCAAACTTGCTGCGGGTTGGCCTAGATTAAAGATAACGAACGAATCACTTCCTGATGGGCAGGTCACGCAAGTGTTGGATCTCCCTTCTTTTCCAAAGCAGAGCGTCCAATGGACCTCTCAAACCCAACCACGAAGGAGTCAACCACAACAGAGGAACCAAGACCGACGACACCACCAGATAAGGCAGAGACAGCAGCAGTGTCAAACTCACAGAACAAGTGGCACGAGACAAGTATGGATGCCAAAAAGACAGCAACCACAGCCTATCGGCAACACTGCAGACAAGAACAGGACAAAGTTTCAAAAAAAGCAAAGTCAGCATTCAAAGTCCCCTGAATCTTCTTCTACAAGTACAAACACTCGACAGATTTGGATCGCCAAGAAGTATCTTATCCATAGACCCACACCCACGCAGATTTGGGTACCCAAGCAATGTATTATAGCCCAACCCTCTAGCCATGTAATATATACCCCTCCGACATCTTTTCATCCTTCAATACCACCAAACCCGATACCATTTTCTGTACCTCAGCAGAACCACACCACCCACCCATGGACCCTCAAGAAATGGATACTGAAACGTATCCAGACGTCTTCTTGTACCCCATTATCTAACAATTCTCCCATCCCGTTTAAACTCCACCCTTGTAATAATTCACCCTCAACCAAACCTTGTATAAATTCACACACAATAACCCCACGTCATGCATGATAAAAGCTCATCACGAAATGTATGCATAATCTGACCATGTAGGTGTCTAGAGACCTGCATTAGCTCTGTAAAAAATCATTGCATCAAGCACTTCACGACACTTGGCTACACGGGTTACACATCGGTTATGGAAAGGGATTGCGGTCTCACTTTATTGGGATCATAATTAATTTCCATACTAATGTGTTAATCGTTTGTAGCAGATCTTTTCCATTAGTTCATCAGTCATCATGCAAACCGAAGCAGGACCATCAGAAGCAGGCCCCAGTGTGGCGGCCGTACCATTCAATGTTTTACGGGCAGAAGCCCACCCAATTGCTCCTCCGCCAGAGTTCCAAGGATTTCCGGGACCCATGCCAATCGACAACCCACCTATGGGATACACTGAGAAGATACACCGTAACTCTCACTGGTTCCAAGGCCTAGCAGGACCATTAGCTGATGCGGATTTCATTTTTGAAGCAAATATGACATTTGATGACCGCACATGGGGCAAGTATCAATTTTTCTCCAGGGAATTCGAAGACCTACAGAACACCCAGGACTTAACTCATGTTTGGGCCAGAGCAGGTTTCACGGAGTATTTCAGTGATCCTCTACCCAAACCTGACTTTTATAGGTGTTATTATTTAATCACCACTTTGCTGGCCTCAGAGAATAAGGACATCCCAGGAACCTTTATTCTGCCTTCTTTAGTGGATGATCCACCTTACAAAATATTTTATCTTTCGAAGGATTTAATCAGAGCTGCCATCAAAATACATGGAACACACACTCCAACGGAGAAAGAACGGCTAATCCCAGAACAGATGAAGCGTGGTGACGTAACAAAGTGGGAGGATATTTCTGCTATAACGCCTGAGCTCTCAAAGCCACTACGGATATGCATGCAACACTTTGCTTTCCCAGCTCAGGATCACTTTACCATGCCCCACAAGCGAATATGGTTTGGATTATACTTAGCATGCACAGGACCTCAAACAGTTGATTTAGCTAGCTGGATCATCGATCAGCTTTATTTGGCACAACATAGATGGGAGCGAAAGAAGGTAATCAACGGATGCTGCGCCCTCACCAGGATCATATACATGTGCTTGGCATATGAATTACCAATTGAGCGTGCCATGACCAGTGAAGAACTAAAGGCATTCAAAGGCACCACTAGGAAGGCCAGAAAGTCTAGCAAAGGCAGAGCCGGCAAACGCATGAGAGGAACCATTCCGTGCCTACAAGTCCCAGAATCACCCTCACCACAACCATCTCCAGAGCAGTCACCAACAATAGCCACTCCCACGGTACCACAATCCGTATCCGGTTATCACGACCAGTTACGCCGGAGGGCACCACCAGTACAGTTGAACCCCCAGTAGCCACCACCACAGAAACTGTCACCACCGCAACTGAACTTCCCACCACTATTGGTGCGGAAGCTTTCTCTTTTCCAGTACCCCATTTGGAAGCAGGACAAGCAGAACCACTGGAACAAACTTTTGATTTTGAGATGCATGATGCATTCTCCAATGAGTTCCAATTTTCAGAAGGACAGTTCTTTTCTCAAGAATATGAACGCCCTGGCTACCCTACCACACCCAGGGGTCAGCCACAAGGACAGATCGTGTCCAGCTCTGACGATGAAAGAACAGCCACAGATGACGACGAAGGTGATGACGAAGCCAGCCAGGGCACTCACGAATCCCAAGAGCCTGAGCAGACAGATGGCCAAGGCCAACAAACGGACACACACGGTGATACAAGCACCCATGAAGATGAAACGTATGAAGCGGCAGCTTACACATTGGCCATTAAAAAGCTATATAGAACTATGGAACAAGTTTGGGCACGCAAAAAGATGACCGAGGAAGAGAGTCAAGCTATAATAGAGCAAGAACTTGTCACGGGCGGATTCGAAGACGCCTACATCAAAGGATTCCGCGAATTAGTCAAATCTGTAGGCTCCAACGAAGCGCTCAGGTACCTGCAACGAAATGCCATTACCGCAGTTTGACCCCCGCAGGGTACGACTCCTTTCAAAGCCTGGCGAATACATCCGTGTACCAATAGGAGCACAATCTTCAGAACAAGCCAGGGAGGCGCGCCTTGTCCCCGAAACATCGTTGGACGCAGAAACCACCTTGGTAGAATCCCCACCCCGCGCTACAACTGTATATACCTCAGTAGTCACCGAAGTACCGACCACCCCAACCGCTCCCCCATCACCGCCTGTCCATCCAGCCTCCCCTATCCACCCTCCTTCCCCCAGACCAATATCTTCGTTCGCCGGTGGTGTAGAAGCAATCGTCTTTACTTCCACTCTACCCACAATTCCTACACCCATTAGACCTAGTCTACACCCTCCCACATCCCCCTTTCCATTCAACCCATTCCTCCACCCAGCTTTTCAACCCTCCCCCACAACCCCACGACCACTGTTCCCATTCCCACCACCATTCACCTTCTCCCCCGTCTCACCTCCCCGACCCACTGTAACCCCCATTTCCCCTTTCCACCAAGCTGTTCCGGCCAGTCCCCCTGTAAATTATTCCTCAACATTTGTAAATCCTGTATTTACACCGGCACCAGCACCCACTGTAACACCCATATTCACAGTCACCGCACTGGACACGTCCAATGAGATGGACATCTCACCACCCACTGCACCAGCACTCACTTCACTCACGACACAAACATATTTAGGCACCTCCCAATTTTCCACAATCACCACAACATCCACCTTCCCACCCCCAATCCCCATTCCCGTTGCATCGACACCCACTGCATCTTCTGTTAGCACCCCATTAATACTCTCACCCACTGTAGATAATGCATTCCGTCAAATGTTCATGTGTATGACACAAGTAAGAGATGAGTTCACATCTCTTGGTGATAACTACCAGCAGCTGCAAAGGACAACCAATGACTTACAGTCGCAGCTTAATTCATTGTCTATTGAGAATGCCTCTCTGAACACCCGCTACCAGGAATTACGCGAGGCATATCACAAATTAGAACTAGAAAGCGAAGAGAAGACCAAGGAAGCCACTGCTGATCTGGATAACCTATTACGAGCCCAGACAGTCCGTAATGCAACGCTCACACGAAACATGGGCTTGTTGGAAAACAATGTCTCATTGGTTGGAAAGTGGTCAAAGCTAGTCATTCTTGCTTAGAGAATACAACAAGTATAGAATCTCTAAAGATATCCTCTTGGTCTATTTTACTCAAGTTTTTCTAAAGCAAATGATGACGGGCGCGACCAGCATCTATAGAGCTCGCTTCTATGTCTTATAGAACAAAAGAGCGTGGGCGCTTTGGTTAAGACACATACCTTTCAACCTTGTGGCACGAGTTCGATACCTGCCTACAACAGCGTTCGCGAAATAGTTTTTTTTTTTAGAAAAGCACATGGACGAATTCGCTTTAGCGATAGTAAAACTCATGTAATGGACTGCGATCGTGGAGAATTTGCTTTATTATTGCTTTTCAAGATAGAAGCTCTACTATATAAGAGACTACTTGGGCTCATTGTCTTTTATCCTTCACCTAGGATCAACACAAGCTTTCTAGAGCTTGGACCTCAGTAGAGGTGGTGTTTCTTCTAGCACATGGGGCAGCCATGATGCTAACTTGAAGCATGTTGAGGAGCAGCTATGGAGTTCTTCTTGGTGATTCTTCTTGGAGAAGATGAAGGGTGTGCTCACACTCTAGCTCATGGAGAGGAGGTCATCTCTTGTTCATGGCAAGAAGACTTGGTCATTAGCAGCTTGATGGTGAGGATCACCCATCTACATGATGTATTTGAAGATCATCTTCTACAGGAAGATGTTAGGTTGAAGATTATCTTCTACAAGAAGATGTCTGGCTACTTCAAAGACATGGGATGGGACCATCTACATGATTTTGAAGATTATCTTCTACAGGAAGATATTAGGTTGAAGATTGTCTTCTACAAGAAGATGTCAGGCTACTTCAAAGACATTAGATGGAGATTAACATAAGATTCACATCTTATGTTAAGTATTCAGGTACATATTCTCTTTATGCACACAGGTACTACTTGAAGTTTATGGAGGCTGTGGCGTTCATATCAGAAGAAGTCCTATTCGGCATAGGTACAAGAGAATCAGTACTTATATGCTTTATGCATATTTGATGAGGTGTTTAAGAAGGTGTGTTCACATGAGTTTGAGGATTTCTGTTCACACTGATCCTTCCTCTTTCAGTCACTCATATTCACTCTTCTATAACCTATAAGGTCACACATCTCATGTATATTCAGATTACTGCCCACACATCTGAATATGTTTGTTACATTGTACATTCACTCGTACATCTATTTCTCATCACATAGAGTGGTTGAGAGTTTTGCTCCCACATTGTACATTGAACATTGGTATATATGATACTATGAGTAAGCGATGGCTTACATAACACCTTACACATGTTGTCTATTCTTTCTCTATCTTTATCTCATCATCTGTATGATTAAGTTGTGGAATGTTCATGTTTTGTCAATATGGAAGATTGCTGGAATTAATGTTGTACATGACTGGAACTATGGAACCATGGACCTGTGACATGAGCCTAAGGGCCTACCTCACTTCCAACATTTGGTATCAGAGCACTAAGGTTTTGGTTACTGAACTTTAGATCTTTGGCATCAATGCATTAAGGCTCATTCATAATCCTAGGTTCCTAGACTTCCAGATTCACAACATTTGATTTGAAAGCATCTTCTAATATTTGACATTTGACATACACACTTAATCTAGATGAGTAGAGATTTGAGAATTAGACACTTCAGTTACATGTGTATTCATCAGTGTGGAGTATGAAGTTGATGATCTGTTAGCAGCCGAATATTTTTGGAAGAGTATGCAAATACTTTACAAAAGTATTATTTGAAGACCCAGACTTGATGAAGAGAAGACTACTTCAAATTCAAGGAAGAACAATGGTTTAGAGAAGATGAAGAAATCAGATCAACATCAAATCACAGGTATCAGTTTCTACTATCAGATTATCATTTGCAGGTCATATCTTAGAAGAGCAGTTATGAAGAGATTTGAAGAAATTCAAGGATTTCTTTTATACGCTTTCATCATTTGAAAGTTAAAGGCTACATCAGGTATCTAGAGTTTTTTCTAGAGAGTTTTGAGAGATCTCTTTCATGGCAAGAAAGTTCATCTAAGAAGACAAGTGCAGAGATGAGATGAGTTTTTTCAACCAATTTTCTGTTGTAAGTTGGTTGGATATCAAGGTACAAATGTATCTAGAGAAGGTAACTCTAGAAGGGCAATTCATCATTCATACAAAAGATTGGTGAATTTAGTCGATTCAGACATTTGAAGAAGAATTTTGATTCAGAGATATGAGGAGATGATAAAACATGTTTCTATATTCAACTTCCATTTATATACCATGTTTGTTTTATCTCTTACTCTTAGCATTAGAGGAAGAGAAAAGTTCATTTGAAGAAGTCAAGAGTGTTTGCTACTTCAAGATGAAGAAAACAAAAGGTATGGAAGAGAAGTTTGAAGACGTTGACATCATCAGGTGGAAGAAAGATGCAGAAGAAGAAAGTCCATCATTTCCAAAAGAAAAGTAAGACTTCCTTTTCTCTCATATTTTCCATATACTTTTCCTATTTTATCCTCTACATCCAAAGACAAGTCTACGAGAACATATTGTCTAAAGAAGAAGCAGTTTCTTGTTTTGCATTACACTTGGTCATGATTTAGTAGATTTGACAAAGAATTGCATTGAGAGAAAGAAAAGCAGCAAATATATGTTTTAACTCATATATGTATGAGTTATGTTTTAGTTGAAGCTTTTAAGCAGGCAGCTTATATGTTCCCTCAAAGAATTCTTGGAGTGTCAATACAGAGCTACTTGATATATGACAATTTGCAGAGAAGTATATTTCTTCTTTATCTAACTCTTGTGGTAAAAGAGTTTTTGTAGCAGATGTTGAAGACTTGGGTTGAGGTTTTATGTTTGGAAAAGGTTACCTCATATTCAGTACTTTCAGAAACTTCAGAAAATTCAAACTTGTTGATGTACGAGTCAGTTGAAGAATCTACTTTTTATGATTGTCTAGATTTTTGGATACATGTTTGTATTCCAAAAGGTGTTCCATCATATCCTATCACTTGATTGAGAAGTGGAGTTAGCCAAAAGAAAGTCAAGCAGGTACTGTCACATTTCACCCGGGTAAAATATGAAAGTTATGAAGTATCAACTTGCAGCTTTTGGAGTTCTCAAAGGTGAGAAGTTTGTCCACTTATGTTTCAAGTAGGAATTGCAGATTCCTTGAAGGATTTGTTTGAAGAAAAGTTTTACAAATTTTTGAGAAGCATGGACACTTGGAGACATTCAGGAAGTAAATCAAACATTCAGTCATGAAGGTTTGATAAGAGCAGATTCTACACAGGAGAGATCATTGATCTTGTATGATCTTGTATGATCTTGAACATTTATGAGTCAGTTGTCTATCCTTTGTTTGGTAAGGTTCTTAGCATTGGAAGAAGTAAGTCAAAGATTCAGATTCTATCAGATTTGTGTTGCAGAGAAAAAGAAGATACTTGTTATGTTACAGAAGATTATGGATCCTAAACTTTTGTTTCAGATACAAGTATGGATTACTAAAGATCAGATTTATTGAATAAGGAAGACGTTCCACATTTCATAAAGTCTGATATATTTGAAGAATACTCGATACTAGTGTTAAGTCATCCAAGGGGGTGATGAAACATGAAGGACTTATTTTCAGCCATATATAAAAGAATGCAGAGTCATACCTATAGGTATTCCTATTTCAGGTATTCCTATATTTCCTTTGTCAGGTTCTCTTTATGTTCCAGCTTTGAAAGAAGAAGGAAGAAGGAGAATGTTTGGAGAAAGTTCCTATTCAGGAGAAGGTTCCAGAGTTCTATTTAAAGAGAAACTTGATATTTCAGAAAGGTATATTTCAGAAGTGCGCACATATATGTTTATACCAAATTCTGAAGGAAAGAGGTATGAAGGATTTAAAGGATGAAGACATGATGACATCATAGATTTTTTGACTCATATTGAGTTGATTTGACTTGAGTATAGTCAGAGATGAACCAGCAGTGTTTATAATACACTAAGTTGTGAGTTGACAGTCACAGGTTCCAAGATTCAGTTCTTGATTTTGTTTAATGTATTTACATGACGCAGCAGAAGTACGTTGAGAAACCTTTTTGGAAGGTAAATGCAAATATGTGAATCCTAGTGTATGGTTTCAGGTTTTTGAAGACAGAAGATAGCAGGTTCAGAGATAATTCATGCTATATTTGTTGTCAAGCAGTGATCGCTTGATGTGTACACTATTGGAAATCTCGTTTGCATATTTTCTCAAGTATTATGGTTCATATTCAGCAAGTTCAGGTTTTTTGAAGGAAAGTCAATTTCAGTTTTGAAGAAGATTTTTTCTGAAGTATCGGAAGTACAAGCTTGAAGCTTGTGGTAGTTTGCAACTTATGAAGTTTGCAGATCCAGTTCAGGCTGTACCAATATGCCATTGCAGGGGGGATTGTTGGAAAACAATGTCTCATTGGTTGGAAAGTGGTCAAAGCTAGTCATTCTTGCTCAGAGAATACAACAAGTATAGAATCTCTAAAGATATCATCTTGGTCTATTTTACTCAAGTTTTTCTAAAGCAAATGACGACGGGCGCGACCAGCATCTATAGAGCTCGCTTCTATGTCTTATAGAACAAAAGAGCGTGGGCGCTTTGGTTAAGACACATACCTTTCAACCTTGTGGCGCGAGTTCGATACCTGCCTACAACAGCGTTCGCGAAATAGTTTTTTTTTTAGAAAAGCACACGGACGAATTCGCTTTAGCGATAGTAAAACTCATGTAATGGACTGCGATCGTGGAGACTTTGCTTTATTATTGCTTTTCAAGATAGAAGCTCTACTATATAAGAGACTACTTGGGCTCATTGTCTTTTATCCTTCACCTAGGATCAACACAAGCTTTCTAGAGCTTGAACCTCAGTAGAGGTGGTGTTTCTTCTAGCACATGGGGCAGCCATGATGCTAACTTGAAGCATGTTGAGGAGCAGCTATGGAGTTCTTCTTGGTGATTCTTCTTGGAGAAGATGAAGGGTGTGCTCACACTCTAGCTCATGGAGAGGAGGTCATCTCTTGTTCATGGCAAGAAGACTTGGTCATTAGCAGCTTGATGGTGAGGATCGCCCATCTACATGATGTATTTGAAGATCATCTTCTACAGGAAGATGTTAGGTTGAAGATTATCTTCTACAAGAAGATGTCTGGCTACTTCAAAGACATTGGATGGGACCATCTACATGATTTTGAAGATTATCTTCTACAGGAAGATATTAGGTTGAAGATTGTCTTCTACAAGAAGATGTCAGGCTACTTCAAAGACATTAGATGGAGATTAACATAAGATTCACATCTTATGTTAAGTATTCAGGTACATATTCTCTTTATGCACACAGGTACTACTTGAAGTTTATGGAGGCTGTGGCGTTCATATCAGAAGAAGTCCTATTCGGCATAGGTACAAGAGAATCAGTACTTATATGCTTTATGCATATTTGATGAGGTGTTTAAGAAGGTGTGTTCACATGAGTTTGAGGATTTCTGTTCACACTGATCCTTCCTCTTTCAGTCACTCATATTCACTCTTCTATAACCTATAAGGTCACACATCTCATGTATATTCAGATTACTGCCCACACATCTGAATATGTTTGTTACATTGTACATTCACTCATACATCTATTTCTCATCACATAGAGTGGTTGAGAGTTTTGCTCCCACATTGTACATTGAACATTGGTATATATGATACTATGAGTAAGCGATGGCTTACATAACACCTTACACATGTTGTCTATTCTTTCTCTATCTTTATCTCATCATCTGTATGATTAAGTTGTGGAATGTTCATGTTTTGTCAATATGGAAGATTGCTGGAATTAATGTTGTACATGACTGGAACTATGGAACCATGGACCTGTGACATGAGCCTAAGGGCCTACCTCACTTCCAACAGGGCTTACTACGAAGGCACCTAGCAGCCGCCAAGGAAGAAAACCAGCGCTTACAGGATCAAAACCGAGAAAACCTAGAAGCAGCGCTCGACAACCCAGACCAACCATTCAGTCCTAGCAGGTTCAAAGCCATTCCTTCAGATTCGATGCGAATGCTGCTAGACGATCATGTAAGACTGTTGGATGAATACGACCGCATGAACGAGGAGTTCCAGAAACTCAAAGAAGATCATAGATTACTCCAGTTACGAGCACCGACACAACAAGACTTACCAGCACCTGCGGACCCCTCTCCTGACATTTTAGAGGAACTCAACGCATTACGGGCCCAGGTATTAAACCTTGAAGCAAGGATTGCAGTTTACGAAGCACCACCAAGGCCAGATTCCCCACCGGAGATACCAGCTAAGGAAGAAACTGTCACCATCCCGGTGGAGGAAACATTTGAAGAAGCGTACGAGCCACAACCCATCCCAGGCGGACGCGTCACGGCCGAAGGTCAGATGACGTACGAACTTCCGACCCCCGCATGGATGAAAACTGTTGAGGAACTAGGAACAACGCACTCAGCTAGAGTAGAGGCACAGTTACATGCGATGGCAATGATAGAAGAAAGAATATTACAGTCTCCATTCTTTGCTCATTTGGCCCCGCGACGATACATATCTGGGCATGAGCTACAATATAAACCGTATTTCATGTTAATGGCTGAATACCAGTTAGCCATTGAGAAAGTAACAGGAAAGAAGCCATCGCATGCCACTCAATTCGAGGAGGCTGATCTGCCACGAGATGCACAGCAAGGAAGGATCTATCAACCAGAGTGGCGAAAAAATTTACTACAGCAGTATCCAGAGATGATGAGTACATGGGTGAAGGCTCCGTTGCACTTGAAGTACAACCCGTGTTGGGGACCAGTACCACGACGCCGCTCCTGGACTGCCTTTGCTATTAAGGTACAAAACAATAAGCAGTGCCAAGACTGGTTGAATTACCCCTACTTGAAGCCACCCATTGAATTACCCACTGTTGGATACATGATGGCTACAATTCGCCACTGGCTCCCTCGACTCAAGCACATGGATGATATAGCGGTGCACATGACTGTCAAAATCTTTGACATGATGCAAATGGTTTTTAAAGTCTTCCGACGCGTCAAGGCACCTCATGTAAACACCCCGGGCTTCGAGCATGGCAATTTCGATCTGGTATATGATATGAGTACCACGCCATCGCTACGGGTGTGTTATGCCTGGCACTGCAGAATAAAGTACCTACCGGCGTGCTACAAGCAGACATTCGAAGAAATGTTCACAACCGGCTTCTGGGAATACCATTCGGAGGTATTCATAAGCAGGCCTACACAC
Organism: Ceratopteris richardii; assembly: GCA_020310875.1. NCBI lineage: Eukaryota > Viridiplantae > Streptophyta > Polypodiopsida > Polypodiales > Pteridaceae > Ceratopteris > Ceratopteris richardii. Next base: position 102,248,382 of record CM035415.1, read on the forward strand.
TTATTACAATTATTTGCCTGTGAATGAATGGTTTATTCCACGCACTATCAGCTTCCGCCACCGGAGGAACCGCAACCAATCGACTGGGAGAAACTCGAGGCCGACTTGGCCCGAGGCATTCGTATCTCCGAGCACACCCTCGCTCAAGACCTCCTACAGAACTATATCCGGCAGACCTCACAACAAGGTTCTGTCAGGGATGACAGAAGCGAGAGGGAGGGGGGTGTTGGAAGCAGCCAGAGGCACAGACGACGTGGAAGCATGTAACAATGGAGCAAGGAGCTAGTCAAATCTTTTGTCCAAGAATTATGTTTTCAAAACACTTTCCAAAAACACCCAATAGTGATTTTCATCACTAATGTAACATAGAAAAACCCTTTTCTCAAATTCTAGCTCCATTTTGTGCAAGCCGAGGAGTCCTCGAGCTTGAGGAGCTTAGGTAGAACAAGCGTATCAATTTTCGTCATTTTTAGACACCGTTTACCCTTCCAAATAGCATCTAGGACCTAATTTTTAACTATGCCGGTCACTAGATGTGAAACCGGTCAAAACTAGTCTAGAAACTATAAAAAGAGCTAGAGAGCTCATTTTTGAGGTTAGCTTGTTTGAGGTTAGAGTTCTCTTGAGCTTGTAATAGTGTTCTTGAGTAATAGAATTGATCTCTCACCTTCCATTGTGTCTTGCTTGTCTCTTCGTAGTGTGTGTGTATGTGTGTGTGCATTTCTATGCTTCTCACCTTCACTCTCACTTCATCTCACATTCACGATCTTCATATCACTCCTATCTCTTCCGCGGATTGACATTAAGGAGGTGGAGCTTCTTAACGTGGTTCTCACCATTGTGCTAGAGCAACAAGAGGAGAGTTCGTGGACCCAAACAACTCCGAAGGAACGCAACCTGAAGAGTTGGTATCTACCCCGAGGGGAAGGTCTCAAGTGTCGTGGGTCTTGAGAGGAGATTTGATACCTCAAGATGATTACCTGTTGGAAGTTTATATGATCCATGGATCAGACCTGTTGCTTCAAACTGATTTACCCACTCCAGGGAGAGAAGAAAGCCCCATGACGCTTTATGAGTTGAAAGACCTAGATGATGAAACTAGACTGACTTACTTGGATAAGGACCAGAGGAGATATTGGCCTGTGAGTGCTTTAGACAGGGCTCGACTAAGATACATGGGTACGCCTGTATTTCCTCAGAGAGGTCAGGCAACCACTTCGCAAAATCCTTTTGGGAATCAACAAGAAACGGAGCAAACCACATCTGGACAGACCAGTCAACGAAGTGTACCCAACCATACTCATGTACAGTTTGCAACTCCAGGAGTGCACACACACAATCAGACCCACGCAGGGATAGGGAACCAGTACCGACCACCAGTAAGACCTCAACCACCGATAGGAAGACAGCCGGGAGTGCCACCATTACGACCAGCTATCCAAGCCTTTCCTGTAATGCCTAGACCACCTGAACCAATGAGAAGGCTGAGACCTATCCAAGTAGCTAAATGCATGAGAAACCATTACGATGGATTAGGAGAACCCTATGATCATATCGCAGAATTTAAACAAGTTCTAAGAGCGGAGAAAGTAGAGGACTTCTTTGTGCAGTATGAGTCTTTTGGGCTCACCCTCACAGGGACTGCTCTAACTTGGTTCCAACCTTTAGATCCCAATCAATTTGGAAACATGGAACAATTCTTCCAAGAATTCATGGGAGAATTCACAAAGAGAGGGATTAAACACAATTATGCATCTTTAATCCATAGCTTTAAACAAAACCCTAACGAAACTGTGAAGACTGCTGCCCGAAGATTCAATCAGTATGTGGACAGATGCCCAGTAGCGGAGAGACCCACTCAACAAAAGATGATCTCTCTATTTCTAGATGGACTTAACAACGGAACCCTAAGAACACTAGTGTATGTGAAGAGATTACAAACACTGAGTGAGTGTCTTCAAGAGTGCATTGATTTGGAAGACAACCTTGCCGAAGATCTCAAAGGTACCACCGACCACACCAAAACAGAAGATTTAAAAAGTACTATCACGTCCAACTCCAGTAACATGGAAGAGTTCGCAGAATTATTAGCAAAGAAGCTAGGAGTTCAGGGACAGAGGGCTTATCAAAACCCAGCACAAAGATTGTCTGTGCTACGAAGATGTAATTTATGTGGAGGAGAACACCCCACACACTTGTGCGTCCGAGGAGGGGCCGGTGCACAACCTACGCATCCATACTACAGACAACAACAACAAGGGACTTTTTCATACTGCCACATCCAACAAAAATACACCAATCACACCACTGAAAATTGTCCCTTCAATAGGCAAGCACGGCCTATCCAACCACCTCAATACCGACCATATGGATATCAACCGAGAGAGCCTAGTAGGGAGATGCCTAGATACAATCCTTATCCAACACAAGCAGGGGCACCAAGACAATATGAGCAAGCACCGTACCCACAACCCCAACCAGTACTAGGACAGCAACCGCCCCATCCTCAGAATGTTGTCCCAGTCAAGATAGCTCAACCTGAAGAAAACCTTGAGAGAGCTATAGTACCAGCCACACCTTTGGCTAGTAATGAACCATATGACTTGTCTTATGACCCTAGTCAAGGAGCATATCCTAATTATGAAAGTTCTATGCTAGAATATGGACAACTGTATGAACCATATGCCTATGGCATGGAAGTACCAGAAAGTCCATACGGATATGAGCAGGACTATGTGTCATTAATGTACACAGCTCCTAGAGCAACCATACCACCCCGACCCATGAACAGACCGCCTATACCCAGAGGACCATGCTACCGATGTGGAGGTGATCACTACATCAGAGAATGCACATTGCCAAACCCACCACCACCACAACGAATCTGGGAAGGTTACTGTAGTGACTGTGGTAAGGAACACCTATTTAGAGATTGCCCCAAGAACCCCAACAAGGTCACGTCCAACGTGCAAATCAATGTGATTGAAGTAATCGAATCATCAGGAAGTGATAAGGAATACACTATACCACTAAAGGCAATAACAAGAGCCAAAGCTAGAGAGACCTCAGAAAAACCAAAAGAACACAATCGAAGTGACCTAGAGATGAATATACCCACACCACAGAGAGTTGAAGACTCGGAAGAGCCTGAGAAGAGTGTGGTAAGTAAAAGAACTCAAAGATGGAGGAACCGTAGAGATAGAATAAAAGAAAAGAAGTTACTGCGGAAAAAGGAAAATGAGAAGAACGAACAGAATCCAAAAGAGGAACAGAAAAAGTTAGAAGAGAATAAAAATGAAAGCTACAAAAAAGAAGAGGTAGGATCGGTTTTAGCAGATCCCATGTCTGAAGAACTAGCCATGTGGATTCAGGCATATAAGGCACGAATAAGAGCAGGACCGACCATCGAACAACATGAAAGAGAATATCCTAGAGGTGACCTAGAGAAGGAGAGGTTGGAGATCTGCAAAAAACTAATAGAAGTTGCCCAACAGACCTTAGAGAAACCTGCATTGCCATTACCTAAGACCCGAATTCTTGAAAAAGAATTCCAAGGGTGCATCATCACCAATGACCACGAAAAAACTGAAGTAAGTAATACACGGAATGGCAATGATTGTGAGGATAATAGGGAAGGATCCATTATTCCCGAAGTAGAAGGGGAATGGCCTAAAGATTTGTGGGCTAAAGTCCAAGAAGACAGATGGAAGAAAGTAGAAGGAATTGAACCACCCTTTGAAAAGATAGAAGCAGAAGAGGAAATAGAGGGTTCAATACCTGAATTAAATTCAGAAGAAATTATACCAATGGATCCTAGTGACAAGGGAGATGAGGGAATAAAGGATTTGCCAAACTATACAGGAGATTACGAACATAATTCAGAATTATATTGTATTCCCTCAATAAGGAAAAAAGAACCAAACCCCTCCGTCCAAACATCGGACATCATACAACACCTTAAAAAGGTAAAAATCCCCTGTACCTTAACATTAGAAGAATTGTTGAAGGTCAAACCACATCTGAAAGAGAAATTAACTAGTCAATTGGAGAGCAAGATGGAAGAAAAAGAGATATTGGACGAAGTAAACACGGTAAAGATCACGGTGGATAAGGTAGGAGATTTTAGTGAGGGAGATGAAGGAAACACTTGCCTTCGAATTACCTTTAGGGGTTATACAACCAAAGCCATCTTAGATTCAGGAGCTGGTGTAGGCATTGCCACTAGAGAAATCTGGGAGAAATGGGGAAAACCAGCTTTAAGACCAACGCGTATGAAAATACAAATGGCTGACGGACACACAGAAAGACCCTTGGGATTATTGGAACGAGTAGTTTTCACCACCTGCGGAGTTGAATTTGAACACACCTTAGCAATTTGTCAATTTGAAAGGCCGAGCAATTATGAAATGATACTGGGAAGACCTTTCATGAGACAGTTAAAGGTTGTGCAAGATTGGGGAAAAGATGTTGTATACCTACAACATGAAGGAACCACCACGAGAATAAATCTCCACACTTATACATATCAAGATGTTCCACCTCTACAATGGAATCAAATTCATAAGGAGGGAGACGATCAGTCAGTTCACAGCGTAGGTTCTAGTGATCAATCTTGGATGAACGAGGACACTCATCTATGGATATGCCAAGCTGCCAAAAAAGAAGAGGATAGGAGAAAAGGATGGCAGCAAAGGCAAGGAGTTGCTAGGTCTGTACAAGATCCAGCATACATGCCTCAAGTCTTTTTAGATGAAGAGTTTGAACCTCATGGTTGGATGGAAATTTTAGCGACCCTCGACGTATGTGTGAACGAAGAAGTGATAACTATGAACGAATGCATTGACAAGGATGGATATGACGTTAGTCTCTATGTAGTAGTCCTTCAGGAGGCGGAAGAGGGAGAAATGATCGAGAAAGACTGGAAGGAGGACTACGAGAGCATTGAAATGGAACCAGAACCAATGGAACCTGAGGATGAAAATCAAAAAGTAAACATCACAGCTAACGAAAACTACAAAGAACCTACACAGAAATAAGAGTTGGAGTTATATAAAGAGTCAGAGAGTGAGGAAAACAGACCACAAGATCAGTTTGAAGTGCCAGCTCACTTCAAGAAATATGAAGTAGAAGAGAGGAAAATCGCTATTCAAATGCCTAAAAGAGAGGCACAGTTAGGAATAGCTTATGACAATAAAGAACAAACCAAGAAGATAGTGGTAATGTTGGAAGAAGGAGAAGAACGATGTACTTTCATAGGACAGGATGTCTCAATGGAGGAAGAACAAGAATTAATACGCCTCATAAGGGAATATCGGGATGTCTTCGCATGGACCTATAAGGACCTGAAAGGAGTAGATCCATCCATATGTGCCCATAGAATTCCCATGACATCCGAAGCCAAACCTTCTAAACAAAGACCATATACATACAATGATGTGTATTCAGCCAAAATAAAGGAAGAGATAGACAAATTGTTAGATGCTGGATTCATCTATGAGATTGAGCACACGGAATGGGTGTCACCGTTGGTGGTTGTACCGAAAAAGAATGGAAAATTGAGAGTGTGTATCAACCTAAAGAAAGTAAATGCTGCGACCATAAGAGATAGTTACCCATTACCAATTACGGATCATCTCCTGGAAAGAGTGGCAGGGAAGGAAGTTTATAGCTTTCTAGATGGCTTTTCAGGGTATAATCAGGTGGCCATTGCTCCCGAAGAGCAACATAAAACCGCTTTTGCAACGGAATGGGGAGTATACGCCTTTAGAGTCATGCCTTTTGGACTGACTAATGCCCCAGCTACCTTCCAAAGATTGATGTGCCATGTATTCAAAGAATTCCTAAGAAAGAGTATGGAGGTATACGTGGATGATCTTTGTACTTATTCAGCTATACGATCAAAACATATCCCCGAGTTAGAAAAGATCTTTGCCAAATGTAGACAACACCGAGTATGCCTCAACCCAGAAAAATGTGTCTTCATGGTTAGATAAGGAAAAATATTAGGGCATATTGTCTCGAAAAACGGAATTTCAACTGACGAAGACAAAATCAAGGTAATTTTGGATTTACCTAGACCTAAGACTGCTAAAGAAGTTCAAGCATTTATGGGACATTGTGGATACTATCGAAGATTTATACATATGTACGCCATAATTGCTAGACCCCTTTACGCATTATTGACACAATTTAATTGGACCGATGAATGTGAAAAAGCCTTCAACGAGTTAAAGAATCGATTGAGTTCAGCACCAATCCTTCGAGTACCTTACTGGAATAAGCCGTTTCACATTCATGTGGATGCATCCAAGTTTGCCATTGGTTGCATCTTAGCTCAACCTGCCGATACAGGAAAACTAGACCACCCTATAGCCTATGCTAGTAGACAATTAAATCAAGCAGAACGCAATTATACTACCACTGAGAGAGAAGGCCTAGGGATGGTGTACGCAGTCAAAAAGTTCAGACATTACCTATTGGCAAACAAATTCAAATTCTTCATTGATCATCAAGCCCTATTGTACCTAGTCAACAAGCCTTGTAATACGGGAAGACTAGTACGATGGTTTTTATTGCTAATGGAGTTTGATTTTGAGGTAGTAGTCAAGAAAGGAAATACCCACATAAGAGCAGACCACTTATCAAGAATGACCCATGGAGAACCACCCATAGGAGTACCAGATGATCTGCCAGATATGTACCTTTTTAACCTGGAAGTATGTCCTCAATGGGCAGAAAAGTTGATCCCTATACTTACACATGGACCTAAAGATGGGATCACACCAAACCAAACCCAAGATCTTTGGAAGACTAAAAACCTTCATATCATTGCGGGAAGTTTGTATCACCAGGATTCAAGCGGATTATTAATGAGATGCGTGGAAGAAGAGGAACAAGAAATGTGGCTTCAGAAAGCACATGTAAACCAATGGAAAACTCATTTGAATGCAAATGGAACGTGGCAAACACTCAAGAGATTTGGCATATATTGGCCAACCATGCAAAGAGACTCACATAACTATGTATCAGCATGCCAAATCTGTCAAGAACAAAATCCAGAAGAGAACTCAACTCTATGCTATTCCACAGTAGCACCGGGATGGAGCATGCCTCTGGTGAAGTTCTTAAAAACTCAGGAATACCCTGAAGGAGCCACTATGGCAAGGAAACGTGCACTGGTAGAACAAAGTAAGGATTATGCCATTATAGGAAAACAACTTTTTAAACGAGGAAGAGATAACCAGTTACGAGTGTGCATTCATGAAGACGAATATCTTTCTGTTTTAGGGATGGCACATACAGGAGCTGCAGGAGGGCACTTCTCTGCAGATAAAACAACAAAAATGATCCTCTTTGCTGGAATGTGATGGCCAACTCTACATCAAGATGCTGTAACGTATGTGCAACGTTGTGATACTTGCCAACGAACCAAATATCCAATTAGGAGAGATGAAATGCCACTTAGACCCATGATGAGTGCCAGAGCTTTCACCAAATGGGGAATAGACTTCATAGGACCTATCAGCCCACCAGCGAAAGGATCCCATGCCGAGTACATAATTGTAGCCACAGACTATCTGACCAAATGGGTTGAAGCAAAAGCAACCAAGAAAAATGACGCAAGAACCACAACCAAGTTTCTCTTCGAGAACATTTTCACTAGATTTGGACTACCAATAGAAATTGTGAGTGATAAGGTACGCACTTTGTGAATGAAGTGATAGAAGCTTTATTGAATGAATTCTTGGTAATTCATAAGAAATCAGCTCCTTATCACCCACAAGCCAATGGACAAGCCGAAAGTTCTAATAAAATCTTGTGTACAGTTCTCACCAAAATTGTTAACAATGGTAGATCAGATTGGGAAAGCAGTTACATCATGCTTTATGGGCATTTCGAGTAGCCTATAAAACAGCTATAGGCACTACTCCTTTTAACTTAGTTTATGGACAAAATGCTATTTTGCCAATTGATTTCTTAATTCCCACTCTGAGAGTAGCAACTACTTATGAGTGGACGGGTCATGAACTATCAACTCAATTGGATCAAATAGAAAAGCTTCACGAAACTAGGTTACAAGCAGTAGCAGGCATTTATGCCGCTAAACGACGACAGAAAGCCTACTTTGATGCGCACATCAAGGAGAAAAATTTGAAGGAAGGAGATTTAGTTTTGGTATATACCTTGAAACAACATGCCAAGAAGTTGCAGAAGAGAGGATATGGCCCCTTAATCATTAATCGTATATCTACAAGTGGAGCCATCAACTTAGCAACCTTGGATGGGGATATATTACCAAACTATATCAGTGGATGTAGAGTAAAAAAATATCTAGAACCATTGACCGAAGAAACAATGTCTCGGTTAATCAAAGGCAAGAATAGACGCATAGAAGAGGAAAAGATACGAGAAGAAGGGAGATAGGAAGCACTAGAGCGTATTAGGAAACGAAAAGAATGGATGAGACAAAGAGACGAAGGTTATCTCCGAGGAGAAGAACCCATCCCTATGGCAAATTACCAAGTCGAAAATCATGATCAAGCGGGCATGTGTAAAACGCAACCTTACCTAAACCTAGGGATTGGCAAAACAGAGTACAAATTGATAGATGCGCTGATAGACTCTGGAGCAGGACTCAGCTGCATGCGCAAGAGAAAAGCAAAAGAGTTGCAATTAGAATTGAATCCCACAAAAGCACGGTTAATAGGAGTTGGAGGTCACACTGTAGAATGTATTGCAACCACGAATGTATCCCTCCACCTAGGAAATTCCTCAATGGAACAAAGGATTCTAGTGTGCGAGGATGAAGATTTGATAGAAGATTTCATCCTAGGTCATGACTGGATCATTGAGACCGAGGCGTGTATCAATCTAGCTCAAGGCTATATATCGGCTACAATAGGACATAAGGAGATTTTCAGCTTACTTGAAGAAAAACCTTGTATGCAAACAAATATAATACAAAGTTCAAAAAAAGGGAAGAAAACGACATTAGAAAGTATCAACAATGCTCACAACTCAGAAACCAAACGCATAGACGCTGAAACTTCAATCCTAGTGACTTCAGCATTCAATTCTCAGTCATCCAATGCAATTGAGGGAAAGCCAACCATTAAGGAGACTCGCTCTCCTACACCTGCTCCAACTATCAAAAGATCGCACTTCTGGACACCAACAAGCAGATACCCATATCAAGGCCCACCCAACTATAAGTGGGTACGTAAGGATCAAATACTGAGTCGAGAAACGTCCGCACCCACTCTTAAGAAGGAACCAGGAATCACCAAACCTGCTTTACAGAACAATATACAGGAAGAATCAGTGCAAGTATGGATCCCCAAGACTTTACTCGAAGCTCAAAGATCAAGACTTCAGATATGGATCCCCAAAAAACTCAAACAAGCAGCTAAGCAGGCTTTAAAGACAAAGGAAGAGGCACTACATCAGACAAGGCGAAAGATAACAACACATAAGAGTCATCCAAGAAATGGGAAAAGCAATGCCAATTCCACTCAAACAATGGAGGAAGCGAACAGAACACAAGGAGCTGTAAGCATCGCGGAAACGAAACGATCTCCCTTAGTGGCCACTAAAAGAATCTGGAAACCAAAGCAACCACGAGGAGCGGAGGATCGTAGAGATGAAGCTTTCCATTGTACTCATGAAGTTTTTGATGCACCTAAAGTAAGCATGATAGGGCCACATTACAAGGCCAAGCATTCGGCACATCCTTCTTCTATTTCAGGATAGTCAAGCACATTTTCCTCATTGGGAAATAGGAGAGCACTTGTACATACATTAAGAAAATTACTCCAAAAAAATGATAATAATCGCTTCGGCTATAACCTAACCTTTTTATTTCTTTTTCAGAAGAAAATATGAAAATACCTAAAAATATGCAATACAGGTATTACCTTTCTCACACTCACGGGAAAGGGACGACACCAATCACTCGGAGCAATATTGAGCTTATGACAAACAAATCAAGGAGGATTTCTAATAATGTTGACAACTAATTCATACTCTATCTTGAGTGCAGATGGCATCAATTGATTCAGAAGCTACGCAACAGGAAGAGGTGCAGCTTCTTCCATTGGAATCAGTAACCAGAGCAAGAGGTCATTGGTTCCGTGATGACCAACCAGTCTCGAAACTCATTTTCATGGCGACTATTAAGATTATGGATACAGATCACTATTTTCCAATCATGTCACAGGATTTCAAGACCATAATACAAGGGTTACCTCATATTGAAGATGTATGGACACAAGCAGGCATAGAATCATTTCTCAAATTGCCGATGTATGTTCCAGACTTTCAAAGATGTGCACAAGTCATGAATACCATGCAACCGGCTGCAACAAAAATATCAGTCCCAGAAGCACGAGTATTGGATAAAGTAGGGACATGGAAAACCATCCGATTCACTCACGAAATCATCAATAAAGCCTTTGGATGGAATCAAACAGGAATTACGAATGTCATGATCCGAAGAAAAGGTCCTTCCTGGAGATAAACAGAATTGACGTTGAAGATGCTGTCCATCTGGTGCATCAACATTTTTGTTTCCCTAATATGCACAGATACACGGCTCCGCAAAAAATTGTCGTGCAACTATTGTCACATGCCATGCGACAAATAGGAAACAAAATAAATTTAACAGGGTATGTCCAAGAACGGCTATTTGAAGCCCACAAGAAATGGAGCCAGAAGAAGTTCTTGAATGGCAGTTCTGCATTAACTTTATTAATATATGAAGCTCTCGAGATGAAAAATTGCTTAAGGGAGATGCCGACCTCAGAAGGGCTCGCAAAATACGCTAAATCCGCTATAGTCCCTAGGAAAAAGAAAGCAGTTGTTGCGGTTGAGGAAGCTGGAACGAGCACACAAAAACCCATGAGGGGTACCAAGCGTTTACGGGAGGAGGAAGCCCAAGCTACACCTCAATCAAAGAGGACTCATCTCTTACCGAAGATCACGACGGCTCAAATGCCTATTACAAAGAGAGATCTTTCCGCTGCCCTCGAAGAAACACATCAATATATGCAAGGGCAGGTAAACTTGAATATTCAAGGTCATCACTATAGACAAGCAAGTCAAGAGAAACAACAACGGAGTCCAGAGAAGACACCAAAGCAGGCTGGAAGATACAAAGAACTAGGGATCGATGATTCCGGCACCAATACAGATTCCAGCCCTGAAAAGGACACCTTGGATACTGATATACGGACAGAAACTCAAGAAGAAGAATGGAATGAGCTCGATCAAGTAGAAGTGACTCCAGGGAATCATGAAGAAATGGAACAGAATGTAGCAGATCCCATTGAACCGGAGCATGTCATCCAGTTGAATGATACTACAAAGATAAGCATCAAGGAAGCTCCTGCCAATGCTACTTATGTAAAACCACCTATCAAAGAGGAAGCCCAAACTCCATCAAGTAAGGAAACAGAAGAGTTACAAAGAAAAGAACAAATTACGATCGAGGTACTCGATAACACACCTCAAGGAAACAAAGACGACATGGTGGCTGAGCCAAGGATCCAACTTCAAATTAGGCAGCCCCATGACACTACATTACATGTGGCGCAGGGAAAAGATGTCCATACCAGAGAAGAACCAAGTATACCAAAAACATGGCTTAATGTGGATGTTACTCAGATGAAGCCGGTAGTCAAGCAAATGATTCAGACGGCCATGGACACTCAACAACAGTTGATGGAGATAGATGCCGACTATGATCAGGCAAAAAGAGAAAAGAATCAATTTCAAATCATGAGTGAGCAGTTATCGGCACAATTGATTGAAGCACAAAAAGATTTGGCAGTTAAAAATACAGAGGTGCTGGCGATCAAGCTACAACATGAGGCATCCATCGCTCAGAATCAACAGATGCATACACAACTAACAGCGTTGCAAAAATTACACGATGAAAGCAAGGCTGAGAAAGAGAAAATGAAGATGAGAAGCATGTTATTAGAACAACAACTCAAGTTGTATATGGAAGAGAACGACAGCCTCCGCAACAGAAATAAGGAATTGATGAAGTCCTTATTATATGATCAGCCAATCGTACAACAGGAATCCACAGAAACCAAAGAAAAAGAATTACGGGATCAAATCTCAAAATATGAAGAGCTGCTAAAACAAAAACAAGCAAAGACAGAGGAATGGCAGAGCCGATACGCCAACGAAACAGATGAATTGAGGAATCAATTACAAAAGGTGAACGCCAAATTGATACAAAGCTACAGTGAAAATATGGATAATGTAGCTGACGTTGGTAAAGAATTGCTGGCCACTAAAGAAAAACTCCGAGAAGCCATGCAAGAGGTAAAAGATAAAGAGGAATGCATAGCACACTTACGGACTCAGTTAAAAGAGAAAGAACCGATCGGGACACCAGTAGTGCCGGCTAAGGAAAATCCTACTGACGAGGTAGAGGTAAGCCCTCTATCTCAACCGATCTCTAATTCTCCACTACATGAGCAGTTGGCCGATATACATGACGAACATCCAATGCCCTATACTGCAGAAATAAGTCAGAAGGAACGGGCACTAGTGGTGTCCCGGTTAACAGAAAATTTTGAAAATGAAGTGGTCAAAGCTATGAAAGAGGCAAAGATAAAAGGTAAAGACCTGGACAGAATTCTCAAGCCATTCAATATTCCATACGGACTCTTGAAAGAGAAAACCAGACGTTATATAACGAAGATTACACAGAAGAGTCCAGATGAGCAGCTGAATTTCAAACACGACACATTCGCATACACTCAAGCATAATTTGAAGCTGCGCAACCAGTGTGGCGACGGAAATTTTTGGAGAAGCATCCCACACTACGGGTGCATTGGCAAGCAACGCCATATGCATTCCAGGTAAACCCTTCATTTTGTCCACTACCACGCAGAAGGGATACCAGGGAATTTTTGGATTTGCAACGAAGCGGCACTATAAATAAGTAGTGGCTCAATTATCCCATGCTTCCAAGCCCGCCACATAACTACTTGACAACGGAGGATTATATGGTCAAAACCATTGAATATTGGCTCCAAAATTATGCGACAGTACCTGATTTAACTGTAAAAATGACCAATAAAATACTTAGCATGATCCTTACAGTCTTGAAGGTATTCAAGCATGCGGCCTACACCTTTTTGAACTTCATCGGTATTAATCAAGGCACGGACATCCTCATTTTTGATCTATCCGTTATGCCTAGCAGACTAACAATAATGGCATATTTTTCCAGATTAATGTTCTTGCCAAGTGTATATATGCAGACTTTCGAAGAAGCTTTCTTTACAGGATTTTTTGAGATGGATTCAGAAATCTTCTTGAAAATGTCATCCAATTTAAATGCCAGATTAGTGGCATATGAACTGAGCTTCTTCGCAGATCACAGACAGCCACCCAATGACGGTGTAAAAGCAGAACAATGGAAACAACTCATGATACGTGAAGCTAATCTGCTAAATGATACAGAGCAAAAAGTATATAAAACATATGCCCGTCGCTTATCAAAGCCTGTCGGGGACGACAGAGTCCAGGAGGGGGGCAGTGTTGAGGGAGAGTCAAGTAAAAAGAAGAAAAGAAGAAGACAACGAAAGAAGCAGCTTCACTAAAAAGAAATATTCGAAGACATATCTCTGCAGGAAGCCCCGCAGGGGCGGAACACCCATCTCTGCACAGAGCCTCGCAGGGGTGCACACACCAAGGAAAGGACGTAACCCACATGGGTGCTTCAACCTTTTGATCTTTGGCAGGTCCAGATCGAAGACTGAAGCACCACATCTTCAAACCTTCCACTGGTGGCGTGCGTGGCAACCCAACTGAATACAGCAACCCAGATATGTGATATACGGAATACCAAGGGGCACAAACAGAAGCTAAGGACATAGATCGGACAAAATAACAAATTCTCTAACGGTCCTTATTGCTTCTTCGACCACTGGGTGCGTGTATTCAGAACTCTTAAAGTAAGCCAAAAACAGAAGCAAAGGACAAACCTCGGATAAGATACCCAATTGTCTAACGGTCCTTATTGCTTCTTCAACCACTAGACGCGTGCGTGGAAACCCAGAAGTCAGGAACCTATAGGTGAATTAGACTGCTAATATCAGATAGTCAGTCAAACTCCAAGGGTTGCGGGCAAGCAAGTCAAATGCATCAGACCCAGAGAATGTAAAACAAGAATAAAGAAGAGGCCGTCAAAACTGAACACCTGTTTTATAAACGGGTAGAACTGAGCAAGGGTTGCGTGCAGACAACAAACTGAAGACAAGAAGCAAAGCCTTTCAAGGGACGACAGAGACGAAGACGGGGAGAGTGTTGCAGAGCTAAAAAGAGCACAAAGCAGAGAAAAAGACGGGCCCCAAAATTTTTCCGATTTGGACATCATATTTTTGTATCATAATCATTCTTGTAATATATTTCCCGTTGTAAATGCACTAGAGGAGTCCTCTAGATGCATCCCCATAGAAGAGTAGAGATTTACCCATGTAAAATAGTAGGAAATTAGTCTTTTAGTGAATAAAGTGCCGGTCTCTTGTGTGAAAGGACCATTTTTAGGGCACTAGTATATAAGTCAAATGTGACTCTTTGTAAAGGACTTTTTGCCATTGTGAGAATAGAGAGCACATAAATTCGAATTTGTGTCTTCTTCGTTCGTTATCTTCTTCTCTGTGAGCTTGGATGCATGTGTATTGCTTGGAAAGAGTGTTTGTGAGTGTTGTCTATCCATGAAAGTGTTTATTTGCTGTAGGTAAGGTGTGTGCGAAGTGTAGGAAGTGCTGAAGTGTAGGAAAGTTTTCCCGAGACTCAGTATTTTGCTCATAACTTGAGGTAGGAGTGTCAGAATTGCGTGAAACCACTGCCATTGGATGCGTCTTCTCGAGAGCTTTGAAACGCATATGCTATTTGCTACATTTGGAGCTCGGAGCTGGGAGAAAAGTCCAAAATACTGACGGCTGCTGCACCAAGTATCGCTTCGCCTTGACCAACAGTTGAAGCTTGTTTGGATAAGTCTTTGCCTTATTTCCACTCTTTGAGTAGTTCATTTGCATTGATCATTACATGATTGCATGTCCTCATACACTCGGCTAGGTTTGTATACTCTTTGGATTGATAATTAAAAGCGTGTATCCCCACTATATGCACTTGAGAGGGGATTGAGGTATAGTCTCTTTCTCCACAAGTCCCTAAGTTGATGCTTAGGTCAACACACCTGTGGATCTATTTGACTTTGCATTATAGAAAAGTACAAGCTGTCCCACCGAAAAAACTGGAGTCTTCAAGTGTCGATTGTGCGTCCCAGCCTGTCTTAGTTGGACTTCGTGCATGGTTAAAAAACTGAGCCATCGATGCTCGTCTAACTCTCTGAGTGTGTCCAACCGAAATGACAGTGAGTCTTCCGGTAGCAGTTTCTGGGTAATGGCTACACGCAGACTTGGTATAACTACTTCCATTGGTGCTATGGCTTCTAAGCCATAAGCTAGTTTGAAAGGTGTCAATCCTGTTGTTACCTTGTAGGTAGTCCGGTATGCCCATAACACTGCAAGTAGCAGTTGATCCCATCTTTCCGGTGCTTCCATGATCAATTTTCGAAGCATATTCAGCAAAGATTTGTTTGTACTTTCGGCCAAACCATTAGCACGAGGATAATAAGGAGAACTAAATTTATGTGTGACCTGGAACGACTGTGTAAGTGCCTTCATAAAATTGTTTACAAAATGAGTGCCTTGATCTGAGACAAGTTCCAGTGGTAAACCAAAACGTGGAAAGACATCGGTTAGCAGACATTTTGCTACCGCAACTGCTGTAGTAGACCATAGAGCCCAGGCTTCTGCCCATCTGGTTGCATAGTCTGTACAACTCAGTATGTAATGGTTGTTACTGAAGACTGCTGGAGGTGTAATAGGACCGATAAAATCTAGACCCCACTTCTGGAAAGGTTCCAATGGTAAGATGGGTTGCAGAGGAAAAAGGTGACGTTGCAAGGGCTGTCAAGATCTTTGACAAGTATCACATTGTTTGACAAACTGTGATATATCTCTGTACATAGTTGGCCACCAGAGACCACTCTGCAGAATTTTCCGGTGAGTTAAGTCTGCTGCAAAATGACCACCGGAAGGAATCGAGTGAGCCAAGGTAATAACTGAGTCAACTTCATGCGGTGGAATACATCGAAGTAAGATTCCTGTATGATCTACATAATATAGTTCTCCAGCAATTAACCGAAATCGGCGGCTAAAGACTACAATTTTCCTGCGTACTGCCGTAGAAGTCTGAGATGGAAGACGGCCTTCGGTGAGAAAAGTCAGGATCTGATCATAATATGTAGATGGTGTATGTGGGTCTATAATCTCCTCATTCATTGGTTCATAGCTATCGATTGCTGGAGTTGTGTCATCTATACCTACCGGAGCTTCACTGGAATCTAAGCGGGATAAGAAATCTGCTAAGGCATGTGAACTGCCTGGTCGGTGAATGACTTCGTAGTCGAATTCCTGCAACAGTAGTACCCATCGCGCTAATCGACCACCTAGATGTTGTTGCCGAACTAGATAGACAAGTGCAGCATGATCTACATGAAATGTGAATTTACGGCCCAGCAAGTAATGTCTGAATTTCTTGGCAGAATATACTAGCCCTAAACATTCTCTTTCTGTTACAGAGTAATTCTTCTCAGCAGGGGCTAATCTTCAACTTGCATAATATACTGGTCTAAACCACTTATCAATTTGTTGCATCAACACACTTCCTATTGCTATATCTGAAGCATCAACAAATACATGAAATGGGTGATCCCAGTCCGGCGGCTGTAAGATAGGAACTTGTGTTAATAAATTCTTTAAATGATCAAATGCTATCTGGCATTCCTGGGTCCATTCAAATTGTCGAGGAGTCTTGGTGATTAGCTTGTTTAGTGGTATTGCCAAATGAGCAAGCCACCGTAAGTGTCGTCCATGCCATCGTACTTGACCCATGAAGCACATAATTTCCTTTGGTGTAGTGGGCACCGGAGCTTCTAATACCGCCGAAATTTTATCTGGATCCACTTGTATACCTTGTGCAGATACAATGTGGCCAAGTAACTTGCCACATGAAACCGCAAACACCGATTTGTTTGGATTCAAACAAAGTCTATACTCTCTGCATTTCTGAAAGCAGCACCGTAAATGGAACAGGTGTGCTATCATCTTACCGAAAACTGAGAAGTCGTCAAGGTAAACTTGCATAAAAGAGGTGAGGTAAGGAGAAAATATTTCCTGCATACATCTTTGAAATGTGCTTGGTGCGTTTCTCAATCCAAACCACATTACAGTACAAGCAAATACACCCTAGTTGGTAATGAATGCAGTTTTTGGTATATCCTGTTCAGCCATTCTAACTTGATTATAGCCACTGTATCCATCTAGGAATGAATACATCTCGTGGCCTGCTACTCTATCCAGCATAGTATCTAGAAAGGGGATTGGAAAGGGATCCGGTATGGTTGCTGCGTTTAATTTCCGGTAATCTACACAGATTCGCAGTTGCTTGTTTTTCTTTGGCACAATCCCAATCGGAGAGATCCATTCAGCATGCTCTACTAGCACGATGAATCTGACTTTTAATAGCCTGTCAAGTTTTGCCTTTACCTGAGATGCATAATGGGGATTCATCCGGTAGCTGGGTTGCTTTATCGGTCTTGCTTCTGGCTTCAGCATGACCTTGTGCTGGTAGATGCGGGGGTCCAATCCCTTCCTGTCCTTGTAGTCCCATGCAAACACATCGGAAAATTCGCGGAGTAGTTGGATTAGATCAGCTTCAAATAATTCCGGTAAATTTTGCTTTATCTTTACAGGGCACGGGTGATCTTCATCTCCTAAATTGTAAATGATCAGCTGATCTTCGGGAACATAGAACTGTTGAGATTTCTCTGTGTTGTCTGTTGGTTTAAGAAGTTGCTGCAGTTCATCGTCATGTGTCGAAATAGTGTCTCCCTTCTTAGCCTCTTCTGTGATGGGTATTACTGTACAGACTGAAGCGTTCCAATTATCTACAACGGACTGTAGATCAACAGTCCCTAAGGAAATTAAGTCAGCGTTACTCTTCAGAAACTCTTCTTCTTCTTCATCTGACAATCCATCTAGCATATGGACTGGTTCAGCAAAATACGGTCTAGCGTGTAGCTCGCAAGGTTGTATAGCATCTAATTTTACCACATATCTACGATTGGCATCCTTAAACGTAAGCTCTTGTGCAGACTAGTCCTGTATTACCTTCACATGCTTCAGCCAAGGTCGGCCGAAAAGAAGGTTGTAATCCAAAGTGGATTCCAACAGATCTAGTATAACAAAGGTCATTTTAAAGGTCGTACCTTGTAAAGTGATGGGTACATTCCGCACAAGCCCTAAGGGATGGACTCTTGATTGATCTGCCATTCTTAAAAAAAATTGAACTGGTTCGATTTCGGTCCATCCTAACCTTTTGCATAATGCCACAGTCGCAATATTAACACCAGAGCCTCCATCAATTAGTACCTGCGTAATCTTATGATTCTTATACCATACTATAATCAAGGGAACTGAATGATCCACCGTAGAATCAGGTTCCAGTTGGACTGCTACTGTCGCTGGAACACAAGAAGGCACCGGACTGAACTGTTGTTGGAATTGTTCTCGAATTCCAGGTACTAATGCCAGTAGTTGGCCCATAGCCAGGGTGATAGATGCCTTAGATAAGATTTCCCAGGCCTGTTGAGATTGGTTGACAAGCTCCCCCCGATGTTGAAGTTGATGCCTCTGCTGATGCGGAGGTGTCTACTGCTGGTGATGTTCCTGCTGCTGACTCCTGTTGTTGTGTTTCTTCCTTTGTTAACGAGGGCTGGGTTACCGGAATAGGCTCTGGGAAGACTGGTGGTTCTGCTGTGGTCCATTGACTAGCCTTGTTGTATATTCTGTGTTGTTCACATATCCCTGGTTCAAATATTTCTGTTGCCGGCTGTAGTTGTTTATCGAATCGGGTCTGGACTACAGCAGCCTGTGTTTCCACCGGTGTGATTTGTACCATGTTGGCCATTGGATTTTGACGTTCCTTCTTCCTTTGATCATACTCAGCTGCATCCTTGCAAAATCTCCTAATATGTCCATACTCACCACAAAAATGGTAGCGCGGTGGTGGTAAATTGGGATTTTCCGGTGGTGGTCCGTTCTGCCAGCGGTTTGTATTATAGTTGTTATTTCTCTGTCCTCTGTAATTTCGATATCCTTGCTGCTGGTTGTTTCTCATTTGCGGAGGCACATAGTGGTTGGCTAGCTGCCCTTGTTCCTGGATAATTGCATTGACAGTCGCTGTTCCCTGTACTCTAGCGTTGTAGGCGCAGTTTTCGGTGGTATGTCCAGCAGTGTTGCAGATAGCGCAGAATGTCTGATTAAGTGCACAATTGGCACTAGTATGTCCTGAATTTTTGCATGTGATGCAGTATACTTGTCTGGTCATATCTTCGATAACATTTTTGTTTGTTTTTAACCACTCCAGATCTTTTGTAAATCTGCCGACTTTGTTTTCCAGTTGCAGAGTCATTGCGATGACTGCATCGAGTGTCATAGCTCCAACACATCTTATGATCATGATTTGCTTAAGTTGAGGAGTCAAGCCATTGATGAACCACTGAGTGATAACGTCATCTGGTAAGTTAGCATGGGCCGGTGGTAGCTACCTTAAGTGCGTTCTGAAGAGAGCAGCATACTCCTGTACGGTTTGATTTGCCTTTTGTCTGTTGTTCTGTAGATAGTCAAAAATTTTGGCTGGATTCTTTTTTAGTCTGAATCGCTGCAGAAAAGCATCTCGTACTGCTTCATAGGTGCCGAAGTGATTAATATCATATTCTGTAAGCCATCTAGCTGCTTCATTGACCAGTGTAGCTTGAAAGACAATAGCCTTATAGGCCGAATCCGGTGGATGGTTGAGAACTGCGTAGCTTATCTCGAAAGTGCGTACGTGAGCATCCGGATCATCTCCTGGGAATCCACCGAATTTCGTATATGTCACACCTGTTGGAGGCGGCCTGGGTGGACATAACTGTTGTTGTTGTTGTTGCCTGTTCATCGTGAGTGTATTATACCTTCCTTCTGTATCTCGGGGCTGAATGCTTGAACTATCTGAATTCGTATCGTCGGATGGTGCACTTTCCGGTGCGATGATCTTGCTTAATATGCTTTGAATCTCTATCTCGAACAGCTTTCCTTCCTTCTTGGTGTCCAGTGTAGGGGAACTCACTTCAAAAAGTGGTGGCTGGGCTGAAGATTCATCAAAAAATGGTAAACCGTCGCTGAAAAACTGTGATTCTGTTACGGAAATATCACCGGAATGTACCGAAATATCACCAAAATAAGGTGTTTTTTTGCTTTCGTTGATTTCTTTGGCTAATGTGTTTCTAATCGTAGACAAGTTCGAATCTTTATCCAAGATTGTTAAACTAACTTCAGACTGCGTTCTGGTAGATTTTGGAGTTACTATATCTCCGACAGACTGTGCCGAAATAGTATCAGAATGTACCAGAGGCGTAACAAGTTCCACCGGAATATGACCGGAATCAGTTCTAACGTTCTTAACTTTCTTGAGAACTGGGTCAGACCTAGTTGTAATTCTACTTCCCCGAGTTGTCTTTAGTACATTAAGTACTCCAGACTGATGGTTCTTGGGGTACGTTTCACTGGATCGAGTAACCGGCATGTATCATCTTTCGTACTAATTGTGTAGTATTACTATCGAAACAGCTTGCAACAATCTGGTTCTGTTGCTACTTCCAATCGAATGATAATCTGGATGTTCGATTCTAACAGACGACTGACAATCTTGATGCCACCTTTCCATAGACGACACCAAGTGTTAAGTGTTAAATGTTCAAACGTTAAATGTGTTTCGGGTGTTAAATGAATCGCTTAGATCGTAACATCTCTGACTATTCGAAGGTCGTTACCAGACCAACGTGGGTTCTTGGGAGTGGTAGGGGCTGTTAGATAGAGGCCCTGTACTTATTTCCCAAATCTTCATCACCACAACAAAGCACTAATCCGCGTCTTAGCTCAGTTACTAACATTATTTGGACAATACTTGATTTCTGTGTCCTGGGTGCCGAACTTCTTCAGACTGATCTGCTATTGGAACAGAGCAGTAGTCCAATCTACAAACTCAACAGTATATAGTAAATCAACCAGAGATAACACTATAGCCGACAGATTCATTCGTCACAACACTTTACAGTGATCTTCAGATAAAAAGTTCATGTTACCCGAAGGTACTAGTTCTTCTTCGTATTCGGAGTTAACAGATAATAACCACCGAATGCAATGAATCAGGTAGAACAAACAGGATACACTACAACAATGCTTCAAGTTGCCTATTCAAACTCACACCATAATATCGCTACTCAGACTGACTCAGTGTACTTAAACAACTAAAGAACATGCCACAATGCAATACAACGACAGTAATCAGACACACAATCCGTTACTCAAACACTCGTTATGGTGAACTACAGTATGAGCAGACGATGCAGAACGTACTTAATACCAACAGTACTCAAGACTTCACAACAGTGTTAAACAACGCTCTCATGCATATTCAGACGACTAGTATGGCAATTCTAGAAAAAACGTCTCTCTTGACCATTCTCTTTACATTGCTATATATAGATTTTACAAGATGCGCGTACCAACTTTTCGCGCGTATTTCAAAAAGCTCCGTTACATCTGCATCCGTTACATCTGTCCCACTCCGGCGGCCACTAACAGAAATATCACTGCTAGAGATATCCTCCTCAACATAGTGTAAGATTTATGTTCCAATAGCTCCCCCTCAAGTTAAAGTATTCTTGAGTCTTCAATCTTTGATAAAGTGAATACATCCTATTGCTTTGAATCTGTAAAGTTTGATTCCATCAAGTGCCTTTGTCATCATATCTATTACTTGCTTTTCAGTTGGAACAAAAGAAACATCAATCTCTTTCTCCATGAGCTTCTCTCTAATGAAAAGCTAACAAACCCCTATGTGTTAGGTTCTTGCATAGAAGATAGGGGTTGCTACCAAGTGCATAGAGCTTAGATTGTCTCCAAATATGTGAGGTTTGGAACTCACAGGTCCCAAATTTGTGTACAACTCCCTTAGCCATATTGTCTCTTGAGTTGATGTGGTCAAACCTCTATACTCTGCTTCAGGTGAGGATAATGAAACTATTCATTGCTTCTCGGAACTCCATGACATAGCTTTGAACCTTCATTGATTATACCCTTGAGGTACCTGAGTACTCTCTTAGCAACATCCATGTGGTCTTCTTGGAGAGTGCATTAATTGGCTTAGCACTCCTACACTATATGAAATATCTAACCTTGTATGAGTAGCATATATGACGCTACCTACCAAGCTTTGATTCTCTTTAATGTTTTCAATTTTCTCACCTTCATAAATAATAAATTTATAATTCATTTCCAAAGGTGTACCTACAAGTTTAGTGTTCTCCATTTTGAACTTTAGAAGTGTTGATATATTTAGGTAGTGATGTGTGTGAACACTCTAGGATCGTCGGGGCACTTTTTTCCCTCTTTAGCAGGTTTTTTCCCCCAGCTTGTATATACGCCTATTGCCCTAATGGGTTACTTATCTTTGTACATTCGTTAGTAATACATTCAGTATTGTGTGTTGTGCTCCAAGCTTCTTCTCCTTCCTTGTGCTGTTCACGTGCTTCCGCAGACGTCTATCTCCAACAATTGGTATTAGAGCAGGTCGTCGCTTCATCTAGGGCACCATCGACACTCCTCCGTTTGCAGTCTCAGAATCGCACGAATTTTGGTGAGCATACTCAACGTATTTTCGAGATAAAAAAATCTTTGCTCTGTCGTGCCGAAATCGCGATATGAGCTCGTTTCGGCCTCTGAACGCACTATCGTAGCGCTTATGCAGGCTATTTCGTCTTTTTGTGCCAAAGGTATGTACCAGTTTCTGTTCGCCAATATAAGCGTCTCGAAGTCTGCTACAGGTCTAGTGGAATTTGTCTGGGTAGTTCTGTTCAACTTTTTGAGATACAGTCAATTTTTTGCATCAAGGTATTTTAGTCACCGACCATGGCTGAAAGCAGTATTCCGTATGTTGGCTGTTGAGGATAAGTTGGATGGTACCAACTACCCCTTGAGAGAGCATTCCTGATAATGAGATCATGCTAGTTTGTGGAGTGCTTGGAGAACTCTTCTTTCGTCATGTGTTCTTGTTCCTTTCTTGCCTTATGCTTGTGACACATTAGTTTGTAGATCAATGACGTGATTATGCATGTGATTAAGTGTGTGTATCATTAACGATGATTTCTTCTTAGTTCACATGTAGTTTGTTGTTAATCGTGTGCTAATGAAGCACCATAATGTTTGTTGAAAGCTTCCATGCAGCATTTGAGTCTTGTGAGACACTCCTTGGTTTGACAAATATGAGTTGTGATGATACAACATCAATATTGCTATTCGATGATAAATCCTTGACCAAGATTGCCTGAGACCACGGAGTTGTGAGTATGCCTATTAGCTCCCGCATGAAGAAAGCATGAGAGAGAGAGATAGGATGTGCCATTCTGCCCATTGGACCTAGCATGATAGTGTCAAAAGACCAATTTTTGGAGCTCTAGTGGTAATCCGCTTATCCCAATTGGTTGTGAAATAATCTATGACGTTAGTTAGTATCTATTGAAATATAGGAATTTGAATTGTATAGGCACAAAACTACATGACATCTTTGCTATGCATTTTTTAAGTAGAGAGAGAATGCAAACCACATGGGCTGATTCCAATTTTTGTATGCATTACTTGAGAGTGATATCATCCCTTATGTCACTAAGGGGAACTATCATTCACTAGTGTGCTTCGTGTCATTAACCCATTGGAGGAATTCACACTTCTTAAAAGCATATTAATTAGTTCAGATTTTGTTTTTGGGGACGTGTAAATTCACACTTGGCAAGTTTGGTTTACACCTCATTTTCGCATCGAAGCCTTCTGTCACACATTATTGGACGTACAATTTGTGGATGACTCAATAGTTCAACCATATCTAAACATTTAAGTGCCTTCCTAAGTGGGATACCTCTCAAATAAGGTTCTCTTGTAAACTCCAAAGAGTACTTTGTCACTCTCTCCATATTTGCCTTTCTTGTAATCCTCACTCAAAAGCACATCTAAGGCTTTCATTTAAACTATTTGAGGGTACCAATTTTCACTTGGGCATATCAATTGGCACTTGCCATGCTCAATGTATCCACTTTAGAAAAGGGAAAACTCATATCCGCACCACAACATTGGCACACTTTGGCACTAAATGCCCAACTTTGCAACTCGATGATCTAAGAAGAATGATCTTGTGTGTGTGCATTTTTGGGTTGGAGGCTAATCTAAGCCCACCCACAAACTTTTTTCCATTTCTAAGCCTACTCTAAGGCTATTTAGTGTGCAACAAGCTACTCTAAGCCCTCTCTCTACATCGACTCATCTAATTTCTGATGCAAGTGTAGGGCTACTCTGAAGACTCCCTACCCCATCTCAATTTTTGTACAAATTTTTGCAAGTGTGGTTACTTTGTTTCGATAGTGACCATGTCAAAAATTTCAAACACAACGTCCTCAAGTCAATTATATGTACCCTCCTTTACACCAATATTCATGTTGAAAGATGAAAGAATTAATGGCACAAATTACAATATATGGAAGGACACCATTAGGGCCTACCTTTATACAAACCTCTTGTATAAAGTAGTTGAAGGAACAAAACGAGATCCCGATAAGGAAAGTGATCTAGGAGCCTGGAATGTATGGAATGTAAAGGATAAGTGAGCCTTAGGTCAATTAATTGTAGCTTGCAACGAGTTAACCAAAGGCCATATCACCTCTTGTAAAACCTCCTCTCAAGCTTGGAAGATCCTCCAAGACTTGTATGAAGACAAAACACTGTCATAAATTTACATCCTAGAGGGAGAGTTTCATAACCTATCCATTAGGCCCTAGGATACTATTCCCAAAGTCGTCGCTACATTTGAGGACTATCAATGTAAACTAGCATTATGTGGTGGCCAAGTTTCTAGTGAAGATATGTCCATCCGCCTTCTCAATAAGCTCCCTAGATCATAAGAGACATTTGTAACCAACCTTTATAATCGGGGTCAAGTTCTAACTTAGGAAGAGGTTTGTCGACTTTTGCTCCTCCATGACTCACAAGCAAAGTCTATCTCCTCACAAGAGATAGCCATGAAGGCTAAGGGACCCTTCCACAAAGGAAAACATCCTAGTCATAATACTAGCAATACATCCAAGAATTTATGAATCATGACTTTGACAATTTCTTAAAGCAAAAAGGGACAAAATAACAAGTCATGCAACCTTACATTCCATCCCAAAATGGAGTAGCTGAGAGAAAGATCTGAAGTGTGATGGAAATGGCATGAACCGTGCTTCATAACAAAGACTTACCCTACAAGTTTTGGGTAGAAGTAGTGCACACTACCATGCACATACTCAATCAAGGCTTCACTAGTGCATTGAACAACAAGACACCCTTTGAAGCCTACTATGGAAGAAAGCCTAATGTCAATTACTTTTGAGTATTTGGAAGTGAATCATTTGTCCATGTACCAAAAGAAGATCGAAGTAAGATACAATCCAAATCTAAAAAGCACATATTCATTGCCTATAGTGAACAATCAAAAGCATATAAACTGTATGATCTTGAGAACCACTCCATCACAATTTCAAAAGATGTGATCTTTAATGAAGCTTCAACATACTCGATTAAAGATCCGATTACAAGTCTTAGTCCACCCATATAGACTTCAGAGGGGGCCACAGTTTTTTCAAAACACCACTCAAAGGCAAGTACTTCAAATCAGCCAAGAATATCACAAAGGTGCATTGAAAAGTAATAGCAAGCACAAAATCATTATGTAAATTATGCATTGAGGCATTAGATCTAGTAGATTCGAGAGCCTTCCAACTACAAAGAAGCTCAAGGACAACATGAGTGGGAAGAAGCTATGCAAGTGGAAATGGATGCAATTGAGAAGAACAAGACTTGGGCACTTGTTACCCCACAAATCATCAAGTCATAGGAGTTAAGTGGCTCTATAAAGTTAGTACAAATCAGATGGAACATGGGACAAGTACAAAGCACGACTTGTAACTAAGGGATATAAGCAACAACATGGCATTGATTATGAAGAAACCATTGCCCCTACTGTAGGGTTTACCACCATAAGAGTCATTCTAGCATTAAGTGCACATTTATAGTGGCCCATCAACCAACTCAATGTCAAAAGTGCTTTCCTCAATGGAAATCTTCACGAAGAAATATATGTTGACCAACCTGAAGGTTTCAAGGTCAAAGGAAAGGAAGATTCAAGTGTAAGCATGAACATCCAGTACAAGTTAAAAGTATGTCTATGCATATTTCTGATAAAAAAATATTCAATTGACCATAGAAGCTCCACTCCTATTGGAAGACAATAAAAAATAGTACGAAAAGGCCATTCAACTAGAAACTAACAATCATGAAGAAATCTATGTCAAATGTGATCCAAAGCTTCTAGATAATGACCAATTATTTGATCACTAGAAAGTTAGGATTTTGAAAATTCAATTGAACCATGATATTAACAATCAAGAAAATAGGAAAAATAAACTTAAGAATAACAAAAAAAAAATTCATGAGGATGAGAGTAAAAATAATGAACAAAAACTTTAAAAAAAGGGAGAAAAAAATTCTTGAAGTTACTATCAAAAAAATTAAAGAAAATATGAAAAAACCCCCCAAAAACTTTCAAACTTTCAAAACCATTTAAGAGAAAAAAGGATTCAACTTTGTAGGAAATAGAAGAAATGATAAAGAAAATTTGAAGTACAAAGAACTTTTGATGATGAACCAATATGATTCGTGATTTCAGTTTTTGTATTTTCTATTATTCAAAATTCTGTTTCATTACATTGCATATTTTGCATTCGTCTTTCATATTTTAAAAATTAAGAAACTTGTTGATGATGATCTCAAATTGAGAAGAACAAATAAGGTGGATTTAGGCATGAACAGAATTAGTAGTATTTATTGGATTTGTGTAAGTGCATTGCATGCAAATATTTGTATGAAATCATAATTGGCTTTGAAAGAGTAGATACACATGATTGTTTCTTGAAAACGTAACCAAATTTATGATTGTATTTTGAACTTAATTCCAAGTAATTATTGAATGAAAAGTTTAATAATTTTAAGTTGATTTGAAATTATCATATGCAAAACAAAAAAAAAAATTCATTTGCATTCAATGAACATAAATTGACAAAAACATTGGAATTTAGATTTTCCAAAAAGACTTTTTGATATTATCTGTTTTTATTATAAGATTGGACCATAGAGGATGATGGGGATGTCTAGTAGGGGTGGATGTCAAAGAGATACACTCTCCTTACTTTGGAGAGAGAAGGATCCAAAAACTATTTGCACACTTCAGATTTTGACTTCTAACATCTTTGACTGGAAACAATTTGCTTCTTATGAAATTCACCCTATCCTTTATGTCTCTTTGATAAATCCTGATCATCAAGAGCATCCAACAATAGATCGATTGCACTTTTGTACACAACACACCAAGAATGACAATGAAGTTCTATTCTCCTCCGTTTCAACTCATCTGTTGATGCTGATTTGATGACAACTCTCTATGATGTGCTAACTCCAATGATAGCTTCTGAAGGTACCTCCTGATCTGAAATCCAATACCCTAAATTCTCTAGGAATTTTGTGCCTCACAAACATCTTGATTATGATGCTACCAAACTCCACCACTTACAACTTCCACTAAGGGATCCCTCTACCGCTTCTACATTCCAACCTTGCTTCAAACCTCCAACATTATTTTCATGCAACAATTTGCCATCCATCAATCCATTCCTAATGACCGACATGACATAACACATTGCTCTCCTTCCAACCAACTCTTTCCACCTATGATATATGAGTACAAATTCACTCTACCACTGCTACTCTAAAATCTGACAATGATAGATGGTTCTAATAGTAGCTCTGCACTTTTGACATGTTTTACTTTATTCTCCTCTCTCTTATGTTGATATTTGACTGACCATGACTAACATTCACATGTGACATAGAATTCACATATGAAGCTCTATGCTAATCACTTAAGCAATATAATTGATGATGATTTGTAATTTTGATAACCATTACACAATTATAGTATGAATTATCTCTGGACCAATTTCTGCATTTTCTTTTATTTTTTTCACCATCATTGGAGTTCTATGCATTATTGTGTTTCCATAAATACATTCTAATCCCACAAATCCAATGTTTTCTCATCATCCTTTAATGGATACTTTTGTTCCATTCCAATACTATTCCGATTCAATTGTTTCAATATATTTGCACTAATCCTCTAATGAAAGTATGGATTGTTAAGTCCGCTTTTTGCAATAATCTCACTCATAGTTTTTTATCCTTACGATTTCATTTATAAGTTCTTCCTAGTTTATTTTATTGATGTTCTATTGATTAAAGGAAGAAGAGTAGAGATGCAAGAATTTTATGAAGCAAACAATTTACAAAGTGCAAGAACCTTAGCAAAGACAACCATAATTGACTATCTTTTTTCAAAGTACAATTGATGTGAATAGGCATTCTGTTACTAATATCTTGCTTCGAAGTGCAAGATTCTTTCGAGCCAAGCATAAACTCAATTCACTTGACTTTACTTGAAACACCTTGCATGCATCATATTTTGGGACACTGATAGTTGGATTTGATCGACCCAACTTAGCACCTTTGGGACACATGAACTTGAACTTAAACATTCCACAAGAACTTTGTGAATCATGTGATGTAAGTTCAATTATTTAAATATGCATTCATATTTTTATGCAAGCTTGAAGCAGTAGCCTCTTCTTCCTTAGAGGCGATTGTTTGAACAAGGTTTTGTGAGTTTTCCTTGGTGTTGAGAACTGATCTTTATGATATAAGTGTCTCCATAGAAACTGGAAAGTATCTTATTCTCATCTCTTCACCCTTCTCATCAATAGAGGTTAACTCACACAGATCCAATTGTATTTAAGCTTTAATTTTTTTAATGTACAATTATTCACGCACTTTTGGAACTTCTTCTTCAAGCCAACTTCAGGTACGTTTTGTTTCAAGTTCTTACATACATATTTTCCATATCAAAAACCATAAAAAAATCATTCAAATTGTTTCAATTTTGAATAGCAAAAACCACAAAAGCTCAATTTTTTTTTCACATTGTTTGCATCATTTCACTTATTCCAACTTCTAATGCCTCCCACTAGGAACACTTTGTTTCTTTTTCTTTTGAGAGTACAATGAATTGGAAAGACACACACACCTGACCTCGTAAGGTAGAGACACCCATCTTGGAGAACTCTGAAGCATTCAGCCCCAAGCGGGACTTGAACCCTGTCCATCTGCCTAGGAGTACAAGACACATCCGCTAAACCATGCCCACTGGATCATCAACTTTGTTTCTAATGTGTTGCTCTAGCACAATGGTGAGAACCACGTTAAGAAGCTCCACCTCCTTAATGCCAACCCGCGGAAGAGATAGGAGTGATATGAAGATCGTGAATGTGAGATGAAGTGAGAGTGAAGGTGAAAAGCATAACCTGATGCACACACACATACACACACAATGAAGAGACAAGCAAGACACAATGGAAGGTAGGAAAATAAACTCTATTATCAAGATCTCAATTACAACTCAAAATAGCTCTAAGCTCTTCTCTACTCATACAAGCTCACCTAAAAAATGAGCTCTCTAGCTCTTTTTATAGATTCTAGACTAGTTTTGACCGGTTTCACATCTAGTGACCGGCATAGTTAAAAAATAGGTTCTAGGTGCTATTTGAAAGGGTAAATGATGTCTAAAAATAGCCAAAATTGGTAGCCTCGTTCTACCTAAGCTCCTCAAGCTTGAGGACTCCTTGGCTTGCACAAAATGGAGCTATAAATTATAGAAAGGTTTTTCCTATGTTACATATGGTACAAAAGTGATGAAAATCAATGTTGGAGGTTTTTTTAAAAGTATTTATAAAACATACTTCTTTGAAAAATGACTCGACTGACTCATTACTACTTCATTGTGCTATGTCTTTACATGCTTCCTCAACATTTGTGCCTCTAGCTACTACCAACACCCCCCTCCCTCTCGCTTCTGTCGTCCTCGACAGAACCTTGTTGTGGGGTCTGTCGGATATAATTTTGTAGTAGGTCATGAGTGAGGGTGTGCTCTAACAGATGGATACCTCTTGCTAGATCAACTTTGAGTTTTTCCCAATCGATGGGCTGAGGTTCCTCTGGTGGTGGGAGTCTATAATGTGTGGAGTACACCAGTTGTTCGCATGCAAATAATTGCAGTAGATGTGTCGACTTGCTTATGAACACTTTTGAGTGATACACCCAAAAACTGGTAGTGAACATTTCTTCGAAGGTCTGCTTATAGCACGCCAATAAGTATTTGATTCGACAGTGCCAGGCATAACACACCCGGAGCGATGGTGTCGTACTCATGTCATAAGCTAAATCTTGATTTCCATGCTCGAAACCCGGGGTGTTCACATGTGGTGCCTTGACGTGACGGAAGACTTTGAATACCATCTGCATCATGTCAAATATTTTGACAGTCATATGTGCTGCTACATCGTCCATTCGTCGTAAGTGAGGGAGCTAGTGACGAATCGTTGACATCATGTATCCAACTATTGGTGGTCCTGTGGGTGGCCTAAAATATGGGTAATTGAGCCAATCTTGGCATTGCTTGTTGTTCTATACTTTAATGGCAAATGCCTTCCAGGAGCGGTGACATGGCATGGGTCCCCAACATGGGTTGTACTTCAAGTGGAGTGGTGCCTTGGCCCAAGTGCTCATCATTTCGAGGTATTCTTGTAATAAGTCCTCACACCAAGTTGGTTGATATATTTCTCCCCTCTGCGCATCTGTTGGCAAGTCTTCAGGCTCAAACTGAGTTGCATGGAAGGGTTTCTTTCCTGTTTCCTTCTCGATGGCCAACTGATATTTTGCCATTAACATAAAATATGGCTTATATTGGAGCTCGTGCCCAGATATGTATCTGCGAGGGGCCAAGTGAGAAAAGTATGGGAATTGTAAAATTCGATCTTCAATCATTGCCATTGCATGTAACTGTGCCTACACCCTGGCGAAGTGGGTCCTTCCAAGCTCTTCAACCGTCTTCATCCATGCGAGAGTAGGAAGTTCAAAAGTCATCTGGCCTTCTCTCGTGACACGTCCGCTTGGGATTGGTTGGGGTTCATATGCTTCTTCAAAAGTGTCCTCCACCGGGATAGTCACTGTTTCTTCATCTGCTGGTAGTTTCGGTGGGGAATCTGGCCTGGGGGGTGCTTTGTAAGCTGTGATCTATGTTTGGAGAGTAGTTACCTGGGCCCTTAGAGCATTGAGTTCCTCTATGATCTCAGGAGATGGGTCCACAAGAGCTGGTGGGACTTGTTGTATAGGTGCTCTTAATTGCAATATCTTGTGTTCTTCTTTGAGCTTATGGTATTCCTCATTCATACTGTCATACTCCTCTAATAATTTGACATGATCTTCCAATAACATCTTCATGGTTTAGAGGGGACAACTTTGAAATGACTGGGACTCAAGGGCTCATTTGGTTGATCTAGAGTAGCTTCCAAGTTTTCTTTGTTCTATTCTTGTAGATGTTGGTTCTCTTCTTTAGCTGCGGCTAAGTGGCGTCTGAGTAGTCCCATGTTTCTCGTAAGCATGGCATTGCGAATAGTCTGCACCCTTAACAAGTTGTCTATGTCAGTGATAGCCTCCTTTGTCTTTTCTTCACTTTTTAGTTCAATTTTATGATAGGCCTCGTGGAGCTCTTGGTAACGGGTGTTAAGCGATGCATTCTCGATAGACAGTGAATTGAGCTGCGGTTGTAAATCGTTCGTTGTCGTCTGCAGCGTCTGGTAACTAGTTCCAAGAGATGCAAACTCATCTCGCACTTGGGTCATGCATGTGAACATCTGACAAAATGCAGTGTCAATGGTGGGGGATAAAATTAATGATGTAGTGAATGTAGATGCTGTGTGTGTGGGTGTTGATGCGTGGGGAAGGGGAAATAGGGATGGGAACGTGGATGCAGTGGTGATGGTGGAAAAAAGTGATGTGCCCATATATGGTGGTGCAGTGGATGAAGTGAGTGATGGTGCAGTGGGTGGTGATATATCCATGTCACTAGATGTGGTGTCGAGTGCCGTGATCGTGAACAGTGGAGTGATAGTGGGTGCATGCGTGGGTGTAAATACAGGATTTACAAAAGGTTGATGCATAATTTATAGATGGGGTCTCTTGTACTGCTTGGTGGAAAGGGGAAAGAGGAATTACGGTGGGTCGGGGAGGTGAGACGGGGGAGAAGGTTAATGGAAGTGGAAATGGGAATAGTGGTCCTAGAGGTGTGGGGAAGGAAGGGAAGGATGGATGGAGAAATGGACTGGATAGAAAGGTGGATGTTCGAGGAGGTAAGCTAGGTTGCGTAGGTGCAGAAAGGGTTAAATGAATTGAAGCAACAAGGGCTTCTGCTACCTTGCTATTGAAAGGTGTGGATGGTCTAGGAGAGGCAGGGTGTATAGGAGAGATTGGAGGGATGGGAGGTGAAGGAGGAGCGGTTGGGGTGGTGGGTACTTCGACAACTATGGTGGTTTGTACAGTAGAGGTGCGAGGCAGGGAGTCGATGATGATGTTTCTTTTGCTAAAGATTCGTCAGGGATGAGACGGGCTTCCCTGGCCTGTTTTGAAGATTGGCCATCTGTGGGTACGTGAATGTATTGACTTGGTTTTGAAAGTAATCGTACGCGGCATGGGTCAAACTGTGGTAGTGGCTTTCGTTGCAAGTATCTTAATGCTTCATTTGTGCCTACAGACTTAACTAGTTCTCTAAAGCTTTTGATGTACACTTCTTCAAAGCCTCCTATGACAAGTTCCTGTTCTATAAGTGCTTGGCTTTCTTCCTCAGATAGTTGTTTACGTGCCCAAACTTTTTCCATGGTTCGGTATAACTTCTTAATTGCTAGTGTATAGGAAGCTGCTTCAAACATCTCATCTTCATAAATGCTAGTGTCACCTTGGGTGTCAGTATGTTGTTCCTGCTCACCAGTCTGCACATTCTCTTGAGATTCCTGGCTTCCTTGACTAGCTTCATCATCACCGTCTTCATCATTTGTTTCTGTCCTTTCTTCTTCTGAGCTGGATACTATTTGTCCTTGTTGTTGATCAAGCGGAGTAGTAGGGTAACTAGGTCGTTCATATTCCTGAGAGAAAATTTGGCCTTCAGAAAACTGAAATTCATTTGAAAAGGCGTCTGACATTTCAAAATTGAACGTGGTATTCAGTGGTTCTACTTCTAGATTGGGTATTGGGAAAGAAAACACTTCCACACCCATGGTGGTGGGAATTTCTGCTGCAGTGGTGGTAGGTTCCTGAACTGATGTTGCCTGAGAAGTAACTGCACTGGTAGTGCCTTCTGTAATCACTGGTCTTGATAGGCGTATGTGGATGGGTTGTATCACGACAGGGGGTTCCGTAGGAGATTGCTCTGGATAGGATTGAGGACAAGGGGACTTTGGAACTTGAAGGCATGGGATAGATCCCCGCATGCACTTTCATGCTCGTCCCTTGCTGGACTTTCTAGCTTTCTTGGCTGTCCCTTTAAATGCCTTTAACTCTTCACTTGTCATCACGCGCTCTATTGGCAAGCCATATGCCAAACACATATAAACAATGTGCATGAGAGCGCAACATCCATGAATCAATTTCTTTCTCTCCCATCTATGTTGTGCTAGATACAACTGATCTATAATCCAACTTGCTAGGTCTACCGTTTGAGGTCCAATACAAGATAAGTACAATCTAAACCAAATGCGTTTATGGGCTATGGTGAATCGATCCTGAGCTGGGAATGCAAAATGTTGCATACATATTCTTAAGGGCTTAGATAGCTCAGGTGTGATGGCCGAAATATCTTCCCATTTAGTAACATCTCCATGCTTCATAGGCTCTGGAATCAGCCTTTCTCACTTTGTCGGAGTATGTGTTCCATGTATCTTGATTGCAACTCTAATCAAATCTTTAGAGAGGTAAAACTTCTTAAACGGAGGGTCATTTACTAAGGACGACAAAATGAATGTGCCTAGAAAATCCTTATTCTCAGAAGCTGTCAATGTGGTTACCAAGTAGTAGCATCTGTAGAAATCTGGTTTAGGCAATGGATCACTGAAGTATTCAGTGAAGCCTGCTCTCGCCCAAACATGCTTTAAGTCTTCTATATTCTGGAGTGCTTCAAACTCTCTTGAGAAAAATTGGTACTTACCCCATGTACGGTTATCAAAAGTCAAATTGGCATCAAAGATAAAATTTGCATCTGCCAACGGCCTGCTGGCCCTTGAAACCAATGAATTTTTTTAGTATATCCCCTAGGAGGGTCATCGATTGGCATAGGTCCTGGGAAGCCTTGGAATTCCGGTGGTTGTGTCGTTGGATGGGGCTTAGCTAGTAATTCGCCAATATCTGCCATGGGTACACTGTGGCCAGCTTCAGGTGGTCCTTCTGCCTGCATGATGAGTGATGTGAGTGTGGAGAAGATCTGCTACAAAAGATTAGCACATTAGTATGGAAATTAATCATGATCCCATTAAAGTGAGACCGCAATCCCTTTCCATAACCAATGTGTAACCCGTGTAGCCAAGTGTTGTGTTGTGGTTTATGGAATGATGTTTGCAAGACTAATACAGGTCTCTAGACACCTACATGCTTCAGATAATGCATACATTTCTTGATGAGATGTTATTACAAGTGATGTTGGGTTATAGTGTGTGGATTTGTATAAGGTCCAATTGTGAATGAGTTATTACAAGGGTAGTGTTTAGTCAGGATGGGAGAAATGTTAGATAAGGGGGTCGAAGAAGACGTCTGGATATGTTTCAATATCCATTTCCTAAGAGTTTCTGAGCGGGTGGTATGTTTCTGCTGAGGGACAAAAGGTGGTATCCGATGTGGTGGTATTGAGGGGTGAAAAGATTTATGAGTGGTATATATTACATGGCTTGAGGGTTGAGCTATGATACACTGTTTGGGTACCCATATCTGCATGGGTGTGGTTCGATTCGTAAGGTACTTCTTGGAGATCCAAATCTATCGAATGTTTGAACTTGTAGAAGAAGGTTGAGAAGAATTTGGATACTGCCTCTGATTTGTCTTTAACTTCTTCTTATCCTTGTCTGCATTATTGAAATCTGTCGGTGGTTTCTGTCCTTTTAACACCCATATTTGTCTCGTGCCTCTTGCTTTGTGATACTGATGCTGCTGCTTTCTTTGTGTCGTCCGATATGGTTGTCGGTCTGGGTTCCTTCGTCATGGTTGACTCCTTTGTGGTTGAGGTTGAGAGGTCGGATGGACACTCTACTTTGGAAAAGAAGGGAGGTCCAACACTAGCGAAACCTACCCATTAGGAAGAGATCCGTTTTGTACTATTAATCTAGGCCAGTCCGCAGTAAGTGTGGAAGGATGGGCACTGCAGGGTGTTTTGCCCATGTGGCTACTGATGTAGTCCACCTGACTACTGATTGTCCCCATTTGTTCTACAATGGTCCCCATTTGTCCGCTGCTGGAAGACCAAGGGAAAATCTTCTGACGTCTTTTTGTCTGGCAACTATCCATCGCCAAGCTCTCATGGGTTGACTTTGGAGGGAGCGTGCTTAGCCAAGGGATTTGGCCAAATATCTTCCAGTCCTCCGTCGCAAGTGTTTCATAGGGCCTAGGGTTACATACCGCAGGTGGAGTGTTGTTAGGGAAGTCAGGCGGTATCACTCGCTTCTGATATGAGGTTCCAATTTGCAAGGAGCCTTGTCTAAGATTTAGGTCCACTGAGTGATCATATCGCCAATCTTGGCCAATGATTAGGGGTTCTATAAAGTCCTCATCATTGCACACTAGTAGATTCGCTATCATGTTCACATTGTGTATGAGGATAGGAAGGTCCACCTCACCCATGCAAGGGGTTTCCATGCCTCCTAGCCCTATGAAGTATGCCTCAATTGGCCGCATCTCTATTCCTAAGTCCTTATAGTGGGACCATCTAATCGCACTAGTCACAGCACCTGAATCAATTAGAGCCCTGATCTCTTGGCAAGGGTTGCCATGCTCTAGCCTGACTGTAATGAATGGTCTCCTATCCACTATGTTAGGATGAGTACTTGAATTTACTTGAGACATGGCCATGGGATATCTGGGTGTTGTTTCCAGATGGTTATAATGTTCTCTCCCTAGTCCTTGTCTTCTTAGCTTCATTCGCTTGATGCGTTCTATAGGTTCTGCTTGAGCTTCAGCTTGTATTCTATTTTCTTCCTCCTTATGCTTCTTTGCCAATGTGAGTCGTCTAAGCATATCCTCCGTAAGAGGTTCCTGATATAACTTGACTCTACAACCACTAATGTAATTAGGCATTATGTCTCCTTCTAGGGTGGCTAATTGTACCGCTCCACTTGTCGAGAGTCTGTTGATGATCATAGGTCCATAACCTCGCTTTTCTAACTTCCGTGCGTGTTGTTTCGGCATATATATTAGGACTAAATCTCATTCTTTTAAGCCTTTATCTTTCACATGTGCATCAAAATAGGCTTTCTGTTGCTTCTTCACTGCATATATTCTTGCTGTTGCTTTCAACCTAGTTTCTCCTAATCGTTCTAAGTCCATTATCCTTGATGATAATTCATGGCCGGTCCACTAATGTTCTTGTGCAACCTTAAGGGTGGGTATCAAGAAGTCCAAAGGAAGCACAACATTCTGACCAAAAACCATCTGAAAGGGAGTTGCATTGAGTACGGTCTTGTAGGCCACTCGATATGCCCAAACAACATGGTATAACTGTTTGTCCCAATCTGGATGTTTGTTGTTCACGAGTTTCGTCAGTATGTTACAAAGGATCTTGTTAGTGCTTTCGGCTTGACCATTGGCCTGAGGATGATATGGTGCGGATTTCTTGTGAATCACCATAAAATCCTGTAACAAATATTCAATGACTTGGTTTAGAAAGTGAGTTCCTCAATCGCTCACTAACTCTATAGGCAATCCATATCTGGTAAAGACATTTTCAAATAAGAATTTTACAGTCGTGTGTGCATCATTCTTTTTTGTGGCCTTAGCCTCTACCCATTTGGTAAGATAATATGTGGCAACAATAATGTATTCAACATGTGTTCGTTTTGCAGGGGGATTAATGGGTCCTACAAAGTCTATACCCCACTTAGAAAATGCACGTCCTCCCATCATGGGTTTCAGTGGCATTTCATCTCTGTGAGTAGGAAATTGAGTTCTTTGGCACACATCACATCTCTTAACATAGGTATGTGCATCCATGTGAAGAGTGGGCCACCATAATCCTGCAAAGAGGATGGCTTTGATTATCCTATCGGGTCCAAAATGACCTCCTACAACACCTTGGTGTGCAATCTCTAGTTCGCTCAAACAATCGCTTTCATGAACACATTGTCTTAGGTATCCATCTCTTCCTCGTTTATATAGATTATCACAAGTAAGTGAATAGTCTTCAGCTTCCTGCTCTAGACTGCGTTGTCGTGCTAAGTTCATTCCTTCATGGAATGTTTTCATCCTCAAGTACATCACTAACGGTTCACTCCATTCTGGTGTGAGAGACACGTGATATAATGTAGCATGTTCTATTGGTGGTCTTTCACAACACACAGGGCATTCTTTACACAATTTGTAGATGTCTGCTTCCATCAAAGGCCAATATACTCCTAGTCTATGCAGAGTCTACAATGTATGATGTTTCAAGTGATGTTGCTTTAATGCACCTACGTGTGCTAATTGCAACCAATTCGCATGTTCTGATTCATCGACACAACAAGCAAGAATCTTTTGATTATCCTATTTGTATATGCTTCTTGCTATTATTTGGTATCTTTGAGACTTGGTAATCTCTCCTTCCTTGATCCTTATCCTAGGATTCTTAGGTCCATATGTGAGAATAGGGACAATAGGCTTAGCCCATTCTGGTGCTATCTCAAGGTTAAACAAGTATGCATCGGGTAATTCATCCGCTATTCCTTGAGGAGCTTCTCCTGTGGTTAATCTTGAGAGGTGGTCAGCTCTGAGGTGTGTCTGACTACTACTTCGAAGTCGTACTCCATCAGTAATAGAAACCAACGTATCAGTCGTCCAATGTTACATGGGTTATTTACTAAGTACAGCAATGCTTGGTGATCTGTAAAGAACTTGAACTTATTCACGAACAAATAATGCCTAAATTTCTTTACAACGTAGATCATTCCTAATCCTTCTTGTTCCGTAGTGGTGTAGTTTCTTTCTACTACATTCAACTGTCTACTTGCGTAAGCTATGGGGAGATCTATATTACCTTCATTCGTGGATTGTGCTAACACACATCCTATGGCATAATTGGATGCATCCAGATGTACATGGAATGGCTTGCTCCAATCTGGGGTTGTTAGTATAGGTGTTGAGCACAAACTTCGTTTAAGTTCATTGAATGAATTCTCACACTCATCTATCCATTCAAACTTAGTCAAAAGAGAGTACAAAGGCTTGGCTATGATTGCATACATGTGTATGAATCGTCTATAATAACCACAATGACCCATAAATGCCTGTACCTCTTTTACGTTATTTGGTCTAGGTAGATTTGCAATTACTTTCACCTTTTCCTCATCTGTAGAGATTCCATTTTTTGACACAATGTGTCCTAGAATTTTGTCTTGTTTGACCATGAAAATGCATTTTTTTGGGTTCAAACAAACCTGATATTCTTGACATTTGTCAAATGCTTGCCTTAATTCTGGGATATGAGTCTGCCTCATGTTTGAATGTGCACATATGTCATCGACATAAACTTCCAATTAATTCTTGCATAAGAATTCCTTAAAAACGTGACACATGAGTCGCTGGAAAGTGGCGGGTGCATTCGTGAGCCCAAATGGCATCACACGAAATGCAAAAATGCCCCATTCTGTGGCAAAAGCCGTCTTGTGTTGATCTTCTAGAGGAATGGCTACTTGATTATAGCGTGAGAATCCATCAAGAAAGCTGTAAACCTCATTTTCCCGCAACTCTTTCTAATAAATGTTCTGTGATAGGAAGAGGATAACTGTCAGCATTGACTTTTTAAGGTTAATACACACACACAATTTTCCATTCTTCTTGGGCACTACCACGATGGGGGATACCCATTCCCTATGCTCAATTTCATAAATGAATCCTGCTTCTATCAAACGATCTATTTCCTCTTTAATCTTCGCAGCGTAGTTATCATTGTACGTGTATGGTTTTTGTTTCGTAGGTTTTGCATCTGGAGTCATAGGGATTCTATGGGAGCATATAACTGGGTCTACTCCTTTCAAGTCTTTGTAACTCCACGAAAACACATATCGATATTCACGCAATAGGGCAGCTACCTCTTCTTCTTCTTCATTCATCAAATCATGCCCAATGTAGGTACATTTTTCTTCTTCTCCTTCTATGGTGACTATGATTTTTTTGGTTTTCTCTCAATTATCATATACTTCTCCAACTTCAGCTTTCCTTTTAGGCATTTGTACCATTATTCTTCTATCCTCCATTTCATACTTCTTGAAGTTTTTTGGTACTTCCATGAGTGGTTCTTCTTCTTCTTCCGACATGGTTTCCTTTTTCTTTCTTTTCTTACCTTCACTTTTGGCAGTCACTTGTGTAGTTAATCTCACATCATTCATAATTTCTTCGTGTCTCTAAGGGTGAGCTTCTACTTCGTAGAAATATTCTTCATCTGATGCAAAGGGAGGGTACATAATAATTGATTCTAGATCAAAGTCACTTGCATCCTCAAATGCATCAGTGCTAGGTTCACATTCTTCTATAGTTGAATCACACATGATTGGCTCTATTGTGAAGACTAAAATGTCATAGCCATCCTCATCGCAGTGGGGTGTCCGTTGTTCTTTGTTGATGGCTACATCCATTGTTGCTAATATTTTTTCCCAACCATGAGGCTCAAATTCCTTGTCTGGAAATACTACAGGTGTGTAAGCTGGGTCTTGAAGGTTTCGTGGATGTTGTTCTGAACCTAAAGTTCTGGCTTCTAATTGTTCTTCCTCTTGTTTGGCTACTTTACACATCCATAGATGAGTATCCTCGTGCAACCATGAGGGGTCTAACTCCAATGAGTGTACTAATTCTGTTTCTACCTGTGTCTTATGGATGGTATTCCATTGTATTGGGGGTACATCTTGATGTGAATAGTCTTTAAGATTGACTTTGGTAGTCACTCCTAAATGTTGCAAGTACAATGAATTAGTTCCCCAATCTTGTACGATTTGCAACTGACGCATGAATGGTCGTCCTAAGATCATCTCGTAAGCATGATTTTTCCCAAAGTCACAAATGGCAAAAGTATGCTCAAACTCCACACCACAAGTGGTGAGAGATATGCCTTATAGTAAGCCTAATGGTTTTTGTATATGTCCATCAGCCATTTGTAGCTTCATCCTGGTAGGTCGTAATGCTAGCTTACCCCAATATTTCCATAAAGCAGTCGTAGTGATGGCTACTCCGGCTCCTGAATCTAAGATGGCTTTGGTGGTGTAGCCCTGGTGGGTTATTGGAAGATAAGTGTTACCTTCCTCTCCTTTGCTTACATCTCCGATTCTTTCTATGGGTATCTCTGGTACCTTGTTGTGTGATCCTATCTGTGAGGGAGTAGTAGCAAGCTCAGGGAATTGATTTGCTACATGTTTCCACAATTCTGGTTTAACCTTCAACAATTCCTCTAGAGTGAGATGACACTGTACTTGGGTGTTCTTTATTACTTCCGTGTTCCTAGGGACTATTGATTCTTCATTCCTCACCATTATCGTGGGTGCTCTCATACTAATAGACTTGGCTTCCCAAGGTCCTGTGAACTATGGTAATTCTTGCAAAGAATTGGATTCAAAACTTGTGTGTTCACTCAGTTGCTCTTCCTCTACCTCATCGTAGATAGAGGGAATGTCTTGGGGAAATTGTTCCTGCAAGTCATCTATTTCTTGAATAGGAGGATGGGTTCCTTGTTCTTTTCTCCACTTCTCTTCTTGGATTTCTCTCAAAAATTCATGTGAGTACCTATGTATGGAAGACAGGTTGTCTTCACCCTCTGTATCTGGCACTTGAGACAGGGATGGTGCATTCTTTTCCTATGTCTATGAGGAAATAGGGTTCCTATGCAGATTCTTTTTCTCCTTGCTATCGATCAAGTATTCTAGCCTCTCTAGTAGTCCTTGAAAGTGTAATTCAGGTTTTGCCATGTTATTCCAATTAAGATAACGAGAGGCTTCGAACATAGTTCGTGCTAATTCTACCATTTTCATGCAAAGTCTAGTCCTCTCAATTTCTAGATCTGCTCTTGGATAGTTCTTACTCATTTCCGCTATCTAGGGTCCTTCTTTTAGTCTAGCATGATATGCACGAAACATCATGTCTAGGTTTTCTGGTATGGGTTCCGCTAGAACTGATCCTGATCTCTGAGCTAGGTTTTCTTGATTAGCTTCTTGAGAAGTCAACTCAAGGATTTTGGCTCTGGATTCCTTTAAACTTCCTTCCAACTTAGTTATATTTTTACTCCACTTTC
Organism: Ceratopteris richardii; assembly: GCA_020310875.1. Classification (NCBI taxonomy): domain Eukaryota; kingdom Viridiplantae; phylum Streptophyta; class Polypodiopsida; order Polypodiales; family Pteridaceae; genus Ceratopteris; species Ceratopteris richardii. The sequence goes on from CM035415.1 coordinate 102,290,107, forward strand.
TCTTAATCCTTTCTCTAGAAATTTTCCATGATTTTGTCTTTTTGTTACTAGATTCTCCAACTTCACTTGTTTCAGCTATTTTCTCTTGATTAAGCTGTTGATTTTGTAAGAGCGCTTGGGCTCTGGTTATAGCTTGGATAGGCACGGATGTAAGGTTGGATCCATCCATGGTATGCACAATACCTATCACGTTGATCGGTGTTACATTTGAAGCATTAGCAGGGTTCTTAGGACAATCTTTTATGACATGCTCTTTGCCACAATCGGCACAAAAGCCTTGTATGTTATAGTATTGTGACTGTCCTGCTATCGGAGGATGTGGACAATACTTTATGAAATGATCTCCTTGGCACCTAAAGCATGGTCATCTAGGGCCCGGTGGTCTTTGCAATCTTAATTGGGGCCATGGACTAGGGTTTGTGTACATCACATTAGCATAGTCGGGCTCCCAATCGGTTTCCAATGGTAGACTATCGTATTGATATGTTTCCACATGTTCTGGTGACTCTGTGTAATATGCAGGTGGACTATCTACATGAGTAGAGTAAAAAATATTTGAGTTTGGGTCGCTCTCCGTGATCAAGGGTGAAGAAGGCACTAAAGCCCTACTGAGGTTTTCTTTTGCAGTAGTGTATTTGTCTGAGATGACATTAGCTGGTGGGGGTGGCTGGTGAGCTAAAACAGGTTGAGGTCTCTATTGAGCCTGATAAGGATAGCTTTGAGGAGGCCTATAGTAATGAGGCTGAGCATCGTATTGACCTTGATACCTACCTGGTTGTGCATATGCTTGCGGGTAGTTCTGCCTTACTGCTTGTTTATTGTATGGGCAGTCTTGAGCCGTATGATTCGTGTACCGTCTCTCAATATGCAGTATTGGCCACTAGGGTTGGCTTGTGGTTGTGTTACATTGGTACACACATTTGCCATATGATCACCACCACAAGTGTAACAACGCTTTTTTGTTGTTAACCTAGGCATTTGTTTGCTAGAAACTCCTAGTTTTTGGGCCACTTTTTCTGCTAGGTCTTCTATCAAGCTAGACAGTTTTGAGGATGCTAGAGATGAACAATCTGAGTCCTTATAGACCTTTGAGAGTTCCAACTCATCTCCAAGGTTGTCTTCAATGTCTATACAAATTCTTACACATTGCTCTAGCGTTCTGGGTTCCTTCAAGTATACATAGGAGTGTAGTTTAGAGCTCAAGAGGCCATCTAAAAACAATGACACTTACTTGGCCTGTGAGGGTAACTCTCGTATTGGACATCTTTCAATGTATTGTCTAAACCTACGTCTTGCGAGTCTAACAGTTTCCTGAGGAGTCTGTTTGAAACTATGAATTAATGAAGACGTTGTTGCTACAAGGGTTGCCCATATTTTTTCTCATGTTATGGCATCCTTTAGCCCTCATGAAAAAACATTCTTTTTTGTAAATTAGGAGATGTCCATGTGAACACTCTCCTAAAAGCCCTTTTTGATATTTCCTCTAAGTCTATGGTATTGAAGCCTTTTTGAAAACTCCTTTTTGCACAAATACCAAAAATCCTCACATAAGAATTCTCCACGTGCTCTCTCTCTCTCTAGGTGGTTAGTCTCATATCACATAAAGATTCTTTTCTTGATTTAGCACATGTGGTCTTTTGACCACATGTTTTTATTCACATATGCCTCTCTTCTCTATATAAAGAAGAGCCTCATTTGTAAAAGGGAGGTCCCTTGGCCATGGCCTTGGCCTCCATTTTGGTAATGGAAGAAGGTGTCATTTGCTACTCTCCTGTTTCCTTGTGTGCAAAGCGATGATCTTGGTGTATGGATTTGCATGTGTGTGTGCATGGTTGGGAGGATGTTCCCCTTGCTCCTTGTGATGTTGGCCATTGTTGCCATTGCTCCATGAGCGTGGGTGAACCTCTCCTCTCATTCTTTGCCCCAACTTGGAGAAACCTCTCACTTCCATGTGAGGCGGTTAGGGTTGTTGTTCCCCTCTTCTCAACATTTTGGCGCCGTTGCCGGGGACGTCGGCCTTTAGCCGTTGGTTTTTCCAAGTTTGCGTGTCCATACTTTGTGAGATGCACCTTGAAACTTGGAGGAGGATGAATACGTGTGGCCTTCGGTTGGCCTTGGGTACCTCTCTTCTTTCAATTTTTTAGTAATTTGGATCTTTAATTTTGTTTGTTGCACAGAAACAACCCCTACCCCCTCTCTCTCTCTCTTTCTTCCACATACACATATGCATTTCCCCACACACATCTTGACATCACTTTCCCACCACTGACATGTCTTGTTCTAAGTGTTTGTCTTGGATAGAGGGATGGTTATTCTCCTCTCTTGACCTTCCCTCTGTTCTATTTTGAAAAAAAAAAAAGGTGATGAGTCGAAGTTTTGATAAAAATGATGTCCATCCAATATATGCGAGTTGCTTGATTGGGAGTCAGTGGCAGACACACGAAATGGGTTTTAATCCAAGCATTTAGGTTTGGGGTCCGTTTGTTCACCTACCACCACCTTGATGCCACAAGTATAGTCGGCTAGCTCATGTCATTTCTCCCTCTTTTCCCCTTTACTTTTGGGGTCGGTTTTCTTGGCGGTCCTCCCTTCGTCTGGACTGATTCAAGCTATGGCGGGGTGAAGCTCTGCCCTAGCTATTTTGAAGTGATCGAGGCTCAGTGTTGATTTGCGGGGTCTGCTCTTAACCCTACTGTGCTGAAGGTGTTGAGCTTCCCCTGTGCATGCTGCGACCATGGAGGGTAGACGCCTTGGAGCTCCGGCGTGCCCATTTGTTTTATGATGTGGGGCATTTGTTGGTGCCTCTCTCTCGCTTCCACCTTGCTTGTCATGCTCGAGTTTTGTCTTGCTCTCCAACCTGGTGCAGGTGTTCCCCGTTTCTCCGCTTGGAGTTAAGCTTTCGTGCACGACTTTGCTTTGTTTTCGGGGTGGTTCTTCTTGTGGCAACCCATTGCTGTCTACTCAAGTCGGGGTGTGTTGGGCTTCTTCTGCTCCTTCCTCCCTCTATATCATGGTCAAGTGTCTCTTATCGTCGGCTTCTCAGAAGTATTTTGGAATGTCTGCATACGATCTCCTGTTTAGTGCTTCTATGCCTAGAAGCCTTGCGTTGCCTGCTCTTAGTCATACTATTTTGGAAGTTGGTGCTCTCTAGGCATGACGTCTGGACTTGTTCGGAAGTATTTGGTGTCGATCTATGGAACGATGACTCACGGCCTGCGGTGCCCTTTTCCATCTCTCAATTCCTCATCATGTACCTGCTCATGGCGAAGAACTTATGGTGGGTGGCCATCACACTAGGACCAACACATCTGTGGCCCAATGACTGGGCATTCTTGGCTTGCTAAACCTAGTAACTCTGCTGCCCTCTCTCTATGAACCACAAGTGAAGGGTGGTAATGGATTCCCTGATCTCCTTTGTTGCTTTTGAAATGAAATATGGTCTTGCATGCTTCGTATCATAGGGCAAGATTTTGGGCATGATTTTGAGGCCTATTTGACGATGTGCTACGAAATATGGATCTCGGGAGTATAAATATGCTGTTTTGTGATGAAGTTGCAGGTGACCCTAAGTTTGTTTTCTCGAAAAGTTTTGTCTAAGGGCGAAGCTACTCCTTGGTGCTCCCTGTGCATCTTCCCAGGACTTCTTGGGTAACCCTTGTAGTTGTTGAACATGTCCGATAAAAACAAAAAGAAAACATCAGTGTGCGCCCTTTCTAATGGAAATATTTGAGCCTGGTAAAGTTCATGGTGTTGTAAAAATATAAGCATATCTCTTATGTAACCTGTTGGCTCGATGAAATCCCTCTTATAGGTAAAAGTAATTTGTCTCAGAATTTTGTGTCGGAGGATACCTTCTAGTTGGATACGGTGCAGTCGTATGTGTTTGCCTGCTCTCCGTACTCATGTATGTGTGTTTTAGGGCCCATGATTCCGTTACTATGGGTTGAAGGTGTTTTGCTCCCAACACATGGAACATGGTGTTTGAAATTCTTGCAGATTAATTTCCCAAGAGTACCCTTGTTTGCTCCAGGCTGAATGGTGCTCCATCCACACTTTCTCTCCGCCTGGGCACAGTGGTCTGTGCGAGTTCCCCCTCAATTTTCGTGTTTTTGTGTCACACCAAAAGGAATGTGCAGTTGTTGGGCATGGTCGTATGACGCCATTTCGACTGCTGCGTATGCTTCACCTTGGGCTCCCCAAGTCTTTGCATGGCAAGAAGATGCAAGATTTGGGCTGACAGTCGGCTCTTTTGTAATCTCAAAGGCTTCTGTTTCCCGTCTCCATGCTCATCTAAGTGCCCACATTCTTTCGGTTTGTATTAGCTGGGTCTCCACTTTCCTGTGGAGGCCGAGTGCCATTGCTGATCCCGACACTCTCCACCTGTTGGTATGTTGTCTCCTGTTGGTTTCAAGATTCCTGCAACGAACTATGATTGTTTCTGGGTGATGGTGCACTTCGCAGTTTTTGTACAAACTACCTACTATGAAACGTCTTACCTATGATCAATAGATGAATGGATGTTAGAGATGCTTGTGATTTTGGACCATGTGGAGGCTATGGTTTACAGGTTGATGATGCTTGGAGGACTAGATATGAAGGAAAAGATCCAAGAAGGCAACTGGCTCTCCCCGATAAGACTGGAGGGAAGGATGATGGTGGCTACTTGTCCTTGAAGAATTCTGATGATCGATATGTTTCAAAATATCTATTGCAAGCTCCAGGGAGGATAGGAATAGTTTCTGTTACAACTTCATTTGCATTGCAATAATTGTGTATTTCTTGGCATCATGTGACTAATGTATGTGATTAAACTATTCAAGGTTGGTGTCCAAACTTCCTGCTAAAAGAAATTGTAGTGTCTGTTTCTTGTTGTCACAGGCATTCGGTTGAGCTACAGGATCTCTTGGTCTTGCAATTTAAAAATGACTATGTCTGTAGCATAAACATAAACTCTGAGTTCATAAACTTGATTTCCTGAATGATGTTGTGTATGACCTGGAATTGGGGAAGATCAGGAAAAGCTGCAGTGCTTGAGGGGTTGCTCTTTTAGAAATACTTGATGGGTTGGGATGTTACTTACAGGTTTGATAGGATAAGATGCACTTGATAGATTCCGCTCTTTTTCTTTTTTGGAAAATTGCTGGTGCTTCTAAGACCCATATGTTTGAGGTCTACCCTTCATGAGGCAGATAGAACATGTTTATGTTTCATAGCAATATCATGCATCCATAGCCCAGGGACATTTCCATTCATGCTGGCTCTGCCTGATTGCAGCATCCCTTATAACTCATGTTATGCATGGTATGAAATGATTAGTTGACTGATGATTAATGATCTATTTTTCTTGATGAAAAAAATGAAGCATTAGGAGAATGCATCTACCAGACCTATTGACTATTGGAATGAATCTTAGTGGGGGGGTATTTTTCAATATCTATTACCTTTTAGGAAAGATAGAATTGAGTAGGAGTGTTTGCAGTCCCTGCTTCATGGAATACTTGGGACAGACCAAGTAGTGCATGCAATATGTGTCAATTTCTATCTTAGAATACATGAAGGAAGATTGTCAGTGGCTCCTGGTCTTTGGGATGTTCTGCTGAACTCTGAGGAAAGCGACTACTTGCTCACTTTCATCATAGGTTTTGTTGCATGTGTTCACTTGTGTTAATGGACAAAAAGTTTGTGATATGATATGGTTGCTGTGTGAGATTGCTCTAGCTAAGGTTTCATGTCCTTTTCTCCAAAGTGCCTGTTCTGGTCTTCTTTCTTTCTATACTGAAGGGTAAGAGGGTTGGGGTGTCATATGGCTAGGAGTTGGGATTTTCCTTGTATCCACTGGTGATTATAGTTTTGCATGTTCTAAAATCAGAGCTTGTACCCACACTTGTATGCTTCAATCCTATGATTGATGTCTAGATCCACTATCTCCATCGTTGGTTGGTGGGTACCCTTGCTGTCTTAACAAGTTAGTGAAATTGCTCACTGGATCTTTTGCATCTGAGACCTCACTTAGCTGTTCTTGAAGTAAAAGGATGAATGATTGACCTTGTTGTGTGCCTCATGACAATAACTTAAATATATGGGAGGTTGAGTGCATAATGCTTGTACCTCAAAAGGTTCTTTGTGATATGAGCATGTAGTTTTCAAAGGAAATTTACTGGTGAACATGCACATAGGGGGTTGAAGTTCTTAGACCTGAACTAAATTAAGTGTGAAGTCATGAGTGAGTGTTTTTTTTTTGCTAGAGAAGTAACTCTCTAGTTTCACAAAGCTCATTCAAGGCTTATGTGTTGCATTACAGTTCAACACATTTAGATCATTAATCCTTGTTACCTCCTACAGATGATTTGCTACTATGCTTTGCAGGAATAATATTGGACAAGTTGTTTGAATCTCAGCAATGCTTGCAAAATGTTAAGACTCATAATGTCACACAATTGTCTATTCCTTTTTTTTGAGGCACATAATGTTCAATTGCAAGTATGAATGATGGCAGGAACATAAGTTGAACTTGCAACTCCATATTCATCTCATACAGTACAATGCAATATGTCACACTCACTTGGAGATGACTGATTTTGATTGCAGAGATAAGAAGATTTTCAAGAGCACTTCTCATTAGAAGAGCAAATTTTAAGTGAAAGATGTTCCCTAAAGCGGAAACTAAAAATGAAGTTACATCTTGTGGCTGGTTCTTTTCAATTTCAGTCTACTTGTTATGTACTTTTAAATTTCAGGTTTTGGAGCTTTGAAGAGAAGGCACATTGGATGGAAGTTGGGCTGACTGCCCCCCAAGGGGATTGTGTCGCCCAGCCATAAAGACTGAAGATTTGCAGATTGAAGGATGAACTGAGGGCTTGTAGTATTGCAGATTGAAGACTGATGTGTTGCAGGTTCAAAGACCAATGAAGAGTATGGAGACCTGAAGACTGCAAACTACAGAATGAAAGATTTGCAGACCTAGAGCTTCTCAGAATTGAAGACTCAAAACTTGGACCAGTCCAGCAATATATGCATCTCATTTCTCAGCTTTGTCGAGGGCGACAAAGTCTAGGAGGAGGAGGGTGTTGCTACAAGGGTTGCCCATATTTTTTCTCATGTTATGGCATCCTTTAGCCCTCATGAAAAAACCTTCTTTTTTGTAAATTAGGAGATGTCCATGTGAACACTCTCCTAAAAGCCCTTTTTGATATTTCCTCTAAGTCTATGGTATTCAAGCCTTTTCTGAAAACTCCTTTTTGCACAAATACCAAAAATCCTCACATAAGAATTCTCCACGCGCTCTCTCTCTCTAGGTGGTTAGTCTCATATCACATAAAGATTCTTTTCTTGATTTAGCACATGTGGTCTTTTGACCAGATGTTTTTATTCACATATGCCTCTCTTCTCTATATAAAGAAGAGCCTCATTTGTAAAAGGGAGGTCCCTTGGCCATGGCCTTGGCCTCCATTTTGGTAATGGAAGAAGGTGTCATTTGCTACTCTCCTGTTTCCTTGTGTGCAAGGCGATGATCTTGGTGTATGGATTTGCATGTGTGTGTGCATGGTTGGGAGGATGTTCCCCTTGCTCCTTGTGATGTTGGCCATTGTTGCCATTGCTCCATGAGCGTGGGTGAACCTCTCCTCTCATTCTTTGCCCCAACTTGGAGAAACCTCTCACTTCCATGTGAGGCGGTTAGGGTTGTTGTTCCCCTCTTCTCAACAGACGTATCATGCCCGATTCCACTTTTAGAGAATTCCATGATGAATGATTCTAAAAAGTGATGGATATCTCTAAATTGTCTATGTTGCAATGGTTGGAACCAAGTTAAAGCAGTGTTCTTTAACGTTAGTTCAAAAGCATTGTATTGCGTGAACATATCTTCTACTTGCTCTGGTTGTAGCACTTGCTTAAATTCCGCAACATGGTCATACGGATCTCCTGTCCCATCAAAATAGTTTTTCATGGACTTTACTAATTGAGTGGGTCTTAGTACCCGTGGATGTTCGCGTGGTCTAGGTAGAGGAAAATCATCTCTACCACCTGGTATTCTAGGTTCCCTTTGTCTTTCTACTCCATCGGTGTCCATGGTGGTTCTATTTCTTCCTAAGGGATGAGTGAAACTTAATTCCGGTCTCTCTTTGTTCTTCTCTCTTTGAGTACCATGGGTTGAGGATGTTCCAACACCTTGATGGCTTGTGTTTCCATTTGCTCGAGATGGAGGGAAGACTAAATCGCCTCTCCATGTGTAGGTATTTCTCGCATGATCTGGTACTACAAATACTCCTTCTGAAGTTTCGTCCAGGTATACAACCTTTCCAGGTGTATCTGGGTCCTTGAACTCGTAAATCATGATGGAGCCTACCTCACTAGGTTGTTCCATTTGGTACCTCCAAAATGCTTCATCTGTCTCTTTGTTTACAAACAACTCTATACTTCTGTTATCTTGAGGGATCCACTCTGGAATTAGTATTCTTGTTAGTACAGATTTCCCTCTAGGTGCCCTAGGTTCTTCTCCTACTGGTTCTTTTCCTTGGGATTTAGCTTCCGTCTCTAGCTGAATTACACCAAACTCATTGGTATTATTTGGCTGAGAACTTATGATGTACATCGTTCCTTCCTTGTCTATGTACACATCTCTCTCGAATTTCACCATTGGATGTTCCAATCCAATGGGTTGATCAGGGTTGTGCGTTTGCACCACTTGTCTTCGCAAACCATCCTCATAGATGCGTGCACCTAATCGGTTGGTTCAGAGAAATTCTAATTGAGTTCTATAGGGTCCTTCAGGTCTTTCCAAATATGCTATGTTTGACCCTCATTCTGGTCTTTCTATGCTAAAAGTCATTTTTGATTCGCTAGTATCTGAGCTCAACTCGTAAGGATAGCTATTCAATTGTTGAGCCCACGAATGTGTAGTAGTTCCTACACTTTCTTCTGATGATCTAAGGCTTCGTAGGTCTGACTTACCTATATGCTTACCCGATCTAAGGTTCATGAATTTACTTCCTGCTTTACTTCCTGATTTGCTCAATACATGCTCTGATCGTCAATGGTTCTTTGTTCTTTATTGCTTGTTTCTTTTTAAATGCCTTTAAGTTCTTGTCTTGTCTTACTGTAAATGTCAGGAATCAACTTTTGGTGGTACTTTTGAGTTCTCGTTCCATCATACTTAACTTCTTTCCTTTAGATTTTTGTATCACACACGTTTTCTTTAGTCTTGGACTTGAGAAATTAAATCTCTTGAGCTTGATGTGTTCCTATCGTCGTTAATCCACAATGCTAACGTTTAGCCTAAGCTAATAATTGACTGAGGGGGTTGAGTATTCTTCCAACCTCAAGTCAGCTGCTTTTAGTGCTCTGATGCCCAAGAAGTTGCACTTCCCAAGCCCTGCGTTCTTCACTGCCTTGCTTTGTTTGCCCTTGAATTCCCTTGCTAGACCTGTAAAAAGCCAATATTAGACCAATTCTCGAATGGATGCTCAAACACTTTGATATATACACCTTTGTCCAAATTTCAATGCCCCTTGGCTTTTCTAGTCTCAACAATGTTAACCTCAAATTATCCTCTATAAACAACGTCTTTTTTTTTGAAAAAAATAGTTGAGGTCATATAGTACTCGTAAAGAGCTTTCTAATGAGCTATAAAGCTCAAAAAACGGACTTTGGATGAAAAAGATATGAATGTTCAGGCCCTCGGGGGTAAAAATTGACAATTAGGTTTTTCTTGCTCTATAAGCTAAGGGATCTCCAATGAGTGCAATCACCCGAAAATGTTCTTAAAATAGCCTCGAATTTTCCCAGAAAATCAAATCCTAATTTTTGCATTTGAGGTGGACAATCGCGATGGTCTGAGACAATCGCGATGGTCTGGGACTGTCGTGATGGCTCAGGTGAACCGTTGCGATGGCTCAGGTGAACTGTCGCGATGGCGTGGCACAATCACGATGGTCCAAGGGTGCGAGGCTTTGCGATGTCTAAATGTGAGCAATCGCGATGGTCTGAAGTGAACAATCATGATGGTCTAATCGACGAACAATTGCGATGGCTTTGGTCAATGGTCAATGCAAAAATCGTGATGGCATGAGCCCGTCGCGATGGTCATGGGGCGCTTGGTTTGAGCCAATCATGATGGTTCAACTTTCGAGTCGTTGTGATGGTCTAGCTTGACACATGGCAGGATCGTTGCGATGGTGTGGGGTCAATGGGATCGTCGCGATGGTCAGGGACCATCGTGATGGCTCAAGTGAACCGTCACGATGGTGTGAGACCATCGCGATGGTCCGGTCGAGCGGTCGCAATGGCGTGAGCCAATCGCGATGGTGTGACACAATCGTGATGGCATGAGCCAATCGCGATGGTCCACCAAATCAATGATTTTCAAAAAGTGTTTGTGGATTCGTGCAAGTGCTAGTGTCACCTACCTCTTGGTGAACTCGCATACCAAAATTGCCGAAGTTGGCAGACCATTGTGATGGTCTGACACACATGGCATATTTTTGACAGAAAGTGGTTTTTTACCTTTTGGAAGCTTTCTTGATGCATTGGAGCTCTGTACCTGCAAGAAAACTCAAAAACACACGAGTACATACAAGCACAATGCTATTGCACAAGTAGATGAGACTTCCAACTAATTTCCTGTATCTTCCAATATCTACTGGAGGTGAAGTATCTTCAATAGATAATTTTGTGTTGACCTCCATAGGTGTAGAAATTTCCTTGCAATCCTCCATGTCGAATGCCTTCAATATCTGCCTTGCATACTTTTGTTGAGAGATGAAAATCTTCCCTGGGTCCTGCCAAACTTCAAGACCTAAGCAATAATGCATTAAGCCCAAGTATGTCGTTTCAAATTTTGAACTCAGGGCATCTTTTATTTGTTGGAGAAGAGCATCATCATTTCCTGTAATCACAAGGTCATCTAGATAGAGTACAAGCACAATTGTCTTCCCTCCTCTCTTTAGAACATACAAGTTAGCATCAGAAGCACATCTTTTGAAACCTAGATCCAAGAGATACTTATCTATCCGTTGGTACCATGCTCTAGGGGCTTGTTTTAGCCCATATAATGCCTTCTTCAGCTTTCATACCTTGTTCTCTGAATGGGGAGCCTCAAACCCTAGTGGTTGAGACACATATACCTCCTCCTTGAGGTCTCCATTCACGAACGCTGATTTGACATCCATGTGATATACTGGCCAACGCTTATGTGCAGCCACAACTAGTACTACTCGGATAGTAGTCATTCTTGCAATCGGGGAAAATGATTCACAAAAGTCAATGCCTTCAACTTGTGAGTAGCCCTGTGCAACAAGTCTTGCTTTATACTTTTCTAGAGTACCATCAGCCTTGTACTTTAGCTTCCAGACCCACTTTGTGCCAATGACTTTATGCTTAGCGGGTCGATCCACTAGCTCCCAAGTTCCATTCTTCATGATATTGTTGTATTTTATTTGCATGGCAACCCTCCAATTCGGATCATGGAGTGCCTCTTCTGCATTAGTTGGTTCCTTTGCTTCTTCTTGAATGAGATCAGCCATCAAGGTTGTGTTTACAATATGGGCGCTTGCCCATCTTTGTTCCTCTATTCTCGGTGATCGCCTCAATCCATTTGCAACTTGTTCTAGTGACTGTGGGATGGGATTTGCAAAATCATAGAGCTGCCTCACCCAACGTGGCAATGGCTTTTCCACTTGGGTGTCAGCAGGTTGGTGACTTTCAGACTCATCATCTAAAGATGATGCTTCCTTCTCTTGTGTAGAAGGGATAGCTCTTGGGCCAAGTTCATAGTGGATTGCCCCTTCGCCTGATGATAAAGTGGAAGCTCTCTTTTCCTCCTCCACTGCATGTGCCTGCTCCTCCTTAAACACCACATCACGACTCACCATGATCTTCTTAGCCTCATGGTCATAAAGCTTATAAGCCTTATTATCTTCGCTGTACCCTAGGAAGATACATTTGATGCTTTTTGGTTGAAGCTTATTTCTCTCCCTATCTAGAACATGTACATAACATTCACTTACAAATACTTTGAAATGGGAAACATAAGGCTTTTTACCAGTGTAGGCTTCTTGTGGAGTCTTTCCATCAAGTGCCTTGGTGTAGCTTCGATTCAAGATGTAGATAGCAGTGATGATAGCCTCTGCCCAAAATTGATTAGGCAAACCCTTTCCTTTCAACATGCATCTTGCCATCTCCATGACGGTTCGATTCTGACATTTTGCAACACCGTTCTATTGAGGACTATGTGCCATTGTGAGTTGATGCATGATTCCCTTACTCTTGCAGAAATCTTCAAACTCTGTTGATGTGAACTCCCACCCATTGTCTGCCCTGAATTATTCATCTTCTTCCCTGTTTCAGTTTCAACAAGCTGAAGCCATTCTTTAAACTTACCAAAAGATGAGCCTTATCACAAAGGAAGTACACCCACATTTTCCTACTATAGTCGTCGACAAGTAACATGAAGTAGGAAGATCCACCCAAGGCCTGTGTAGGCATTTTTTTGCACAAGTCAGCATGCACCAACGCTAGAGGATAGCTTGCCATGTTCTTGCTTCTTGTGGAAACGCCTTCCTCTATTGCTTGCCCATCATGCAAGCTTCACATGTTTCCTTCATTTCTGCATTCGATGGTAGGTGTGTGTCACTCTAGCACAATGGCAAGTACCAACGTGAGGAGCTTCACCTCATAAATGTCAATCCGTGGAGATGTGAGGACTGGTATGAAGACCAAGAGCAAGTGAAGTGCACAAGTGCGTGAGTGAAAGCACACAAACATGCACACACATACACACACACACGCACAAGGTAAGAGCAAAGAGTGGAACAATGGAAGGACTTCAATTACAAAAGAGCTCTCTTACCAAGCTGAAATCTACAACAAGCTAAAAATCCCTCAAATGAGCTCTCCAACCCTTTTTGTAGTTTTTTGAGTGGTTTTGGCCCTGTCCAGACCTAGTGTCCGACCTAGTTAAAAATTAGGTTCCAAGGCTTATTTGGGGACTCAAACGGAATCTAAAATTTATGAAAATGGGTAGGATGATACTTCTAATACTCCTCAAGCTCGAGGACTCCTTGACTTGAACAAAATGGAGTTGTAAAAATGGAAAATGGTATTTACAATGGTTTTAGTGACAAAAGTCACTATATTTATAGGGATTTCCTCTGAAATTTTGACATGTGCTTCTTGGAGCTCCCTACATGCTCCTTCTTCTTGTGTGTCCACTTCATTAATGCACTTCGCTGCTTGTGTGTGACCTTGACTGTCAACACTCCCCCCCTCTCTAGAGTCTGTCGTCCCAGACAGACCCTTGTTGTAGTGGTTGTTCCATGTAGTGTGTGGAGAGATAGTGTCCATCATGTATCCACAAGAGTGGTCCATCTTCCAATTGTAGCTTGGGTAGTTGTCTGGTTCTTCATTTTGTCATTGCCTTTCTATGGAATTCTTCTTTGTATTCCAGCTTGATGGTGTCTTTGTGAGCTTTCAAAAATTGTGAGCTACTCAAAAGAGATTGTCAATGTTGTTTATGAGCAACTCTCGTAATGGATTGCTTCCTTGTGCTTGTTGTTGTCACCGTGATGTCCTCTGGTTCTTCCAAAGATGGTTGTCCTTGTTTTCATGCCAAGTACTTGGAACCCATAATGGATGATGGGTAAGTGCATTAGTGCATGGGTTGGAAGAAGAATGTGCCTTGTGCACGACCTTGAATGTGGCCCTATGCATGCATACATGGGAAATGCATTGGAAGAATTATGGTGCAAGAAGTTGGGTCTTGAGCTAAGTGCTCAAGGGTATGCCGACGAAGAGGTTTCCTAATCGATCATGGTTATGTTGTTGTTGAAGCATACAATTCTTACCATGCTGAAAGTTCCGTCGATCTTCAACTCTTCGTGTTGTACTTCCATCATGGTGATTGACAATCAACTTGTCTTCCGTTGTTGATGGTTCGCATTGGAGATTCTTCAAGCGCACAATCCCCCCTTTTTTTTGGAACAATGGAATAAAACAAGAAAAAAGGTGTTAGCATCTATAAAATATTTTACATATGTCAGATGTGTCGCATGTGCCTGGGATCCTCAATTGCGTCTATGCACGGCCGTGTAATGTGGCCCTATATTAATGCATACTTTGGACATGCATGACCTGAATGGTGCAAAAGGCAAGGTTATGCCAAAGGCACATGGTTGTTGCACGTCGAGGCTTTCAATGTTGCTGGTGGATGTTGATGCAGTCTTTGTTGGAGGTAGCTAGTGGATCTTGAAATGATGTAATCCTTCTCATAGGGATCCATTTTTAGGATAGTATTTGGCCCTATAAACATAAGCTCTGTCCTCTTTACCTTTGAGTGGTTTCTAAATTTTGGTATCCAACGTGGTTGGCTCTTTGACTCTATGGAAGCTACTGGTACTTTTGGCTTCCACACCCATACCCTTTTTGGTTGTCTTTTTACTACTCGTGAGGAAATGAATTTATCTTCTTTTGGTCTCGGACCATGGGTTCGACTCTTGCTTCTCCATGGTTTCTTTGCTGATATTTTTCTCGTGAAGGAGATCATATTGTTTTGTGCATGTAAGAGTGCCTTGGGTACCCACATTTGCAATCGCCCTTGTTGAGATGCAGTTAATTTCTTTGGCACCCAAATTTGTATGTTAGTATGGTCGGCCTTCAACGATTGGTTTGGTACCCAAATTTGTCAGAAACCTTGGTATTGAGCTTTTCCTTGTTTCTTGGTGCTTCTTTTAGCATGGTTAGCTTGCTTTGATGGGAATGGTTGTGGCAAAGCTAGTGGTTGCTCTCCTTTTCGTACCCAAATCTGCTTCCTATTTTGAACTTCATTCTTTTTGCACTTGGTTTGTCTGTTTGATGTAGCCATGTGCATGTACTGTTTTGCTTGCCTCTTTGGTTGAATTGTTGCTGCTGCAGGAGTCTTTAAAAAAGAAGAGTGGTCCTCTCTCTTTTGAGACCGTCCTTTAATGATTGAGTCCGTCTAGATCACATCTTTCTTGACACATACAACATCTTCTTTGTTTAGATTATGTTGAGAAGAACTAAGAGAAGGTGTGCTTCTTGGCTTTGTGTTCAGGCAATTCTCTAATTCTAATGTGATGCATTGTTCATGTACCCAAACTTGAAGAAGTTTCCATTTAAGGTTTAAGTTGACAGCATGGTCATAGATCCAGTCTTGACCCAAGACACTTTGGTTCTGTAAGGTCCTCATCTTCACACACTAGCATTTTGACACTCATTGAAACATCTTGAAGATAGATGGGAAACTCCACCTCGCCCAAAAAAAGGTTCATGCAATTCTCTAATTCTAATGTGATGCATTGTTCATGTACCCAAACTTGAAGAAGTTTCCATTTAAGGTTTAAGTTGACAGCATGGTCATAGATCTAGTCTTGACCCAAGACACCTTCTTGGCTTTGTGTTCATGCAATTCTCTAATTCTAATGTGATGCATTGTTCATGTACCCAAACTTGAAGAAGTTTCCATTTAAGGTTTAAGTTGACAGCATGGTCATAGATCCAGTCTTGACCCAAGACACTTTGGTTCTGTAAGGTCCTCATCTTCACACACTTGCATTTTGACACTCATTGAAACATCTTGAAGATAGATGGGAAACTCCACCTCGCCCAAAAAAGGGGTTTCCACACCTCCCAAACCTATGAGATATGCCTCTATGGGCTTGATGTTCAATTGTAGGTAGTGGAAGTATGAAAGTCTAACTGCACTAGTTGCTGCACCTGAGTCAATCAATGCTCTCACAGTCCTTGCATTCTTCCCGCGTCCTACCGTGATGTTCACAAATGGACGTCGGTCAATTATTTGAGAAGCCTTTGCACTTGATGTTTGACACATGGCCATGTGGTATCTTGGGGCCTCAAGGTTGACATCTAGGCCTAGGCGTCTTAACTTATTTCTCCGAATGCGTTCTCTAGCCTCTGCCTGTGCTTCTTCTCTAACCCTTAACTCTTCTTCTTTTCGCTTCTTAGCAGTGTTGAGTCTCTTTAGCATATCCTCTGTAAGAGGTTCTTGATACAACTTGATGCGGCATCCACTGATATAGTTTGGCAAGATATCACCTTCTAGTGTGGCCAATTGAACTGCACCACTAGTGGAAATTCTGTTAATGATCATGGGTCCATGTCCTCTTTTTTCCAATTTGCGGGCATGTTGTTTTAGTGTGTAAACCAACACTAGGTCTCCCTCTTTCAATCCTTTATCTTTGATATGTGCCCAAAGTATGCCTTTTGCCTTTTCTTTGCAGCATAAATGCCTGTAGCTGCACGTAGCCTTGTCTCACCTAAGCGTTCTAGATCAAAGATCCTAGAGGATAACTCGTGCTCGTTCCACTCATGCTCTTGTGCTACTTTTAAAGTTGGGATTAGGAAGTCCAATGGTAGCACAACATTTTGTCCAAAGACCATTTGAAATGGGGTGGCATTGAGTACCGTTTTATAGGCAATTCAGTAGGCCCAAACAACATGATGAAGTTGTTTGTCCTAATCAGAGCATTTGTTATTTACTAGTTTTGTCAGTACATCACATAGGATCTTGTTTGTGATCTCAGCTTGTCTGTTAGGTTGGGGATGATAGGGGGCAGACTTCTTATGTATCACTAAGAATTCTTGGAGAAGATTTTCAATGACTTCATTCAAGAAGTGCGTGCCCCTATCACTTACTAACTCTATTGGAAGTCCATATCTCGTGAACACATTCTCAAATAAGAACTTAGCTGTTGTTTGAGCATCATTCTTTGTCGTAGCTTTTACTTCTACCCACTTTGTGAGATAATCTGTGGCTACAATAATGTACTCTGCATGGGAGTTTCTAGCTGGGGTGTTGATAGGACCTACAAAGTCTATGCCCCACTTCGAGAATGCATGTCCTCCCATCATTGGCCTCAAAGGCATCTCATCTTTTCTAATTGGGTACTTGGCACGTTGGCATGTGTCACATTTCTTCACATAGGTATGTGCATCCATATGAAGAGTGGGTCACCAAAGTCCTGAGAATAGAATAGTCTTAATTACTCGATCAGGACCAAAATGTCCGCCTACAACACTGCTATGGGCAGTTTCTAAGATTTTCAAATAGTCCGATTCATGAATGCACAATCTTAAGTAGCCATCTTTGCCTCTTTGGTATAGGTTATCTCCTATGAGGGCATAGTCTTGGGCTTCTTGTTCCATGCTTCGTTTCCTTGCTAGACTAGCCTCGCTAGGTTATGTTCTTGATCTCATAAATTCTACCAGTGGAGCACTCCAATCTGGAATTAATGATATGTGATAAAGAGTCGCATGCTCCACCGGGTGTCTCTTTTGACACACGGGACAATTCTTGATCCACTCATGAATTTCTTTGTCTATACTAGGCCAATACACTCCTAGACATTTTAGATTTTGCAATGTTCGTTGTTTAGAATAGTGATTCCCTAGAAATCCTTCATGGGCTTGTTGCAACCAACTACTATGTTCATCATCCTCGACACAACAAGCTAGAACACCTTCAGTATCTTGTTTGTACATGCTTCCTGCCAATATTTGATATTTTTGTGATCTTACAATTTCATCCCTATTCGTCTTCACCTTCTTATTTGCAGGTCCAAAGGTTAGGACTGGTACCAACTTATTTTCCCATTTAGGAACAACTTCTAACTTGAACAGATAAGCATTACGCAATTCATCAGACACTCCTTGCGGTGACTCACCTGAAGTGATGCAAGAAAGGTGGTCCGCTCTGAGGTGGGTCTTACCTTTCCGAACAACCACTTCAAAGTCATATTCCATTAGCAAGAGGAACCATCTTACTAAGCGTCCCGTATTGCAAGGTTTATTGACCAAGTATAATAAAGCTTGATGATCAGCGAAAAATTTGAACTTGTTGGCCAATAGATAGTGTCTAAACTTCTTCACATCATATACCATGCCTAAGCCTTCTCTCTCAGTTGTTGTATAATCTCGTTGTGCAGCATTTAGTTGTCTGCTCGCATATGCTATAGGCAAATCTAGATTGCCTTCACCTGTGGGTTGTGACAATACACATCCTATTGCATAATTGGATGCATCCACGTGTACATGGAATGGCTTAGTCCAATCTGGAGTGATCAATATTGGTGCTGTGCACAAGCGTCTCTTCAGCTCATTGAAGGACTTCTCGCATTCATCATTCCACTCAAACTTTGTCAACAAGGCATAAAGAGGCTTAGCTATAATTTCATACATGTGAATAAACCTACAGTAATATCCACAATGGCCCATAAAGGCTTGTACCTCTTTAACATTCCTTAGTCTCGACAGCTTTGCGATGGCTTTTACTTTGTCCTCATCTGTTGATATTCTGTTCTTAAAAACAATATGACCTAAGATTTTACCTTGATGTACCATAAACACACACTTTTCTGGGTTCAGACACACTCGATAGTCTCTACACTTGTTGAAGATCTCTCTGAGCTCAGGGATGTGGTATTTTCTTTGTTGGGAATGAGCACATAAATCATCCACATATACTTCTAAGTTCTTTCTCAAGAACTCTTTGAAGACATGACACATGAGCCTTTGGAATGTTGCAGGTGCATTAGTGAGCCCAAATGGCATCACATGAAACGCAAAGACTCCCCACTCTGTGGCAAATGCCGCTTTGTGTTGATCTTTAGTGGAAATGGCTACTTGATTGTAACCTAAAAATCCATCAAGGAAGCTATAAACGTCCTTGCCCGCAACACGCTCCAATAAATGATCAGTGATTGGAAGTGGATAGCTATCTCTAATCGTAGCAGCATTAACTTTTTTAAGGTTAATACACACAGGTAACTTTCCATTCTTCTTGGGCACCACTACAATGGGGCACACCCATTCTGTATGCTCAATCTCATAGATAAATCCAGCTTCAATCAATCTCTCAATTTCTTCTTTTATTTTGGCTGCATAAGTGTCATTATATGTGTAGGGATTTTTTTGGTGGGCTTGGCATCAACGGTCATGGGGATCGTATGAGAGAAAATTTTTGGATCTACTCCCTTCAAGTCTCTATAGTGCCATGCAAACACATCCCTATATTCCCTTAACAAGGCTACCAACTCTACTTCCTCTTCTTTACTTAGGTCATCTCCTATGTATGTATATCTCTCTTCGTTCTCTTCAATGGTGACTATGATTTTTTTGGTCTTTTCTTTGTTATCATAAGCTTCTCCTCTGGTGGCCTCTCTCTTAGGCATTGGTACCAAAATTTTTTGGTCCTCAACTTTGTATTTCTTGAAATTCTCTAGTAATTCGAACAATGATTCCTTCTCTTCTTGTTTCACTCCTTGTCTTTTATTTTTCTTTTGACCTCCTTCACTTCCATCCTTTGAATTGACAGTTTTAATGCTTGTGAGAGGTTCTTCTTCCTTTTGGGTAAATACTCCTACGTCTTCTAGATAGTGCTCCTCTGAAATAAAGCAACTATCCATCACAATGGACTCTAGATCGTCATCGTTCTCTTCTTTTTCTATGAAGTCGCTAGGGTCACATTCTTCTAGCAAGGGCTGACACATGAACACTGAGACATCATAACCCTCCTCATCACAATGAGGTGTCCAGTGTTCTTCATTCACTGCAATGTCCATGGTAGCTAAGATTTCTGCCCAACTATGTGGTTCAAATTCCTCATCTGGAAAGATCATCAATGTATAGGCTGGGTCTTTAACTGGTCTATCTCTTGGAGAAGCTCCTTTTTCTCTAGCCTTTAAACATTTTTCCTCTTCCTTTGAGACCTTACACATCCACAAATGAGTATCTTCATGCATCCAGGATGTATCAGATGAACTTTTAGAATGCACAGAGATTGAATCTTCTTGCTCCTTGTGGATATAATTCCATTGTAGGGTTGGTACGTCTCTGAAGGTGTAATCCTTCAAATTGACCTTGGTTGTGACCCCTAAGCATTGCAAGTATAAGGATTTGGTTCCTCAATCTTGTACAACGTGCAGTTGTGGTAGGAAGTGCCTTCCTAGGATCATTTCGTAGGTAGAAGTTTTACCAAAGTCAAACTCTACACCACAGGTGGTTAGAGTTATCCCTTCTAGCAATCCTAGATGTCTGTCCACATGGTCGTCAGCCATCTGAAGCTTCATTCTAGTTGGTCTTAATGTGGGTTTTCCCCATTGCTTCCACAAGGAGGTAGTTGCAATAGCAACACTAGCACCTGAATCTATGATTGCTTTGGTTGTGTAACCTTGGTAGGTGATTGGAAGATAAGTGTTACCTTCCTCACCTTCGCTCATGTACCCTACTTTGTCTAGAGGTATCCCGGGAACTTCCTGCTTAGAGCCTACTTTGGGCATATTGGAATCAAGTTCTGGAACCTGATCTTTCACATGATTCCATAGCTCAGGTTTTTCTTTGAGCAGCTCTTCTACAGTGAGATGACACTGAACCTTAGTGTTCTTCATGACGTCAGTGTTTCTTGGAAGCACTGAGTCTTTGTTCTTGATCAATATTGTGGGAGCTCTGATCTGGAGAGATTTAGATTCCCATGGGCCTGTGAACTATGGAAACTCTTGTAAAGAATTGGATTCAAATCCTGAAATTTCTTTTTCTTGTTGCTCTACTTGGTCTCCATAAATAGATGGAATGTCTTGTGGGAATTGATCGTGACAGTCATCAATTTCAAGAATAGGAGGGGAAACATCCTTCTCCTTGGACCATTTCTCTTCTTGTATTTCTCGCAAGAACTTTTGAGTGTGATGTTGAATTGAAAGAGGTTCTCCCTCATCTATGGAGTCAGGAACATAGACTTTCTTTGGTGATGAGCTTTCTCTTTCAACAGTTGGTTGAGCCTGTGGAGGTAAAGAAACTTGAGGTTTATTTACCAACTTCTCTAATCTTTCTAGTAAGCCCTGGAAGTGCAAACCTGGTGTAAAAGCATTCATCTGATTGAATGATTGATTGGCCTCGAACATAGCTTGAGCTAGTTCCACCATTTTTATGCACATTTTTGTCCGTTCAGTCTCTAAATCTGCTCTAGGGTAGCTCTTGTCTAGGTTTGCAGGTGTTGGCCCTTCTTGAAGTGGAGCATGGTATGCCTTGAACATCATGTCCAAGTCTTCTGGGGTTGGATGTGCAAGAACAGATCCTGCTTGTGGTCTATTTACAATGGTTGGTGGGTGGGGTTGAGGTTGGGGATGAGGTGATGTGGATGGAACTTTGACCTACGAGGGGTTTTTAGAGGCAATATCTTCTATTTTTGTTTTTGCATCTTTCAGGCTTTCTTCTAGCTTGGATAACTTTTTGGTCCACTTACGATTGACCTTCTCTGTAGTATCCTTCCATGTTCTTGTTTTTCTATGACTAGGCTCTCCTGACTCACTGGGATCTGATTGCTCACCTAGTTTAGCTTTTTGTAATGCTTGTGCCCTAGTAACTGCATGTATAGGAGCCACATTATCACTACTGGAACTTGAATCCCCTACTAAGCCTACTACATTAACGGGTGTAACCTTTGGTGCAGTCGAGGGATGTCCAGGACAATCTCTCAAGAGCTGTTCTTTGCCACACTCAAGACAAACAACTTGTATTGTGATGTTCTGCCCTTGTGTCGGAGCTAGTGGGTGGGGTGATTGTTGTCTTGGTATAGGTTGAGGTTGGCTATATCCTTCATGTTCATATAGTCTAGTTGCTCCTTGTGGTCCTGGACATGGGTTATACCTAGGAACTTCTCTGCCTTGTTCTCTAGGAGGGTACCAGTATGGTCTACATTGGGGTGGTTCCAACGGTCGTGGTTGTCTATTCATTGGATAGTTCTCGGTGTTGTGGTTGGGGTACTTCTGCTCACTATAAGAGTACATGTTAGGCTCCTGAGTTGATGGTCTATCGTATGGGTAAGGTTGTGATAACCCTAATCCTTCTCTGGTGCAGACATGAGATGGATGATCTCCACCATAACATGTGCAACTTCCTAACATTGGCACTCTCAAGGAAGAGTTCTAGTAGTTCCTTTGTCCTTGTACTCCCAATTTCTTGGCCACTAATGCTGCCACTTCCTCCACATAACTCATACTAGAAGTTTCATTGCTCCTTGTATCCTCTGCTTTGGTATGATCTTGTGTGATTCTGAGATCCTTAGCTAAGTTGTCTTCTAAATCTATGCACTCCTAAAGACACTCACTTAGGGTTTGCAATCGTTTTACGTATACTAAGATTATCAGCGTTCTATTGGTTAGACATTCTAAAAATAAGGATATCATTTTTTGTTGAGAAGGTCTCTCTGTCACAGGGCATCGGTCTGGTCTACATATTGCTTAAATCTTCGTGCTGCATTCTTCACTGTCTCATTAGGAGCTTGTTTGAAATTCTATATTAAGGATGACGAATTGTGCTTAATCCCTCGCTTAGTGAATTTCCAAATAAATTCTTGGAAGAATTGTTCAATATTGCCAAATGAATTTGGATCCAAGGATTGAAATCAAGTTAAGGCTATTCCCGTGAGGGTTAGCCCAAAGGATTCATATTGCATGAAAAAGTCATCCACTTGCTCTACTCGCAACACCTTCTTGAATTCTACAATGTGGTCATATGGCTCTCCTGAGCCATCATAACAATCTCGCATACATTTGGCCAATTGGATTGGTCTTAGTCTTCTGCCTGGCTCTGGGGGTCGACTTATGATGGGAAAAGCGGGTTTTACAAGGTGTATTCCATCTCCTACACCTTGGGGTGGTTCTGCCCTAAAAGTAGGTCTATTCATATTTCCCATTCTCTAACTAGTTTGGTTGTGGCAATTAATTCCTGACATGGTGGATTGTGCCTGAGGTCTGTTGGGCATACTGCATTGCCTGATCTCAAGCTAACTCTCCTCTTTCATTAATTTGATCAGGGTTTTTGGTTACTACATATATCTGACCCATCTTGTCCAAGTAGACTCCATCTTTGTACTTGACAGTTGGTCTTGGAACTATTTCTAATTCAGTAGTGTTTCTCATTCTTGCTACTGAACTGTATAGACCGTCAAGGTAGATGGGTATTCCTTGCAGGTTAGTGGATATGTATTGAAGAGACATCCTATATTCCCCTTCCACTGTAGACATAAGACCTTCCCTAGGTACAGAACTATGCATGTCTTCAGAAGCCAAGAGTCTCTCCTAGTTAAATGACATTTCTGACTCACTTGTCTGTGAACTCAGCACGTAGTGCTAATCACTGAGTTGTGAGTCCCCGACTTGGTTGTGTGGTTGACACTAGGTTCAGGTGATTTGGTACTTTACCTATCTCTTCCTAAGTATCAACTTGAGCTTAGGTTCATAAGCCTTTTCTACAAGTCCAAAATTGTCCTTTGAATTGCTCAAAATCTTGTGGAACCCCTTTGTTCCTAGTCCAATATGAGGGTCAACTTCAAAATACCCTATCTAATAATCATCGTATTGATTTTATTGTAACTAGTGGAAGTT
Organism: Ceratopteris richardii; assembly: GCA_020310875.1. NCBI lineage: Eukaryota > Viridiplantae > Streptophyta > Polypodiopsida > Polypodiales > Pteridaceae > Ceratopteris > Ceratopteris richardii. Next base: position 102,313,515 of record CM035415.1, read on the forward strand.
TTGGTAGTACTCCCCACGAGCTTTCCAACGAGCCCAAAATCACTCCGAACGGATTTCATATGAGAAAGTTATGTCAGCTCAGGGTTCAGGGGGTTAAAATAGGGAAACAGGATCCCTCTGGGAGTACCTCAGGACAGGCGATACGATACCAGATTTCCCACGTGATACCACTATGGACAATACCACCTTAGACGATATGATACCACTCCCTAGACGATACCACCAAGTCCACGATACGATACCACCTTGGAGACTACGATCGCGATACCAACTTGCACGATACGATACTGCTATCCACATGATACGATACTGGAAATGGTCACGATACAATACCTCTGATTTGCACGATATAATACCAAAAATCACATGATACGATACCAAGGTAAGGGAGGATACGATACCACGGAACTGACACGATACAATACCAAAGAAATCGACGATACGATACTTGGTCCACTGACGATATGATACCACAAATCATGCGATACGATACCGCTTGGTCAACGATACGATACCAAGGTGATTGGCGATATGATACCAAAAATGTACACGATACGATACTGGTTCTATAGACGATACGATACCAAAGGGTTGGATGATACGATATCACTTTTTTGCACGATACGATACCAAGTTGGCGATACGATACCGCGTGGTCAATGATAGGATACCACTGGGGCGATCGTGATCGTGATACCAGCACTTGACGATACGATACCTGAATTCCCGAGTATCACAATACTTGTCGAGGTATCATATCGTGCATGCCCACTTGATACCAAGTTGGCGATACGATACCGCTTGGTCAACGATCCAATACCATGACTGACACGATACGATACCTCCGACAATGGCGCCAAATTTGGTGTCACTCTAGCACAATGGCATGTACCAACGTGAGGAGCTTCACCTCATAAATGTCAATCCGTGGAGACCTGAGGATTGGTATGAAGACCAAGAGCAAGTGAAGTGCACAAGTGCGTGAGTGAAAGCACACAAACATGCACACACATACATACACACGCGCACAAGGTAAGAGCAAAGAGTGGAACAATGGAAGGACTTCAATTACAAAAGAGCTCTCTTACCAAGCTGAAATCTACAGCAAGCTAAAAAACCCTCAAATGAGCTCTCCAGCCCTTTTTATAGTTTTTTGAGTGGTTTTGGCCCTGTCCAGACCTAGTGTCTGGCCTAGTTAAAAATTAGGTTCCAAGGCTTATTTGGGGACTCAAACGGAATCTAAAAATTCTGAAAATGGGTAGGATGATACTTCTAATACTCCTCAAGCTCAAGGACTCATCGACTTGAACAAAATAGAGTTGTAAAAATGAAAAATGGTAATTACAATGGTTTTTAGTGACAAAAGTCACTATATTTATAGGGATTTCCTCTGAAAATTTGACATGTGCTTCTTGGAGCTCCCTACATGCTCCTTCTTCTTGTGTGTCCACTTCATTGATGCACTTCGCTACTTGTGTGTGACCTTGACTGTCAATAGTGTGCAACCATACCTTTGTGATGCATCTCCTTCAGTACAGGGTATCCAATGTTGCCGAATCTCTCATGCCATAGCTTACTTGTGCCCACGTTTGTAGTGGTTGTAAGAGCACATAACTCATACAGGTTGTTCCTCATTATGCCAGTCCCAACAATGTTGTTGTTACCATCCATAATTTTAGCTCCTATCTTACTGAAAGATACTTGATGACCTTGATCAGTTATAGAAGCTACTGAAAGTAGATTTTTTTTTATTTGTGGAACATACAACACATTTGAAAGCTTTCTGATATCACCATTAGAGTTAATGAAAGAAACCCTACCTTTGCCCTCTACACGACATATTGCATTGTTCCCTACCTTTACTGTGATGGGTTCCTTTAGAGGCTGTAAGGAACTGTAAAGGTATTTTCTACTCATCATGTGATGAGATGCACCACTGTCCAACACCCATGAGTCATCTGTTCCTGAATCTTCAGCGGAGGAGCACACCTCCTCTATCGTAACAAATAACTCAAGCTCTACTTCTGCTGTGTAGGCAGACTCCTTGCCCTTGCCACCTTTTGAAGAGCCGCTCTTCTATTCTACCTTCTTGATACAATAGTCTTGGATTCTCTGTCCTTTCTTCTTGCAATGGAAACACTCTCCTTTGAACTTCTTTTAGTCATTCTTCTTTTTGTCTCCATCTTTTGAAAAGTCTGCTTTGCCTCCTTTGGAATTTGTTGTGAATGAAGCATCTCCTTTGCTACCACCACTCCTTTCCTTGAGCCGCAACTCCTCCTCCATGAGTTAGGCACTAAATTCTTCAAAAGTTAGTGGTTGAGGTCTGATTTGAGTGTTAAGAGCAGTTACCAAACCATCAAACTTAGGTGGATAGATTCAAAGACAACGTCAAGCTAGATCTTCACTTGACTTTTGACAACCTACTCCCGCCATTTGATCTCATAGATTCTTTATGCGAGTGATAAACACCTCTACAGTCTCCCCATCAGCAAACCGTTCTACTGCAAGCTGATTCTCCAAGTTCTGGATCCATGTTTGATTATGAGTTTCATATTGATTTCTCAATATGTTCCATGCTTCACATGCCTTTGTAGAATGTTGAATGAGAGTCAGAACACTATCAGAAGTACTTGTAACTAGAGCACAGAGTGCATTTGTATTTCTACGTTTCCAAGCACGTAGAAGATCATCATAAGGAGGAATCATTCGACTAGGATTATTTGGGTCAGGTTTTTCTTGGGGCTCATGATCAGTTCCAAGAACAGACTCCAAAAGCTCATATGAATCAAGAATAGACATGATTTTGAACTTCCACAGGGTGTAGTTTGTACCATCAAGTTTACCTTATGTGAAGGCTGGTGGCCGTATCCGCAACATTGGGATGACCGGCATCATTGCTGCTCCTGCTTGTGTGCCACCTACTCCTATTGATGAACCATCTTGATTCCCAGTCGTAGATGATGACGCACTGCTTGACGTCTTCTCTCTTTTGTTGTTTAGACCTCTACAACCTCTGCGTTTCTGCTTTTGCACCACTTAGAGCGTCCTGAGCTCTAATACAATGTAGGAAAATAACAACATAGCAGAATAGACCTGTGGATAGAGTTGAGAGAAAAAGGCAGACAAATTTTCTAATTTTTTTATGGCAAATATCATTTTCAAATCTTTTATATTCTATGAGTTATCAGTCGAAGAATGAAGTGCAAGCCGCTTAGTAAGGTGGTTCCTCTTACTAATGGAATACGACTTTGAAGTTGTTGTCAGGAAAGGTAGGACCCACCTTAGGCAGACCATCTTTCTTGCATCACTTTAGGCAAGTCACCGCAAGGAGTGTCTGATGAACTACTTGATGCTTATCTATTCAATTTAGAAGTTGTTCCTAAGTGGGCAAATAAGTTGGTACTAGTCCTAACCTTCGGACCAGCAAATTAGAATGTGAGAACGAACAAAGAAGAAATTGTAAAGTCACAAAAATACCAAATATTGGCAGGAAGCATGTACAAACAAGGTACATAGGGTGTATTAGCTTGTTGTGTTGAGGATGATGAACATAGTAGTTGGTTGTCATGGACACGAGAAAACCATCTTAAACCTTAGATTCTAGACACAAGAGAACCATCTTAAACCTTAGATTCCAAGTGTGTTTCCTATATCTCATGTTTGGTTAAGATTTTGGAGAAACTAATGCTACCATTGCATCTAGAATGTGCCAAAACCCAAGATCGACTGTCTATTTGCTGAATTCTGACACTTGGAGCTCTTGTTTCAAGTTGATGACATCATGGTGACATCATCAACTCGCAACCACCCTTGAAAACCTATATAAGGAGGTGTTGGCCACATTCATAATCAGTCTTGTGGATACCATTCTTGGGAGCTCAAGGAGTCGTGACCACCAAGTAAGTACTCTCCAAGTTCTAGTTCTTGTTCTTGTCTTGTTCCTTGTTCCAGTCCTGTTAGTCTTGTATCTTGGACATCTTGTCATACCCTCCTGTAAGCTTCTAGTACGAGATCTTTTTGAGTTCTTTCTTGTATCTGGTTCATCTCCCGAAAGGGAGTTCTTGTAATCCTGAGATCTTGTTCCATACTTATGATCCCGGGTTGTGGGATCTCCTGTATCATCTCTAGCTGAGTTATCTATACCTATAGTCCCGAGTTGTGGGACATCTTGTATCACCTACATATTCCTGTACTATTTTCCCTACGTGGGTATTCTTGTAATCTGAAGTGTATTTTCGAAATCTTGTCTACTGTAGTCAGAGAGCACAATCTAGTGCTCCCCTGACAAAAGGATTGAAAGAAGTAGATCTAGTGTTGGTTTATACACTAAAGCAGCATGCCCGCAAATTGGAGAAACGAGGATATGGATCCATGATCATTAATAGAATTTCCACTAGCAGTGCGGTTCAATTGGCCACTCTAGAAGGTGACATCTTGCCAAACTATATTAGTGGATGTCAAGTCAAGCTGTACCAAGAACCTCTTACAGAGGATATGCTAATGAGACTCAACACTGCTAAGAAGCGAAAAGAAGAAGATTTGAGGGTCAGAGAAGAAGCACAAGCAGAAGCTAGAGAGTGCATTAGGCAAAATAAGTTAAGGCAACTAGGCCTAGATTTCAACCCAAAAGCCCCAAAATATCACATGGACATGTGCCAAAAATCAGGCATAATTACTTCTCACATAATGGATCGATGCCCCTTTGTGACTGTGGTAGTAGGACGAGGAAAGAGTGTAAGGACTGTGAGAGCCTTGGTTGACTTAGGTGGAGCAACGAGTGTAGTTAGAATTTCATGCTGCCAAGACCTACAATTGAACATCAGGCCCATAAAAGCCTATCTCATAGGTTTGGGAGGTGTGGAAACCCCTTGTTTGGGCGAACTGGAACTTCCCATCTACCTTCAAGATGTTCCAATGAAAGTCAAAATGCTAGTGTGTCATGATGAGGACCTTACAAAACCACTTGTCTTGGGTCAAGATTGGACTTATGACCATGCAGTCAACTTGAACCTCAGAAGTCAACTTCTTCAAGTTTGGGTACATGAACAATGCATTACATTAGAATTAGAGAACTGCATGCTCACATATCATGGCACCACACACTCTCTTAGTTCCTCTAAGACTAATCTTCATGAACAAGATGTTGTATGTGTCAAAAGCTCTATGATCCGGAAGGACTCAATCATGGAAGGACAGTCGCAAAGGCAAGCAGACCCTCCTTCTTTTTCGAAGAGTAAAGCATCCACAGTAGTTCAACTTTAGAAGCAAGTGAAAGAGTACAAAACAATAGGTATATCAAATAGACAAAGAGCCTTCAAGATTAATGTAGTTCCGGGCATAAAGCAGATCTGGGTACAAAAAGGAGAGCAACCACTAGCCGTGCCAACACAATTTCCACCCAGACAAGCCAACAATGGGAAGACAAGAACCAAGCAACCAAGACCAGCTCAACCAAAAGGTCTTTGACAAATTTGGGTACCAAAAAAGTTAGCTGCAACTCAACAAGGGTGAATACAACACTCTTACATGCACAAAATCCTATGCTCTCCAGCATGAAAAAAGACTCAATAAAGAAGCCAAGGAGAGAAAAGGGTAAGAACCAAGCACAGAGACCAAAAGAAGATAAACTCACCCCTTTGGCAAACACAAGAAGGCACTCATCAAGGAAATGGGTTTGGAAGCCAAAAGCATCAGTAGCACCCACAAAAACAAAGTTGATCTCTATAGAGCTGAACACTGTTCTCAAATGGATCCCTAAAGGGAGGAATGGTTAGTTGTCATTTAAACATCGACTGATCACATCATTTCCAAATCCAATGGATACCTCCAACAAAGGCTGCATCAACATCTGCAAAAACCAAGAAGCCACGACATGCAACAACCATGTGCCTTTGGCATAACTTTGTCTTTTGCACCATTCTAGTCATGCATTTCCAAAGTATGCATTATTATGGGGCCACATTACATGACCGTGCATAGACACAATTGAGAATCCTAGGCACGTGCTACACATCTGACATATGTAAAGTAATTTCTTGATATTTACCCCCTTCTTCTTGTTTTATGCCATTGTTTGAAAAAGAAAAAAAACAAAAGAGGAAGCAGAAAAGACAAAGAGAGGAGACATGACCATGTGTTGAGAGCAGTATGGGCACCCAAGGACTGACTAGACAAGGAAGCCAGCGGAGAGAGTCAGAGCGAGCTGAAGGAGTAAGTAGACAAAGCAGTAGACGCAAATCTGGCAGATAGGCCCTTCAAATTTTTCCAAACCAACATCCTTATAACAGTGATTCTTATCACTAACAATCATTGTAAATACCATTTCATATTTTTGTAGCTCCATTTTGTGCAAGCCGAGGAGTCCTCGAGCTTGAGGAGCCTTAGAAGTACCTACATATCGATTTTCGTATTTTTTAGACTCCGTTTAAGCCCTCAAATTGGCCCTGGAACCTAATTTTTAACTAGGCCGGACACTAGGTCTGGACAGGGCCAAAGCTAGTCAAAAACTATAAAAAGAGCTAGAGAGCTCATTTTTGAGGTTAGATTGTAATTGAAACGAACTTGTAAGAGCTTTGTGAAAGTAATCTAAAGAACTCCATTGCTCCTCACTCTTTGTCTTGCCGTGTGTGCGCGTGTGTGTGTGTGTGTGTGCATGTTGGTGTGCTTCTGACCCACGCACTTGTGCTTCCACTTGCTCGAGGTCTTCATACCATCCTCATGTCTTCCCGGATTGACATTAAAGGAGGTGCTACTCATCACTGAGCTACACCAAATTTTAGCACCGTTGCCGGGGACCGAGCTTTGAGGACGAGCGTGTGATGGTAAGACGTAGAGTTGACGCGTTGGAGTTGTAGGTAAATTCTTCACTTTCATCCATTTTCTTGTTTCTTCTACACCATCTTCATCACCATCATCATCATCACCATCTCCCACCTCCATCTCCATCATCGCAAAAATTTCAGTTTTTATTATATCTCCTTCCTCCCTTCATTTCCCTCATTTCACTTGTGAGAGAGAGCGAGAGAGCGAACTGTCGTGTGCTATGTTCTGCATGCTTTTGGAGTTTCTTGCAGGTGTCAGCATCATCATCCCCTCCAGCACGTCCCGCAGGTACGGAAATGTGCAGAACTGTCTCGCAGTCGCCGACTTCTGTCCATCGCGATTGACAGAAATTTTCACCTTTTGGTAAATCTGAGTGCACCACAGTAGACTAGAGACCCTGCACACCACATTTCCACAAAAATTTTTGAAAAATTTGCAAAATTTCAGTCCATCGCAATTGACAGCTCTGTCCGTCGTGATTGACTGCCTGTCCATCGCGATTGACTGAACCTCTGTCCATCACGATTGTCTGACTGTCCATTGCGATTGACTGAACCTCTGTCCATCGCGATTGTCTGACTGTCCATCGCGATTGACTGAACCCTTGTCCATCGCGATTGTCTGACTGTCCATCGCGATTTTCTGACTGTCCATCGCGATTGACTGAACCCCTGTCCATCGCGATTGACTTCCTGTCCATCGCGATTGACTGAACCCCTGTCCATCGCGATTGACTGCCTGTCCATCGCGATTGACTGAACCCCTGTCCATCGCGATTGTCTGCCTGTCCATCGCGATTGACTGACCCTCTGTCCATCGCGATTGACTCCTGTCCATCGCGATTGATAGCCCTACCCATCGCGATTGACAGCCAATTTTAGCCAAAATTGTTAGGGTTTGTTAATTGAAGAATTAGGCTAATTTTGGGCATAAACATTTTACTCTAGAGCACATAAGGAGGCCTTAGGGAAACAACTTGGGGGAAACCTGTTGCACAGTGATCCTGTTTGAACCCTGTCCTAACCCTAGAACCCTGAACGGTCATAACTTTCTCATACGAAATCCGGTGGCCGTGATTTTTGTTTTGTTGGAAAGCTCGTGGCATATACTACACGCCCTCAACTGTTTTTTATAAAGATAATGCGTTGATCTTTAGCTAGAATATTTTGAAGTTGACTACACCCAGGGGGATCAAAGACAGGGATCTTAAGAATTGTCTTTCTAAAACTCACTGTGCAAATTAGTATTTATGCTACAGAAATGAGAATCATTGGTTCTATCTTTGGAAGTTAAATATTTAAGCTAACTTTGGAACTCTACAGATCTATTGAGAGCATTGAAGGGCGTTCTAAGCAAGTGTAAGTGCAAGCCTTGGAACACGCTTCCTGGGCATTCAAGGGCATCAACACAAGGAAAGGAATTCAAGGTTGGAATACTCTCAACTCCCTCTGTCATTTTCTAGCTCAGGTTAAGTATGAATAGTGCTAGAAGTAAGTCAGGGCGACGATAGGCAGGTATCAAGTGAAGACTACCTAAAAACTCAAGTTCAAGCTAAAAACCTAATCTTTGTACTGTCGATAACATAAAGGAAAAGAACCTAACGTGGAACGATCAATACCAAGTACGAAAACTACTCAAGTATTCCTGACAATGCAATATCAGACCAGATCATAAACATAATAACTCACTAAAAACGAATCAAGCGACTGAGACCAATTGATTAGCAACGAGGTTGTACTCTGGGCAAAAATTGGGCTGCTTAACTAGGCATATGAACCTTAGATCAGGGCGACATCTAGTAAGGGATAGACAGAGCCTTAGGTCTTCAGAGGCGAGTGTCAACCACACTGCTAGGTCGTGGGCCCAGTAGTTGAGCCATCACTCATACTACCCAAGTTCTGAGACTAGTGAATCCGAGATGTCTCAAGGTATGGAGAGACCTACAGACAGTTCAGGAGTGCCATACTTGCATAGGGTAGAAGGCCCTTACAAAACGCAGTTGGAATACCTTAGGACCAACCGATTGGGTGCTAGCATCTATGAGGACGGCCTAGGAAGGTCTGTGGTACAGATTAAGAATCCCGATCATTCCATTGGATTAGAGCGCCCAGCTATCAAGTTCGAAAATGGAGCATACTTAGACAAGGAAGGGACAATATATGTAGTCACCAGTCATCCAGATAGGACTGATGAATTTGGGAACGTAGTCCCAGAATCGGACTTAGAGGACCTAGAGCAAGGAAACATGGGGGTAGAACCGAGGACCCCTCGAGGGAAGTCTGTCCTTACAAGGATTATCACACCCGAGTGGATTCCCCAAGATAATAAGAGCATAGATCTTCTTCTGAACCGAGAAACTGAAGAAGCCTTTTGGAGATATAAATCTGATCGGCCATTTGATATAGGAACAATCATGATCTATGAGTTTAAGGATCCTGATAGCCCAGGTAGAGTGACCTACTTAGATCACGCTTCGGAGAGGATCTTTGGGGTGATAGACAATGATAGGCATGCTTACACTTGGAAGGGTGAATTCGTTTTTCCCCAACCAAGATCGAATGTATCCTATGGTCACCCTGGAGCAGGAACATCCCAAGCTCATGGAATGCAAAGAGACAGAAGTAGAGATAGACCAGAAGTAAGCTTTGCCAACCCAGTGTGCAGAGAAAGAACGAGGATGGAAACAAATAGAGTGGAACCTGAGATACTTAGAGCTCACAGGAATCAAAGAAATGCGGATGAGTTCCCTCTACCACGACCTAGAGAGCACACAAGGACTTTGAGACCAACGCAGCTAGTTAAGTCCATGAAGAATTACTTCGATGGCACTGGAGATCCATACGATCATGTGGCTGAGTTTAGGCAAGTCCTGAGAGCTGAACAAGTGGAGGATCTATTCACGCAGTACAATGCCTTTGGTCTGACCCTTAGGAACACTGCCCTGACATGGTTTCAGCCACTAAATGAGAGGCAGTTCAGGAGCATAGACCAACTCCTAGAGGCCTTCATTATTGAATTCTCTAAGAGTGGCATAAGACATAATACCTCCTCACTGATCCACAGCTTCAAGCAGACCCCGCAAGAAACCGTGAGCCTTGCAGGAAGAAGATTTAGGCAATACTTAGAAAGATGCCCTGCTTCGGAGCTACCCACACCAGCTAAGCAAGTGGCTTTATTCTTGGATGGATTGCTAAGTACCAAATTGAGATCTTATGTGTACTTGAAGGACCCTAGGACCATAGAAGATTGTGTACGCATGTGCATTGACATTGAGGATAACCTAGGGGAGGAGTTAGAGCTTTCCAAGATATATAAAGATTCGGATAGTGCCTCTAGCCTCTCTTCCATGCAATCCACATCAATCGAGGAACTTGTAGAGAAAGTAGCTCAGAAATTAGGTGTCACTAATAAACAAATCCCAAGGTTCGCCCCTGTGAAGAGGTGCTATACTTGTGGTGGCGACCACATGGCGAATGTATGTCCCATTATGGCCCAACCCCAAGTTAATCCTAGTAGCCAGTACTGCACCATAGAATGAAGGTACACCAATCACACCGCGCAAGATTGCCCCTACAATAAGCAAACCGTTAGGCAGATGTACCCACAGCCATACCCTCAACCAGGGAGATACCAGAACCAGTACCCACCTCAGCAGTATGCTAGGCCTCAACAAACCTACCAACCCCACCAAAACCAACAAAGGCCTCAGCCTGTGCTAGCACAACAACCCCCAACTCCAGATAATGTGATTCCGGTAAAGTATGCTGCCACAGAAGAAAACCTGAATAGAGCTATAGTCCCCATAACACCATTGCTTTCAGAAAGTGATCCCAGTGACCATAGCTTCGATTCTACACATGTCGATAGCCCCTAGGCTTACTACATGCAATCTCCTGAACATGGTGAGTCTTACTATAGTGAAGAGCCAAATGAGCATAGTTGGGAATCAGATTACACAAATGTCATGTATGCAAACCCCAACCCTAGACCCCAACCTAGGCAAGTAAGACCCCCATTCCCTAGAGGACCATGCTACCGATGTCAGGGAGATCATCTCATTCGTGATTGTCCCTTACCTCCACCTACACAACCCCAGTCAGTAACGATCCAAGGCTATTGCCAAGAGTGTGGAAAGGAGCATCTCTTACGAGACTGCCCTAAGAACCCTAATAATATGCCAAAAATCACTCCTATCAATGTTATCGGGTTAGTAGTAGACTCCTCAGGGAGTGTGACCTCCACTACTCCAGTACAGGTAGTCACTAGAGCTCAGGCATTGCAGCAAAACCAAGGGGTAGGTCAGGAGAAGAGCCCACAGGCAAGCGAAACTGAGAGCATAACCAAGAAAAGGACTAGAGCTTGGCGAGATAGTCACGAAAGAATGAAAAGGCAATGGGAAAAAAAGATGAGTGAACTTGAGGAAAGCCTCAAAGAAACAAAGGCCAGGATAACTGAACTCACATCTCAAACTCCCTCTCACACTACCCCACCTTCACCAGTCCCAACTCCATCCGACCCGCCTCAACTAATTCCACCACCCCCTAGAGTAGGATCAATCCTAGCAGATCCCACTCCCGAAGACCTTAATATGATGCTTAAAGCATATCAGGCCAGAATCCAAGAAGGGCCAAACGTAACTGATCATGAAAAATGTTACCCAAGAGAAGAACTAGAGTTAGAACGAACCAAAATTTGTGCTAAGATGGTGGAATTGGCTCAGACCATGTTTGAAGCCAGTCGCCTCTTTAACATCTCTAGTTCAGCAAAGACACAGTTGCACTTTGATGGACTATTGGAAAGAATAGAGCAACTGATTGCACAATCAAAAAAGGAACCCGCTTCTCAACACAAAGACAAGGCAAGTGAAGCTGCAAGTCTTCCTGCCAAGGAAGCCTATGTGCCTAAAGCCTATGTGCCTAAAGCCTATGTGCCTGAAGTTTATGTGCCTAACTCTACGGAGCCAGACACATCTTCTTCTATGAATCGATTCACACCAGAATTCCTACGAGAGATTCAAGAAGACAAATGGGATAAGGAAAGTGAAGTCCCTCCTCCCATTGAACTTGTGGATGATGCACACGACCAATTCCCACAAGATATCCCATCCATTTATGAGGAGCAGGAGAGCACCCACTCTCAAGAAAGATTAGACTTTGAGTCTAATTCATTACAAGAATTACCCCACTTCACAGGCCCATGGGAAGTTAAATCTACTTGTATGAGAGCACCTACGGTCATGGTAAGAAACGAAGACTCGATCATACCTAGGAACACAGAGGTAGTGAAAAACACTAAAGTGCAGTGCAATCTCAAGTTGGAAGAGCTACTCAAGGTTAGACCTGAATTATGGAAACATGTAGCCAAACAAGTTCCAGAGATAGCAAAACCTCGCTCCCAGGTAGGATCCTAGAGAACAGTGCCAGAAATACCCTTGGATAAGATAGGAGACATGTGTGAAGGTGAAGAAGGAAACACCTATCTTCCCATTACCTACCAGGGGCACACTGTAAGACAATAGTTACGCAATATAACACAGGAGCAATAGCAGAGAAGATAACAGATATAGGAGAATCTCAACAATTTTCTACTAGCAGCAAGTACAAAGATGATGGCGTTGTCCACCCGTGCGCTCTCAAGGTAGAGCTTAAATGGTGATCTAGACAACTCTAGATAGAGAGATACAAGGTAGAGGTATGTTGGCTCAACTTAGTGTCTTAGGTAGTGCAGAAGTCATGTATATATAGGATCATGGGTGGCCTGCCATGGACGGCAATACATGGGCGGTAGAGCATGGGCGGCCACCGCCCGCGTAATTGCCATACACGTCTTTGACTGGTTGAACCGACCTAACAAATATAAATGATTTCTGACTCCGACAGGGAATATTCCATGGAATATTCCCTTTACCGTCGCGCCGGGGGCGCTGCCCCCGGACCCCCACCAGGGGGCCCGCTGGCCCCCTGGGACCCCCCAGCCAGGGGGCCCGCTGGCCCCCTTGGACCCCCCAGCCGGGGCTGCTCACCGCTGCCCCGGACCCCACAATTGGGGACCCTGGTAACTCCCTTTCCTTATAATATCTTACATGGTCCAATATGACCTTCATCCAACATTTAAGTTGGGATTCCCATCAATTGGGTAATGCACGCTTGGCTTCTCCTCATAAAGGGGGCCTTACAAAATGTGCATACAATCATGAGGGGTAGACATTGATCATATACTAACACCCCCCCTCAATGTTTACCGATGATAAATCAAGTAGGTCTCGGTCCTATGCCCATCTGTTGAAGATGCTTGTTGAGCTGCTCTCTTCCAAGTGCTTTAGTGAATATGTCAGCACAATTTGCCTCTGTTGGGCAATATTCTAGCTCCAAAATTTCATCTTCAATTAGCTCACGAATGTAATGGTACTGTACTTCTATGTGCTTGGTGCGAGCATGAAATACTGGGTTCTTTGCAATAGCCATACAACTTTGATTATCACACTTGAGTACAGTTGGCATATTTGATGGAAAGCCTAGATCTGCAAGAATTCTCCTTAACCAGACTGCCTCACAAGAAGCAAAACAAGCTGCTTTGTACTCTGCTTCAGTGGAGGAGAGTGCGAGAGTTGGTTGCTTCCTACTTACCCAAGAAAATATTCCTGAACCAAGTGAGAAACAATATCCAGAAACTGATTTTCTAGAATCACAATCTCCAGCCCAATCTGAATCACAATATCCTTGGAGTGTATCACCTGTGGTATACAAAATACCAAAATCCAAGGTTCCTGCAATGTACCTTAGAATTCGCATTCCAGCATTCCAGTGACTCTCCTTAGGTTTGTTGGAAAACCTGCTTAACACTCCAACAGCATAGCAAATGTCTGGTCTAGTGTTGCACAGAAAAATAAGACTTCCAACGAGCTTCCTATACTTCTTAGCATCTACATCAGGCATGTTATCATCCATAGATAGCTTATGATTTACCTCCATAGGTGTGCTAGTTGGTTTGCAATCCATCATTCCAAATGCCTTGAGAATTTCTTTGGAATATTTTTGTTGTGAGATGAAAATGCCATCCTTCCTTTGCCATACTTCAATTCCCAGACAAAAATGGAGTAGACCTAAGTCTGTCATTTCAAACTCAGTTCCCAAGCTGATCCGAGTTTGATTGATGAGTTCTTGATGATCTCCTGTAATGATCAAATCATCTACATATACAATGACAACAACTAGCTTGCTATCCCTTTTCATTACATACAAGTTAGCATCAGAAGTACTTCTTTCAAAACCCATATTTTTGAAAAAATGATCTATTCGTTGGTACCAAGCCCGTGGAGCTTGCTTAAGTCCATACAAAGCTTTCTTCAACCTGCAAACTTTATTTTTTGAATTGGGCACCACAAAACCTGGTGGTTGAGATACATATACCTCCTCCTTGAGGTGACCATTCAAAAATGCAGATTTGACATCCATCTGGAAAATAGGCCAAGACTTTTGTGCAGCTACTGCAAGTACCGTCCGAATAGTTGTCATGCGTGCTGTTGGTGCAAAAGTTTCTTGAACATCAAATCCTTCAATCTGTGAAAAACCCTGTGCAACTAATCGTGCCTTATACTTTTCTAATGTTCCATCAGCTTTATACTTAGCTTTCCAAATCCATTTAGTACCTATTACCTTCTTCTTTGGCGGCAAGTCGACTAGATCCCATGTATCATTTTTGAGTATACTATCATACTCAGACTGCATTGCCGCTCTCCAATCTGGATCATCAATGGCTTCTTCAATGGTGGTAGGTTCCTTTATCGAACCCATGATATCTGCCATTAGAGCCATGTTAACAATGTGTTCTGAGGCTCTTCTTTGCTCCTCTATTCTCTTTGATCTTCGTAATCCATCTGATGATGATTCTGGTACATCTACATGTGGATTGTGATCATCAAAGAGCTGTTGTGCCCACTTCGGTAGTGGCTTACGCAGTGCAGCTACAACTGGTTGGCTTTTTATTGAGGAAATTTCTCCATCAGATGTTTCCTCCTCCTCAACTTTAACCTGTCTTTTGATAGGCACAAGGTGAGATATTTCTCCGCTTGATGAGATAGTAGATTTACCTTTATCTTCTACTAAGTGTGGTCGTTCATCAAACACCACATCTCGGCTGACAAAAATCTTCCTTGCCTCAGGATCCCATAACCTGTATGCTTTAGACTCTTCACTATATCCTAGGAAGACACACTTTTTGCTTTTTGAATCCAACTTTGATCTTGTTGAATCAGGAATATGTGCATAACAGAAACAACCAAAAATTCTGAAATGCAAAACTGAAGGCTTTTTACCAGAATATGCTTCTTGAGGAGTCATCCCCTTCAGTGCTTTTGTGTAGCTTCGATTGAGGATGTAGACTGCTGTATTGACTGCTTCTGCCCAGAATGAATCAGGCATGTCTTGAGCCTTCAACATACAACGAGCCATTTCAACTACTGTCCTGTTCCTGCGCTCAACAATGCCATTTTGTTGGGGTGTATGAGCTGTGGTAAGTTGCCTTTTCACACCATGCTCCTTACAGTAATTGTTGAATTCTGTTGACAAGAATTCACCTCCTCTATCTGTTCTAAATTTCTTTAGTTTCCTTCCTGATTCATTTTCTACATACTTATGCCACGTTTTAAATTTTTCAAAAGCATCAGCCTTCTCTCGAATGAAATAAACCCACATCTTTCTACTATAATCGTCGACTAACAGCAAGAAGTAGAAAGATCCTCCTAAAGCAGGTGTAGACATTTTACCACAGAGATCAGCATGTACCAACTCTAGAGGAGCTTGAGATCGATTGCTGGTCTCTCTTGGAAATGCCTTTCGTTGTTGCTTGCCCATCATACAAGCTTCACAAGGTTCCTGCAACTCTGAAAATGCAGGCATATGAGCAACCATCCCTGTTCGTTGCATCTCCTTCAAAACTGCAAATCCGAGATGCCCAAATCGTCGATGCCATAACCTGCTTACATCTTTATCTTCTGTAGCAGTTAAAGCACTTAACTCATACAAGTTATCCCGTCGTATGCCTTTACCTACAACATTACCTGATGAATCCATGATTTCCGCACCACTCTTATTGAAGTGAACTTCAAGTCCACGATCTGTTATTGCAGAAACTGACAACAAATTTCTTTTGAGTGTAGGTACATAGAGAACATCGGATAACTTTTTCTCACCACCTGGAGAAGTGATAAAAGAGATGGTTCCAGTTCCTTCAGCTGGACACTTGGAGTCATTTCCCACCACTACATTGATGGATTCCCGCAGAGGCACTAGGGAACTATACCAATCCTTTTTACTAGTCATATGGCGAGAAGCTCCACTATCTAAAATCCATGGCTCATCAACACGAGCTTGAGCAGATGAACATACCTCTTCAATAGCTACCCAAAGTTCCAGCTCTGTGTTGTTTGCAGACTCTTTGTTCTTCCATGATGATTTTACAGTCCCATTCCGTTCATCAGCTTGCTTCTTTCTGCAATCCTTGATGGCATGGCCTTTCTTTTCACAATAGAAGCAACTTCCTGTGAACTTTTTCTTCTTTGGCTTCTTCTTTGATCCCTCTGAAGAGCCTTTACCTTTTGCATTTGCTGAGAATGCAGCATCAGTTGTACTTTGCCGATTCTTCAGCCGCATCTCTTCTTCTAAAAGCATGGCACAAAACTCTTCAAATGTAAGAGGAGTTGGCCTTACCTGAGTGTTAAGGGCTGTTA
Source organism: Ceratopteris richardii (assembly GCA_020310875.1). Classification (NCBI taxonomy): domain Eukaryota; kingdom Viridiplantae; phylum Streptophyta; class Polypodiopsida; order Polypodiales; family Pteridaceae; genus Ceratopteris; species Ceratopteris richardii. The sequence goes on from CM035415.1 coordinate 102,330,064, forward strand.
CTAATCCATCATACTTTGCTGGAAGAACACGTATAGATCTTCGAGCCAGCTCTTCTGGTGTTATAACAACACCAACTGCAGCCAATTGATCTTGAAGATGCTTTATCCGTTTGATAAAATCTTCAGCCTTTTCAGAATCAGAATGCTTTTCATTTGCCAACTGATTTTCTAAATTCTGTATCCTAGTGTGGTTCTTGGTCTCATATTGTCGAGCCAATATGCCCCAAGCCTCATGTGCTTTAGTAGTATGTTGAACTAAAGTAAGCACAGAATCACTTACACTAGTGACAATCGCACATAATGCATCAGCATTCCGCCTCTTCCAAGCTCGTAGAAGATCTGGATCTGGCTGAATCATCAATCTTGAATTTGCTGGATCTTCAACTGGTATAGGCTCTGGATCCAATCCCATCGGTCCCATGACAGTGTCAAGTAATTCATAGGAGTCCAAAATTGCAGAAATTTTGAACTTCCAGAGTGTATAGTTGGTTCCATCCAACTTCCCTTCAGTGAATGCAGGTGGACGAATTCGAATAGGTGCAGCATTAACATTAGCTAAAGCACCAAGACTACTGTTCGACGATGAAGCCATCATGTAATCACTCGAATAATCTATTGATATTCTAGTCTGCTAGTAGGCTAAAATAATGATACTTCTCAAGCTATTCGAACCTTACAGCTCTGATACCATGTAAGACAATAGTTACGCAATATAACACAGGAGCAATAGCAGAGAAGATAACAGATATAGGAGAATCTCAACAATTTTCTACTAGCAGCAAGTACAAAGATGATGGCGTTGTCCACCCGTGCGCTCTCAAGGTAGAGCTTAAATGGTGATCTAGACAACTCTAGATAGAGAGATACAAGGTAGAGGTATGTTGGCTCAACTTAGTGTCTTAGGTAGTGCAGAAGTCATGTATATATAGGATCATGGGTGGCCTGCCATGGACGGCAATACATGGGCGATAGAGCATGGGCGGCCACCGCCCGCGTAATTGCCATACACGTCTTTGACTGGTTGAACCGACCTAACAAATATAAATGATTTCTGACTCCGACAGGGAATATTCCATGGAATATTCCCTTTACCGTCGCGCCGGGGGCGCTGCCCCCGGACCCCCACCAGGGGGCCCGCTGGCCCCCTGGGACCCCCCAGCCAGGGGGCCCGCTGGCCCCCTTGGACCCCCCAGCCGGGGCTGCTCACCGCTGCCCCGGACCCCACAATTGGGGACCCTGGTAACTCCCTTTCCTTATAATATCTTACATGGTCCAATATGACCTTCATCCAACATTTAAGTTGGGATTCCCATCAATTGGGTAATGCACGCTTGGCTTCTCCTCATAAAGGGGGCCTTACAAAATGTGCATACAATCATGAGGGGTAGACATTGATCATATACTAACACACACCACCAAGGCAATTTTGGAATCAGGTGCAGGAGTTGCAATTGCCACCATTTCCCTATGGAAGCGTTGGGGCAAGCCAGCACTCAGGCCAACGAGAATGAAATTGCAAATGGCCGATGGTCACATAGAGAGGCCCTTAGGATTGCTAGAAGGAATAACTCTCACCACCTGTGGTGTTGAGTTTGAGCATACGTTTGCTATATGTGATTTTAGCAAGAACCATGCCTATGAGATGATCTTGGGACGACCCTTTATGCGACAGTTGCAAGTGGTACAGGATTGGGGAACCAATTCTTTGTACCTGCAGCACTTAGGTGTTACGACCAAAGTCAATCTCAAGGATTACTCTCATAGAGATGTCCCTCCTATCCAATGGAACCCCATCCATAGAGCCAAGGATGATACGGAATCGGTGCATTCCATAGGATCAGGATCTTCATGGATGCATGAAGACACTCACTTATGGATGTGTAAAGTAGCAGTAGAGGAAGAGAAGAGAGAAAAAGCCAGAGAGGTAGGTGCAAAAGAAAACCATAGATCAATTCATGACCCAGCCTATGCACCTGTAGTCTTTCCTGATGAGGAATTTGAACCTCATGGCTGGGCAGAAATTTTAGCAACCATGGATGTAGCCATCAATGAGGAACAATGGACACCTCACTGTGATGAGGATGGCTATGACATTTCAGTCTTCTCCATAGAGCCAATCATGGGAGAGGCAGTTCTAGAAGAATGTGAACCTAGCCCTGATGCATTTGAGGATGCCAGTGACTCCGATCTAGAGTCAATCATTATGGACCCACCATTTGCATCAGATGAAGAATACTTCCATGAAGTAGAATTCCAACCCCAGAGGCATGGAGAGCTTACAAATGATGTAAGATTAGCAACACATGTGACCCCGAAGGAAGAAGGAAAGAAACGAAAGAAGAGAGAAGTCTCACCAGAAGAGGAAGAATCTTTGTTTGAGGTCCCAGAAAATTTTAAGAAGTATGAGATAGACGACAGGAGAGTCATGATAAGAATGCCTAAACGAGAGGCACAATTAGGAGAGGCCTATGATAACAAAGAAACCACCAAGAAAATAGTAGTGGCCCTAGAAGAAGGAGAGGAGAGATGCACGTACATAGGCCATGACCTAACAGAGGAAGAAGAGCATGCGTTAATAGCCTTGCTAAGAGAATACAGAGATGTATTCGCTTGGAGTTACAAGGATTTGAAGGGTGTTGACCCAGACATATGCTCACACACCATCCCCATGACTTCAGATGCCAAACCCTCTAACCAAAAGCCCTATACATATAACGATAATTACGCTGCTAAGATCAAAGAGGAGATAGATAGACTGGTCGAAGCTGGATTTATCTACGAAATTGAGCACACTGAGTGGGTATCCCCCATTGTAGTGGTGCCCAAGAAGAATGGTAAGCTGCGTGTATGCATTAACTTGAAGAAGGTTAATGCAGCCACGATTCGAGATAACTATCCGCTTCCCATCACAGAACATCTCTTAGAAAGAGTAGCAGGCAAGGAAGTGTACAGCTTCCTCGATGGATTTTCGGGCTACAATCAAGTCGCCATTGCTCCAGAAGATCAGCATAAGACAGCTTTTGCCACAGAGTGGGGTATATTTGCCTTTCGTGTAATGCCATTTGGGCTTACCAATGCACCAGCTACCTTCCAGAGACTAATGTGCCATGTATTTAAAGAGTTCCTGAGGAAGAATTTAGAAGTCTATGTTGATGATCTTTGTGCTCATTCCAACATTAGACAAACCCATATCCCCGAACTCAGACAAATCTTTGACAAATGTAGAGAATATCAAGTCTGCCTGAACCCAGAAAGTGCGTTTTTATGGTCAGGCAAGGCAAAATTCTAGGACACATCGTGTCAAAAAATGGCATATCCACTGATGAAGAGAAAGTGAGAGCCATAGCAGAGCTACCTAGGCCGAGGAATGTCAAGGAAGTACAAGCTTTCATGGGGCATTGTGGTTACTACCGTCGGTTCATTCACATGTATGCTGTCATTGCAAAGCCCATGTACGGACTTCTGACTAACTTTGAGTGGACGGATGAATGTGAGAATTCCTTCCAGGAGCTTAAACGAAGATTATGTTCAGCACCAATCTTGACCACACCAGATTGGAACAAGCCATTCCATGTTCACGTGGATGCATCCAATTATGCTATTGGATGTGTACTTGCACAACCTACGGGTGAAGGTAATATGGATCTTCCAATTGCCTATGCTAGTAGACAATTGAATGCAGCTGAACGAAATTACACCACCACTGAGAGAGAAGGCTTAGGCATGGTATATGCAGTTAAGAAATTTAGACATTATTTGCTTGCAAACAAGTTTAAATTTTTTACTGACCACCAAGCATTGCTATATCTCGTAAACAAGCCATGCAATACAGGAAGATTAGTAAGATGGTTTCTCTTACTAATGGAATACGATTTCGAGGTTGTGGTAAGAAAAGGGAAGACTCATTTGAGAGCTGATCATCTTTCCAGGCTCACATCTGGAGAAGCCCCACAAGGAGTATCTGATGACCTTCCTGATGCTTACTTGTTTAACTTGGAAGTGGTACCGCAGTGGGCTAAGCCACTAGTGCCAGTATTGACATACGGACCTAACCATCTAGTAATAAACATGCAGGATAGGGAGGTAGTAAAAGCCCAAAAGTATCACATCATGGCTGGAAGTATGTACAAGCACACAGATCAAGGGATCTTGGCCTGTTGTGTGGAAGAGGATGAGTACGCAAAATGGTTGCAATTAGCACATGTAGGTGCATTAGAGCAACACTATTCAAAGCAATGAACCCTACAAACACTAAGGAGACTAGGAGTACATTGGCCAACTATGGAAGCTGATGTCCAAAAGTTGTGCAAGGAATGCCCAATCTGCTGCACTAAACCACCTGTGGAACATGCCACTCTTTATCAAGTGTCCATAGTGCCAGATTGGAGTGAACCACTAGTATCCTTCCTGAGGACGAAAACGTTCCCTCCAGATATGACTCTGACTAGGAAAAGGAGTTTAGAACAAGAAGCCCAGGATTACTCACTTATTGGTGATAATCTATACAAACGTGGTAAAGAAGGTTACCTGAGACTATGTGTCCACGAGAGTGAGTATCTCAAGATCTTGGACACTACTCACCAAGGTGTAGCAGGAGGACACTTTGGACCAGATCGGGTGATCAAGGCAATACTATTTGCGGGCTTTTGGTGGCCGACCCTTCACATGGATGCACATACCTATGTGAAACGGTGTGATGTCTGTCAGCGAACTCAGTATCCTATACGCAAAGATGAGATGCCACTGAAACCTATGATGGGTGGACGTGCATTCTCTAAGTGGGGAATAGACTTTGTAGGCCCTATTAATCCCCCAGCTAAGGGTTCACATGCTGAATATATCATTGTGGCCACGGATTATCTCACCAAGTGGGTGGAGGTAAAAGCTACGACGAAGAACGACGCTCAGACAATGGCTAAATTCTTGTTTGAAAATGTATTCCCAAGATATGGGCTACCTATAGAGCTAGTAAGTGATAGAGGCACTCACTTCTTGAACGAAGTGATTGAAAATCTACTCCAAGAATTCTTGGTAGTTCATAAGAAGTCTGCCCCTTATCACCCTCAAGCTAATGGACAAGCCGAAAGCACCAACAAGATCTTATGCAATGTACTGACAAAATTAGTGAACACTAAACACTCTGATTGGGACAAAAAGCTACACCATGCTGTTTGGGCATACCGAGTCGCCTACAAAACGGTACTCCAAGCCACCCCCTTTCAGATGGTATTTGGCCAAAACGCGGTGCTACCCTTGGACTTCTTGATACCTACATTGAAAGTAGCACAAGAGCACGATTGGACGGGTCATGAACTCTCCTCTAGACTTTTTGACCTTGAACGATTAGGAGAAACAAGACTGAGGGCAGCTGCAGGGATATATGCAGCTAAGAAGAGACAGAAGGCATACTTTGATGCCCATGTGAAGGATAAGGGCTTGAAAGCAGGATATCTAGTTTTAGTCTACACATTGAAACAACATGCAAGGAAGCTAGAAAAGAGAGGCTACGGACCTATGATCATCAATAGGATCTCCACGAGTGGAGCAGTACAACTAGCCACTTTAGAGGGTAATGTTCTTCCAAACTATATTAGCGGATGCAGGGTCAAGTTGTATCAGGAACCCCTCACTGAGGAAATGCTAAGTCGACTCAAGACTGCTAAGCAACGTAAAGAGGAGGAAAAACGAATTCGAGAAGAAGCTCAAGCGGAAGCCCTAGAGCGCATACGGAGAATGAAATTAAGAAGACAAGGTAGAGAGCAACCTGTGCCAGATGCATCGGTGGATCAAGGACATCATGTGGCTATGTGTGAAATTTCAGGTGTTAGCTCCCATAGGATAACTGATCGACGTCCTTTCATAACCGTAGATATAGGGCAAGGAAAGAGTGCAAGGACTGTAAGAGCCTTGATTGACTCAGGCGCAGCCACTAGTGCTGTTAAATTGTCTCATTGTCAAGAGTTGCACTTAACTGTCAATCCTGTGGAAGCATATCTCATAGGATTGGGAGGCGTGGAAACCCCTTGCATGGGCGAGGTGGAACTTCCCCTCTATATTCATGATGAGGCAATGACAATTAAAGTACTAGTGTGTCAAGATGAGGACCTCACTGAACCCCTTGTCTTGGGTCAAGACTGGATCTATGACCACGCAGTCAACTTAAACCTAAGAAGTGGACTTCTTCAGGTTTGGGTCAATCATAGTCGAATTACAGTAGAGTTAGATAACGGATCACTCAAGGAACTAGGAAAGGCACAAACTCCTGGTCCTTCTAGGAGTACACACGAAGATGATCATGCTGTTCTTGTCCAAAACTATGTGTTGCAGAGGAATGATGTTCGCAAAAAAGAAGTTAGGGGAGCAACGGAACCCCTTTCTTTTCCAAAGGCCAGAGGAAGGCAGCAACCAAAGGTGGATCAACGACAGGAGAAGCAGAGTACTACCTACGTCGGAGATCAAAAGTACCTGCGCAGCAAAATGTCTCAGCTAGTGAAACAAGTGTGGGTGCGGAAAGGCGAACACCCGGTTGCACTCAAGCCAACCACACGGGCAAAGCCTCTTATTAGTAACAAACAACACGACACTAATAAGAAGTCTTTCAAAAGTCCCTCCGTTAATGTGAAGTCTATTTGGGTGCCCAAGAAGTCGATGAAGGTCAGCCCACAATCAGGACAAACTTGGGTGCCTAAGGCTTGTTTGCGGGCTCAAATAGCTACACCAAGAACACACCCTATACAACATGATTCATTCACTCGCACAGCCGGTCTCCACTCGTTCTCAACACTCAGGAACACACCAAGGCCAATAAGCACAAACAGAATCACTTGTAAATGGGTCCCTAAAAGGCCTCACTTTCAAGCCGACACACCTATAAAGTTCTCGAGAGTCTCTACGAAACCAAGAGCAAAACCCATCCACAGCATTTGGCAGCCTAAGAATTGTAACAAACCCCCGGACCCCAATTGTAAATCCATGACCACCTACTAACCACTTCACTCTCACATCATATCATTCCGCTTAGCTTGTAGGTCTATCCAATTCCTAACTACACTCACCAGCATCGAGCACTTATTAACCTACTAACCTCTTCCGGACCTCATGTTAATGCTGTAACGGGGACACGGTGTCATTTTTGTGTCCATTGCAATGTTAACATTTATTCATGTATTCTCACAGAACAAGCTGCGAAGTTCTCAACATGGCTGAGGCAGCAGGAACTAGCTCTCACACAGAAACAAACCCGCAAGTGGTGGATTTAGACAGTTTACCCATTTTGCCTGAGACAAATGAAAGACCAGAAGAATTGCAGGCCGTCAAAATCATACCTATTGCGGACCCTCCGCGTGGCCACACCATGCCCGTAGGAAAGACTTCCCACTGTTTTACCGAGGTGGCAGGACCCTTGGGTGAAGGAACGTACCTATGGGAATCAGAGTTGGACTTCAATGGGAAGCAAGGCAGATACCATTTCTTTACAAGAGAATTTGAGAAATTACAAAATGCAGAAGGTCTATGTCCGATATGGGAAAAGGCAGGATTGAGTACCTATTTCAGTGCACGACTCCCAAAACCTGACTTCATGCGATGCTACTATCTTATCAACACCTTGACTCCAAACCAGAACCCAAAAGGTGCAAGCTCATTTGTGATTCCATCTCTGACAAAGGGGAATGAGCTCAAGAGGTTCAGGCTATCAAACAACTTGGTGAGGGAGGCTCTAGATATGCGCGGAATGCATATTCCTACAGAGAAGGAAACCCTAGTACCGGATTACATGAAGAATCGAAGTCTCACCAAACTCAAGGACATGGTGTCCATGACACCTAATATTGCAATACACCTTTGCATGTGCATGCAACACTTTGCTTTTCCTGCACAAGATAGATTCATTATGCCGCACAAAAAGATTTGGTTCAGTTTATATCTGGCAGAGACACAGAGCCTCACCATCAACTTACCCCATTGGATAATTGATCAGATACACCTAGCTCACAAACGATGGCCAAGGAAACAGGTTTTATATGGTTGCTGTGCTCTGACGAGAATAATTTATAGGTGTTTGGCTTATGACATCCCTATTCAACGAGCCCTAATGTGGAATCGTGTAGAGCAGTTTAGAGGTAGGACATCCACTGGACCCCCTTCGAAGAAGATGAGAGGCACTGTCCAAGTCCCGTGTGCTCAACCACGTGGAGCCACCCTAACACCAGATGTCACCCCTCCACCTCGAAGAGTCCGACCATTCACACTCCGACTTCCAAGATGCAGCACCGATGGTTCTACCTTGATATTCCCTCCCATCCCAACCGATCTTGAATTTCCCAGTGGTGCACCTTTGGAAGAACTCACTAATGAAGATTTCGAACAATTATTACAAGATGTAGAGCTGGAGGTAGAAGAGGCACAACAAGCGGAAAACGTGCAAACGCAGGCCACAACCTCCCAAGCACCGGTCACACCAGTTGAAGTGGATGAAGAGGATGATGGAGATGAAGAACAAGAGGAAGATGAGGAGGATTACGATCAAGAGCATCAAGATGAACAACAAGAAGTGCCAGAACTTGTAGGTGCACCAGCATATACAACTCAACTACAAAGGTTATACGACACAATCAAAGCAGTACAAGAAAGGCATAAACTCTCTCTTATATCAGGTCAAGCTTTGATGCAAGAAATGCTATCAGATGAAGGGGTGGACCAACAATTCATTGACACTCTCAAATTAGTGTCAGAATCTTTAGGAGTTCCGGAGGCTGTCCACACTACCGTCCGCCAGTCCGTAAGGTATGACAAACGCAGAGTTGACACGTTACCACGAGCAGGTAAGACTATCAGGATACCCGTCACAGAACAAGAAGTACCCATTAAAACAGCAGCTACCCCTACAACCACCACTGAACTCTCGGCCGAAACCTTCGTTCAGACATCACCCATCTCGCCCCAGCATCCTCCATCACCACCTTCTCCACCCCCACCACCACCTCCCACCATGGAAGAAACGACAGCCATCACCTCTACCTCCACTTACAACCCCTCCTCATTCACATCATTCTCATTTCGAGAACCCACCTCACAAGAAAACCTCTTCTCATTCGTTACCAATCCCTTGTACACTTCAGCCCTTCCATCCTCCGAACCCATAACTGGCCATCCCATAATCCCAACGGTGGTTGGAAACCCAGCACCCACCGAAGGCACCCTGTGTTTCCTAGCCTATCCCCCAATACGGGTAGCTCCATTCCATGACCCTCATTTCCCATCGGGCCCCTACACCTCTTTCAACCGGACCTCACCACTCCAATACCCGTCCTTTGGGGAGCAGTTCATCCACTCTCCAATGTTTCAGCGGCACATTGCCCCGACGTTCGCAACAACATCAATTTACACGAACACCACACTCACTTCACCTACCATACCCACCTACATGGTAGCCCCAGTACACACCACTTTGTCTGATCCAATGGACATTTCACCAACCTCAACACCTCTCCCCACGATTCCACCATCTCCCCCTCCCTTACCCCCCACCTCACCACTCACATCATTGGCACACACAGCATTCACTACCCCCCTCCCCAATCCCACCTCCCCTGCATTTCAAACTTTTCCCCTTGCATCTCATAATGTAAATAGCACGTTCAACACATTACTTCAGTGTGCACATCAACTACAACAAGAGTACCATCAATTGGAAGAACGCACTACGGCCCTCCAGGCAGAATCTCAACGTCTGCAAGCTAGGGTCACCACTCTGGAAGCTGACTACCAAACGCTCCTAACCGAGCATACCACCTTACAGCAGGCTCACTCAGAATTGGAATCAAAGACATCAACAGTAGATGACCAAGCAGTCAAGGAACTAGAAACAGTGCTTCAAGCGCAGATGATATCTAATGCTACACTCAGACGCAACATTGGGCTATTAAGGAAGCATATGGCAGCAGCACTAGAAGAGAACAAAAGACTTCAACAACAAAACCAAGACAACTTCGAAGCGGCCATGGAAGGAACTGTAGGAGCCACCATTAGCCCTACCAGATATAGAGCAGTCCCATCGGAAGACATTCGCATCTTACTTGAGGAGCATGCAAATTTCTTGGAGTCATATGAAAAGTTAGAGACTGAATGTGCAGATCTAAAGAAACAGATAGCCAGTGTCCCCACAGCTCAACAGGAGCCGGTAATCTTGCAACACTCTACAGAAGAAATAGAGACCCTCCGGAAACAGGTGGCAGAACTCCAAGTACGCCTCTTACCATATGAAAGGCCACCCTCACCCATTGAAGAACCAAAACCTGAAACAGTAGTGGAAATTCTCGTCGATGACAGCTATGAAGAGCCATACGAGCCTATGCCGACACCCGGTGGTCGAACTACAGAAGAAGGACAAGACACCTTAGAAATTCAAGTCCCAGATTGGGTCAAAAGGGTCGAGAAAGTGGGTAAGACACATGATGATCGTGTGGTAGTGCAAATGCAATCTCTCACCAATCTGGAAGAAACTGTCCTTCGGTCCTCCTACTTTCAAAACTTATCCCATCAACGGTTAATCACAACATCAGAGTCGCAATACATGCCTTATTTTGTCTTACTACATGACTATAATGCAGAAGTCAAAAGACATACAGGGAAGGAGCCCACATTTGCCACTCAATTTGAGATAGGGGATTTACCGACAGATGCACGCGCTGGCTCGATCTTCCAACCTAATTGGCGTGCACGTCTACTAACCGATTACCCAGAGATGATGAGCACCTGGGCAACCATGCCACTATATATCAAGTATAATCCTTGCTATTGCCCAGTGGTACGCCGCAGATCCTGGCAAGCATTTGCAATCAAGGTACGCAACAATAAAGAATGCTCGGCTTGGGTTAACTATCCATATTTTGCTCCACCTTGCGGGACCCCAACCGTAGCCTACATGATATCAACAATTCGGCACTGGTCTACACGTCTAAATAATGTACCTGACATAGCAGCAAAAATGTATATGAAGATATTTGAGCTCATGACCATTGTCTTCAAAACCTTTCGAAATGTACAAGCTCCATACATCTCTGCTCCTGGATTCTCTCAAGGTAACAAGGATTTAGTCTACGACATGAGCCAGACCCCCTCGGTCACTATAATCTTTGCTTGGCATGCACGAATAAAGTACTTACCCGCATGCTTCAAGCAGACATTTGAGGAGATGTTCTCTACGGGATTCTGGGAATATCATTCGGAAATTTTCATTCCCAGACCCACACATTTGCTACACCTATTCGCCGTAGAACAAGCGATCCATGCAGATCAGTTACGTCTGCCACATCCGGACATTCCAGGACCAATTGATTGGGATCGTTTGATGACAGATTTGGCCAGAGGACTACGCCTACAAGAACATCAGCTTGCCACTCAGGTCGTGGAATATTACATCCAACACTCCCAGCAACAAGGGTCTGTCAGGGACGACAGACGCGAGAGAGGGGGGGGTGTTGAGAGCAGTATGGGCACCCAAGGACTGACTAGACAAGGAAGCCAGCGGAGAGAGTCAGAGCGAGCTGAAGGAGTAAGTAGAAAAAGCAGTAGACGCAAATCTGGCAGATAGGCCCTTCAAATTTTTCCAAACCAACATCCTTATAACAGTGATTCTTATCACTAACAATCATTGTAAATACCATTTCATATTTTTGTAGCTCCATTTTGTGCAAGCCGAGGAGTCCTCGAGCTTGAGGAGCCTTAGAAGTACCTACATATCGATTTTCGTATTTTTTAGACTCCGTTTAAGCCCTCAAATTGGCCCTGGAACCTAATTTTTAACTAGGCCGGACACTAGGTCTGGACAGGGCCAAAGCTAGTCAAAAACTATAAAAAGAGCTAGAGAGCTCATTTTTGAGGTTAGATTGTAATTGAAACGAACTTGTAAGAGCTTTGTGAAAGTAATCTAAAGAACTCCATTGCTCCTCACTCTTTGTCTTGCCGTGTGTGCGCGTGTGTGTGTATGTGTGTGTATGTGTGTGCATGTTGGTGTGCTTCTCACCCACGCACTTGTGCTTCCACTTGCTTGAGGTCTTCATACCATCCTCATGTCTTCCCGGATTGACATTAAAGGAGGTGCTACTCATGACTGAGCTACACCATGCACTGGAGGAATCTCATCAATGAACCATTAACAAGGACTTCCATCAACAAGAAAGACAAGCCAATGGTCAATCACCATGATGACCATGCAACACAAAGAATGAAGAGCAATGGATCTTTCCCCATGATAAGGATTGCCTACTTCGGCAACACCATAACCATGATAGATTAGGAAACCTCTTCGTCAGCATACCCTTGAGCACTTAGCTCAAGACCCCATTTCTTGCACCATAGTTCTTCCAATGCATTTCTCAAGTACGCATGCATAGGGCCACACTACAAGGCCATGAACAAGGCACATACGTTTTTCAACCCATGCACTAATGCACTTACCCATCATCCATTAGGGTTACAAGTACTTGGCATGAAATCTATGAAAGCCATCTTTGGAAGAACCAGAGGACATCAAGGTGACAACAACAAGAGCAAGGAAGCAATCCACCACCAAGAGTTGCTCATAATAAACATTGACCATCTCTTTTGAGCAGCTAGCAATTTTGGAAAGCTCACAAATGCATCATCCAATTGGAATACAAGGAAGAAGTACATACAAAGGGACTAGAACCTGTAAGAGCTAGCAGTGGCAAACTGAAGAATCGAACAATTGACCACAATACATTTGGAAGATGGACCGCTCTTGTTGATACATGAGGGACACAACCTCTCAACGTACTACATGGAACAACCACTACAACCATAGGGTATGTCAGGGACGATATACGCTAGACGGGGGGAGTGTTGACATTCAAGGTTAAGGAGAAAGCATGGAAGTGCATCAAGGAAGTGGACACACAAGAAGAAAGAGCATGTAGGGAGCTCCAAGAAGCACATGTTAAGTTTTCACAAGAAATCCCTATAAAAATAGTGATTTTTATCACTAAAAACCATTGTAAATACCATTTTCCATTTTTATAACTCCAATTTGTTCAAGCCGAGGAGGGCTTCAGCTTGACAAGTATTAGAAGTATCACCCTGCCAATTCTCATAATTTTTAGACTCTCTTTGAGCCCCCAAATAAGCCCTAGAACCTATTTTTTAACTAGGCCGGACACTATGTCTGGACAGGGCCAAAACCACTCAAAAAACTATAAAAAGGGCTGGAGAGCTCATTTTTGAGGTTAGCTGGTTGTAGATTTGAGATTTGTAAGAGAACTCTTTTGTAATCAAAGTCCTTCCATTGTTCCACTCTTTGCTCTTACCTTGTGCACACGTGTGTATGTGTGTGCATGCTTGCGTGCTTTCACTCACACACTTGTGCCATCACTTGCTCAAGGTCTTCACACCGGTCCTCACGTCTCTAGGGATTGACATTTATGAGGTGAATCTCCTCATGTTGGTACTTGCCATTGTGTTAGAGTGACAGTGTATATGTGTGTATATATGTATGCATGCATATACATGAGTATGTGTGTGTGTATCTCTCTTTCTCTCCCTTTATCTCTCTCTCTCTCTCTTTCATCTCTTTCTCTCTTTCTCTCTCTCTCTCTATAATAAAGAACAAAATAATCATTTACATCTATGTGTGTGTATGTATCTCTATCTTTTTTCTTTCTCTCTCTCATTCTCTCTCTCTTTCATCTCTCTCATTCTCATCTCTATGTCTTTCTCTCTCTCTCTCTTTATGTTTCTCTAGATCTCTCTCTCTCTCCCCCTCTCTGTCTCTCTTATTTCTCTCTCTCTCTCTGTCTCTTTCTCACTCTATGTTAATAGAGAACAAAACAATCACTTACATAGATGTAATTCTTTGGATCGCTATCGCCAAAGCCCACTTAACATTGTTCCTTGTCGAATTCCAAAGAACCGATGCCAAAAAGCTCTTGCAAAACTAAGGTGAAGAGAAATTCGAAAACAGAAAACATAGAGAAAGACAAAGGCTACAAGGTTATGCATGATACTTAGCGAAATTCGAGATTGAGAGAGAGGTGTGTCTAGAGAGAGAAAGGTGTGTGTGTACACAATATGATCACAATGTAGTTCATGTGTGCAAACTTGACAGTAGCAGAACTGAGTTCAAAATGCGAGCAAATGTAGAATTTTTACTCTCTAGTCCGGTTATGTTAATTGCACCATCGGTATAGGTATCGATATTTCCAAGAAATTACTGATGCTTATACCAATGGCTATACCGATGCATACACTGATGACTGTATTGACGATGTGCTTTTCCAATGCATATAATGGCAATTTATTTGTAACGGCTATATCGATGATCAAATGACCATCGATATGGCTTACGTGCTTTTTTCAACCATTTTCAATGCTGATACTGACACCGATACATGACTGTCAGTATGGACAACATCGATATGCCCCTCATATGTTTGAGTGTGATGTTCTAATGATTAAAGGAAGAAGAGAAGAGATGCATGCTATTAAAAAATGAATAACACAATTATATTGTGTAAAGAGTTTTTTAAAGAAAACAATCCACAAATGCCAAGAATCTTAGCACCCACCAACAGAATCCGTGTGCAAGACTTATGGGATGAAAAAGGAGTTTATATATTTTTCCTGTACATAACTTTGTATTGTATAGTATAGTAATTAGTGATGCAAATGATTACAAAGGTCCCATCAACTTCTATTAATTGAGCTTGAAATTGTTTTAAAATGGATTTGCATTTTTGAGAAAATATTGTTAATTGGAAAGTCCAATTAATTAATGCTTTACAAAGATGGATGTGCACTTGACATTAAGTGATGATGCTAAATCATGCAATATCCCTTTCACTCAAATATAATGAGAATTGACTATTCTTTTTTCAAGTACAATTGATGTGAATAAGAATTTTATTACTAAAATCTTGCTTCCATGTGCTAGAATCTTGCCAACCAAGTGTAAATGCAATTCACCTAAATTTGCTTGAAGCACCCCACATGCACCATATTTTGGGATACCAATAGTTGAATTTGATCTACCCGATTGAGCACCTTCATGAAAGCACAAACACCATTTAATTAAGGAGTGACAATAAGTACTCCCTCAGTTAACAAGGAAGGTACTTGAACCCACAACCTCTCACTCACAATTCAAATGTTTTACCACCACACTATTTATATGTGTTGTCACTGTATTCCTTTTTACTTGTATTTAACATTACTTTCATCTCTCTTACTTCTATTCTCTGCTCCATTTTAATTCAATAATTCTTAAAATTATTTTCATAATTTTAGAAAGGGCTTTTGTTCTTTTACACACTGATGGACAATACTCATCCCATGAAGGTTTTTGGTGAATTATCTCTACTCCAGGTACTGATCGAATAATAGTTGAGACTCTTATAGCATGAACTCCAAGGCATCCAAAATAAGATCAAAATTGAATATTGTTTAAAAAATGGTAATGTGAAGTGTCCCACTAATTATTTTTTGAGCAAGGCCCAACTTTTGTATAATGTTTTATGGAATAGTGTAGATCATCCCACAACATGGAAAGCATTTCAAGAAAAGATCAAATATTCCATTCTTGCTACTTAGCTCCATCTACATGGTCATCATGTGTGGACCTCTTTCACATGGAAGGAAGGTGATACCATTAGTACTTACACTAAGCAATTTCAGCAACACATATTACTTGTTTGCATGCTCAAGATAGTTCCCAAAGATACTTTCTAGAGAAAGTATGGAGATGGGGATCCAAGCTCAGCTCCATACACTAGGGCCCACAAGTTTTTATGAAGCTATTTCTTTTGCTCATGATGTAGAGAAAGAGTTTTAGACTAACACCAAGTCCGTTTTTTGCACACAAACTATGTCAACAACAATTGCTAGTGATACCCAATCCTCCTTTGAAGCAACCTTTAACTACCCCTTCTTCTGCTAGTTTCCACGAGCTCTTGATTCCAAGTTTACAATAGCATCCATATCCTCATCCCTGTAGCCTATCAAACCTCGTACCCTTTCAACGGTCGATGCTCAACAAAATAGACCATGTATCATCTCTTCAAATTGTAGGAAATATGAACATACTAAAGCAAAGTGCAGATTTTGGCCTCTCAATATGAAACCTATTACAAACCAAATGCACAAGGTTGAGCCAATTCACAAACAAGCTCATCTTGCTTGGACAGAGGAAGCATTGGAAAAGGATTCAATTACCTTTGGTAATGAAATTCATATTCATTCTTTACTTTCCATGCAAGGTACTATTAATGATATGATTGTTAATATCTTACATGGTGATGGTAGTTCTCATGATTTATCTCACATACTTTAATGCAGGAACTCAAATTAAAGTTCTTTTCTTCCCTGTATAAAGTTTAGTCTACATTTGAAGGATGTCCATATAATGTAACAAGTGAAGTGCATGATGTTACGATTTGCATAGTTCATGTATAGAGGCACAAACATTCTAAATTGCCCCTTTGTGGCCCTACGATTTTATACTTGGTGTGCCTTTACACCATTATTATAACCCAGACATTGAGTATCATATGCATATATTTAATTTTTTTATTTAAAGGTCAACTTATTTCTTTGTTTGTGATGCATGGATTCCAACCATTTCCATTAATTAGTCATACTCATGTAAAATGGCATTTAGAAAAAGCGACAATCCATGTATTGTTTTTGTAAATGGCATAATTTATTATACTCATACACTTTCTAATGCACAAAAACCTTTTATGATTGCTTATAAGGATTGTTTTATGTGTGATTCACCTTTGAAACTACCACCATCTTGAGGATCCTTTGACCATAGTATATATCTAATTCTTGGTAGTTTGGCTCCTCATAAAGCACCTTATAAGTATGGCCTTTTCCACCAAAAAGAAATAGAAAACCAAGTTAAGGATTTACTTGAAAAAGGACTTATAAGGCCTAGTTATTCACAATTTGGAGGACCTATTCTTTTAGGTGAGAGAGAGAATAAATCATAAACGATGTGCATTTAGAGCCCTCAACAAAATCATACTTAAAATCAATATCCTATTGCTTGGATAGATAAGTTTCTAGAAAAACTTTGAGGAGCCCATATATTTAGCAAGATTGAGCTTAAAACTGGTTATCAACATATATGTATAGTACATAGTGATATTTACAAGAATCCTTTTAGGACTCAAGCTGGCCATTATGAATTTATGATAATGCCCTTTGGATTTACAAATCCTCCTACTAGATTTGCACCTATGATGAATAATATTTTCCTTGATTATCAAGCTCTTTTTCTTGTTTTCTTTGATGATATGCTTTTTTTGATGTAGATCAAATACACCTCAAGCATGGTGTAAGCTTGATGTTCCAATAGCTCCCTCTCAAGCTAAAGTATGCTTGATTCTTCAATCTCTAATAAGTTGAGTACCTATCATATATTTAGATTTGCAAAGCTTTATTCCATCAATTGCCTTCGTCATCATATCTGGTACTTGCTCTTCAATTGGAACAAAAGAAATTTCAATCTCCTTTGCCATGAGCTTCTCGTTGATGAAGTGGTTGTTGGAGTTAGATGTCTGTGAAAGCACACAAACAGCAAAAGGAAGAAGAAGAAGCTTGGAGCACAACACACAATACTGAATTTATTACTAGAGAATGTACAAAGATAAGTAGCCCATTAGGGCAATAGGCGTATATACAAGCCGAGGGAAAAAAACCTCCTAAAGAGGGAAAAAAGTGCCCCGGCGGTTCTAGTGTGTTCACACATATCACTACCTAAATATATCAACAAATCCTCCTTGGGAGTGATGTAGTGAACAATGAGCTAGCACTCATGTATACGGAAGTGCCAAGCTATGTGGAGATCACTCCGCAAAAGGAAGTAAGCCCAAAGCTTTGCGGAAAGCTTCAAACTTCTCCCTAGGCAGAGCCTTCGTGAAAAGTTTTGCAATGTTCTCCTGTGTGGGCACATATGCCAAGCTGATCTCCCTAGCAGAGAGCCTCTCCCTGACATAGTGATAATGCACCTCAATGTGATTAGTGCGAGCATGGAACATAGGGTTCCTCGCAACTGCCAATGCGCTCTGACTGTCACTAAAGATGGTGGTGGCAGAAGTCTGATCAACACCCAAATCAGCCATAAGGAGTTTGAGCCACACACACTCAACAGTAGGTGTGAAAGCTGCCCTATACTCAGCCTCACGATTGGAAGTGGCCGTAGTAGGCTGCTTCTTGCTCAACCAAGATATACATGAGCTACCAAGCATGAAGCAAAAGCCACTAGTGGACACACAAGTGTCATAGCAACCAACCCAATCAGAGCTGGAAAAAGCATGCAAATCTAGCAGTAGTGATCCCCCCTTGGGATAAAACAACCCATGTAGCCAAGTACCACTCAAATAGTGAAAGATGTGCTTAACTGCCTGCCAATGCTTGACTCCTGGGCAATGCATAAACTTGCTCATCTGTGAGACAACAAACTGAATATCTGGCCGAGTAATGCATAAGTAAATCAAGCATCCAATAGCCTGCTGATAGAGAACAACATCAAATGCATCTCCAGCATCATGAAGACTCAATCGTAAACATGTCTCCATAGGAGTGGCAATAGGCTTACAATCTTCAAGGCCAAAAAGCTGCAATAATGTGTAAATATATTTCGTTTGACACAATGCCATTCCACCATCAACTTGCATAAACTGAATGCCCAAATAGTGATACAAATGCCCCAAATCAGACATCTCAAATGAGGCATGCAAATCAGCCTTAAAATCAGCAATATGCTTCTCAATAGGACTAGTGAGCAGCATGTGGTCAACATAGACAACAATGATCAGAAGCACATCATTAACACACTTAACATATAAGGTGCTTTTAGTTGGACTGTTCTCAAAACCATGTGCAATCAGATAGGCATGTATCTTCTCATACCAAGCATGTGGTGCTTGCTTTAAACCGTATAATGCCTTCTTTAACCTGCACACTTGGTTTTCATGCCCTTTCTGCACAAAGCCACGGGGCTGACAAACATACACTTCTTCATGCAAGTCACCATTTAGAAATGATGTTTTAATGTCCAACTGATGTACATTCCAACCATGATGAGCTGTAAGTGCACAGATGCTCCGAACAGTAGTCATACGACATGTAGGTGCAAATGTCTCATCAAAAGCAATGCCTCTTTCTTGTGCATAACCCTTTGCAACAAGCCTAGCCTTATAGCTATCAACTGTACCATCCGATTTATGCTTCAACTTGTATACCCACTTAGTGCCAATGGCCTTCTTGCGAGGAGGCAAGTCACATGAAGACCAAGTACCATTCTTCATTATAACATCATATTCACATTGCATAGCAGCCATCCAATTTTTTGAATTTTGTGCTTCATTAAACGAAATAGGCTCATTCTCATCACAGAGACTAGATGCAGCCATATCATAGCAATCTGATGCAAAAGAGGCACTATGAGAGCCTAAACAAGTACAATATGACAGAGGTGCATCTAATTTGCTGTCACGCAAAGTTTGCACCAACCATTTTGGCATAGTTTTTGCCTGGTCAATATCAGCTCTCTCATCAACTAGTGCATCATGTAAATCTGCATCAGAAATGGAATGATGTGCATCATCACATGAAACCTACAAAGGCTAAGAAGTTGCCTCATTGGGACCAACACTAGACTGTCCACCTGTAAAAAGAGGGAGCAAAGTATCATACATGTCTTTGGAGCTAACAAATGTCTCCTTAGTACATGAAAGCAATGACTGAACAACATCTTCCACAAAAACAACATCACGGCTAACGAGAATGCGTTTAGTCTGTGGATGATATAGACGATAGCCTTTATCTTCATAACTGTTCCCAACAAATATACATTTTACTGCGTTATCATCCAATTTTTTGCGATGTTGTTCAGGCACTAATGCATATGCCAAACAACCGAAAACATGCAGATGAGCAACAGATCGCTTGCGATCATGCCAAGCCTCATATGGAGTGATAGACTGCAGTGCTTTAGTGGGACACCTATTCAGTACATATGTTGCACACATGACAGCCTCAAGACAGAAACTATGTGGTAAAGGGTGACTCTTGACCATACACCTCGCCGTCTCCATGAGTGACCTGTTCTTTTGTTCAGCAACTCCATTCTATTGAGGTGTATATGGCATTGTACAGTGGTGTAGGACCATGGACATCATTATGTACAAGCTGCAATTTTTGAGTAGCCCGAGATGAACCATCTTTTGGAAAGGATGAACACTACATTTTGTAGATCTTTCATAGTCTATGCGCTTATACAACCCACGACATAAAATGCTAGAAGCAATAATCACATCTCCATTTGATAGATCATGAACTGTACACCTGTCACCAACAAATTTCACAACTAAGCCAATCTTGGCTAATGCAAAAACTGAAAATAGGTTCTTCTTGATCCCTGGCACAAATAAAGCATCTGACAAAGTGTAAGAACTACCATCAGCGGTAGTCAAAATGATCTTACCAACTCCCATAACAGGATAAGAGGAGTTGTTGGTGCATGTAATAGTATTCCCTATAGGGGCATGCTCGAGTGAAGAGAAGAAACTGCGCTGCGAGGTAATATGTTTGGTCGCCCCACTGTCAAAATATTGAAACATCTGAGTCTACTGCAGACATGCACTGCTCATGAGAAGATGGGTCAAAATTGCAAACAATAGTAAATGCCCATTCTTCTTCCTGCACAAGATTAGCAGACTCCGTTTTTGGTGTAGAGTCTTCTGCAACAAGCATTCCAGCCTCTTTCTTCTTTGCCTCTTTTGCAGCCAGTTTTGGATAGTCCTTTATGATATGATCATTCCCTTTACAGTACTTACAAAACAATTTCTGGTTTTCTGGTTTTTTTTAAATCTTTGTCTTGGTTCTTCAAATGTGCAGCATTTGCAGATTTCTGCTTACTAGTAGAAGAGCTCCATTTTCCTTTGCCCTTCTAATTATCCAGGAAAGCTTGATCTGCAACATGCATAATGGACCTGCTCTACCTGGACTGATCTTCGTGCAACAGAACAGAGACTAACTCCTCAAATGACAAGACATTTGGATTGCCTTTCATCATCAACCGAAGAGTAGAAGCAAAACTCTGATATGAATCAGGAAGACCATTCAAAACGGTCTGCACAAGTGACCTATCTGGTATAACCTCATCAGCAAAAATCAAGCGTTCCTTCAAGTCTTTGATCTTTGTTAGGAAACTCTCCATAGAATCACCTTCATTCATGTGCTCACTCTCCAACTGTTTTCAGAGGTAAGCAACGCGAGCCTCATTCCTAGCTTGGTACAATGTGGTAAGTGTATCCCAAGCATCCTTAGCTATTCTGCAAGAGCGAATACGAGGAATAATGGCATGTTTGACAGACAAAGCTATCAATGCATGTGCCTGGGCATCTCTGCCATCCCAACAAATCTGCTCTGCAATAGGTGCAGCAGAAACCGCAGCACGAATAGGAATATGCAGAACATCATCATCTTCGATACCTTCCACATCAGCTTCAATACCTGCAATTGTAACAGTTGCAGGTGTGATAGGATGTTTTTCGACACCCTACACAATGTCCACAGTCCTTTTGCAACCAAAACATGTCGCATCATATAAGCCCATAACGGGTAGTTGGTACCATCCAACTTATTCTCAATAGCCAACATACGAAATACATCACTGCTTTCAGCCATGGCCATTGACTAAAATACATTGATGTAGAAAATTGACTGTATCTCAAAAAGTTGAACATAACTCCCCAGATGATTCCACTAGACCTGTAGCAGACTTCGAGATGCTTATACTGGCAAACACAAACTCGTATATACCTTTGGCACAAAAAGATGAAATAGCCTACACAAGCGCTACGATAGTGCGTTTGGAGGCAGAAACGAGCTCAGATCGCGATTTCGACAGCACAAAGCGAAGCAGTTTTAATCTTCAAAACACGCTGAGTATGCTCACCAAAATTCGTGCAATTCTGAGACTACAAATGGAGGAGTGTCGATGGCACCCTAGATGAAGCGACAACTTGCTCTAATACCAATTGTTGGAGTTAGACATCTACGAAAGCACACGAACAACACAAGGAAGAAGAAGAAGCTTGGAGCACAACACACAATATTGAATGTATTACTAGAGAATGTACAAAAATAAGTAGCCCATTAGGGCAATATGCATATATACAAGCTGGGGGAAAAAACCTCCTAAAGAGGGAAAAAATTGGCCCAACGGTCCTAGTGTGTTCACACACATCACTACCTAAATATATAAATAGTGGTAATGAAGCTATATGTGTTTGGTTCTTGCTACATGCATGAAACTTACATTATCTCCAAATATGTAAGGTTTGGAGCTCACAAGTCCCAAATCTATATAGAATACTTTAAACGATATTGCCTCTTGAGTTGCAATGGTCAAACCTCTATACTTTGCTTTAGTTGAGGATAAAGCAATTGTTGATTGCTTCTTGGAACTCCATGACACTAGCTTTCAACTTGCAAATGCTACGTAACGAGAGATACTTCTTTTATTATCCTTAGCTCTTGCCCAATCAACATCCGAATAGATTTTAATATCCAAATCTGAAGAATAAGGATAGAATATACCTTCATTGATTGTACCTTTGAGGTACTTAAGTACTCTCTTAGCTGCATCCATGTCTGGTCTTCTTGGCAAGTGCATGAATCGGCTTAGGACTCCTACACTATATGATATGTCTACCCTTGTATGAGTAGCATATATCCTCTTAGGGTTTCCTCCTGGATGCATGGAACTTTTATTATCTCCAAATATGTGAGGCTTCGAACTCACAAGTCCCAAATCTGTATACAATACTTTTAACCATATTGCCTCTTCAGTTGCTATGGTCAAACCTCTATACTCTGCTTCAATTGAGGATAAAGCAACTATTGGTTGCTTCTTAGAACTCCATGACACTAGCTTTGAACCTGCAAAAGGTAAGTAATCCGAGGTACTTCTTCTATCATCCTTAGCTCTTTCCCAATCTGCATCCGAATAGATTTTGATATCCAAAGCTAAAGAATGAGGATAGAATATAACTTCGTTGATTGTACCTTTGAGGTACATAAGTACTCTCTTAGTTGCATCCATGTGTGATCTTCTTGTCGAGTGCATGAATTGGCTTAGCACTCCTACACTATATGAGATGTATGACCTTCTATGAGTAGCATATATCAAGCTACCTAGCAAGATTTGATACTCTTTAATGTCTTCAATTTCCTCACCTTCGTAAACACTAAGTTTATGATTCACCTCCAAATGTGTATCTACAGGCTTAGTGTTCTCCATTTTGAACTTAAGAATTAGCTTGTGAAATATCTTGTGAGTCAAATACATTCCTTCATATGTGTATATGATCTACATACCTAGGAAGAATGTAAGCTCACCTAAATCACTAATTTTGAACTCCTCTTGCATGTGTCTCTTGATCCTTTGAATGCCATTCAGATCATCACCTGTCACAAATATGTCACCTACATATACACATAGATAGATAACCTCATTGTGATCCCTTTCGATGAATAGAGAAGGATCTGAGTTGCTAGGTCTGAACTCTTGATCTTGAAAGATATGTAACCAACCTATAATTCCAATCTCTAGGAGCTTTTTTCAATCCATACAATGCTTTCTTAAGTTTGCAAAGATAAGATGCATGATTAGGGTTTTCAAACCCTAGAGGTTGTGAAGTATATACCTCTTCACTTATCCAACCATTTAGAAATGCAGTTTTTACATCAAGTTGAAGGAGTCTCCAATTTCTTGCAGTAGCTACACTTATCAATGTTCTGATTGTATTCATCTTTAGAAATGGTGAGAATGTTTCCTCATAGTCTATACCATGAGTTTGTGAGCATCCTTTGGCAACTAATCTTGCCTTGTGCTTGCAAATTGATCCATCTAAATTTCGTTTGGGTTTATATACCCATCTCCACTAAATTACCTTTTGATTGGGTGATATTGAAACCAAATCCCAAGTGTCCATCTTCTTCAATGCATCTATTTCTTCTTTAATGGCATTTTTCCAATTAGGGTTTCCCTTTGCCTCCTCATATGTTGAGTTCTAGGGGATTTCTTGGAGCATTCTCTACACTCTTGCATCTTTGCTTTGCCTCTTGAGTTCCATAGTTTTTAATCCTTTTCCCTTTCATCTTGTTCATCATCTGTATCACTTCTTGGATCTTGGACCTATGTATCATGCTTGCTTCCTAACTGATGAGAATCAATCAAGATCCTATGGTAGAGTTACCTTTTTTTTGTCTTCATCATACAAGGACGTATGTTCTTCAAAGACAACATACCTACTTGTAGTGAATTGCTTGGTTGAAGGGTTATAGAACCTGTAACCCATCTGAGTTGTCATACCCAATAAACACTACCTTTGTTCCCCTTTCATCTATCTTACCTTTTATTAGGGATGGTACATGAACATAAGATAAACAACCAAACACCTTGCAATATCCAAGACTATGTTTTCTTCCATGCCATGCTTTATAAGGAGTCTTACCTTGAAGTGACTTGGATGGTATTCTATTGAAAAGGTACATAGTAATTAAAATAGCCTATGCCCATAGATAATGTGGCAACCTCTTCTCTTCAAGCATTGTTCTGGTTGATCCAATCAATGTCTTGTGTCTCTTCTTTGCAATTCCATTCAATTGAGGAGAGTATCTGGTAGTCACTTCCATTTTGATACCTTTATCTTGCAAGAACGCATCAAAATCTTTGGAGAAGTATTCTCCTCCTCCATCAAATCTAAGCTTCTTGAGTGATCTACCTGTATGATTCTCCACATGTGATAGATACTTTTGAAGCAATCAAACACTTCATTCTTACTTTTGATAAAGTATAGAGTAGTCCATCTACTATGGTTATCAATAAATGAGACATAATACCTTGAACCCTGCCAATGAAGCTTCTTGACTTGGCCCCCATACATTTGTATGTACTAAGTCCTATGCTTAGTACACACATGCACTCTGCCCTAGGAAGCTACAAATTTTGTAGTGCATATGATGAATGCTATGAATCTAGTCTTGCTTGATTTCATTCCAAATGTGATGATGCCTATCATCGATGACATTCCCATTAAAGGATGGGAGGAAAAATTGAAACATGAAACCTTAGACTCTTTAGGATGTAGAAAATTTGTTGCTCACTCTCATGGACAAATGAAACCATCTTGAATCCCAAATTCGATGAGATTGTTGGTGCAAGTCAACCACCAATTGATGTTTTGGATGAAGGATTGAAGTCAAATATTGAAGAAAATATTAGCCTATGAAGATTGAAGATAGTGCACATTCAAGAAATGAAGACTTGTATACATATGTACATTAAAGGTATAGTTAGCTCACTTATACCTTTGTAATGGTTATGAGCTTGTACATATATGCCTATATATACAAGTAAAAAAGTCGGGGCAAGTAAGAGAGAGCATGAAAGATCATGAATTAGAAGTTGTGTGAGCCATTAGACACTAGAGAAGTGTAGATCTCTCTCATCATTCAGATGTAAAAGTTTTCTAAGAAGAAGAAAAATTGCACCCGATCTTTTGCTGAGTACTCCTTCTGTGTTTAATCTTTTGTGAAATTCTTTTGTACAAGTCTAAGTCTATAGTTGATTGAACTTTGTAAAATTTTTCAGATCCTAATTGTGATCAGGCTGAGAGAATTGAGAGTAGGAACATTTACATTTGTAAATGTAAAGAAGTGAAGTTTGCAATAGGCGCAAATTTGATGCTAATGTTTTGGTCAGTTCTCCTTCCATAGTGTAAAATTTGGAGCAACCAAGCACTCATTCTTTAATTTGAAAGGTAAGGTACCTATGGCTAAAATCATTTGAATGAACAGGTTGTAGTTTGAGAGAACTATGCATTAAAAGTTACAGGTGTCAAAGTTGACTGTAAAGAAGTATAGTTTTAGACATCGGTGAATAGGATGACTTCTCAAGATCT
This sequence comes from Ceratopteris richardii, assembly GCA_020310875.1. NCBI lineage: Eukaryota > Viridiplantae > Streptophyta > Polypodiopsida > Polypodiales > Pteridaceae > Ceratopteris > Ceratopteris richardii. The sequence continues at coordinate 102,356,058 of CM035415.1, forward strand.
ACTGAATCTTTTGAGATGATTTAACTTGGAGAAGGTGTGAAATCTTTAGACAACACCTTGTACAAAGTTTCATTATAAAATTTACACATTTGATCAATCAATGAGTGAGTTATGTGCAACAGACTTTTCTGAATAAGTGACTCTCTTCACAGTTAGTATAAATCTTGATGGTTTGGCATTGATCCTCCAAATTGGTAAAGGTTTTGAGTTATTCTTGATATAGAGGTGCTCTTACATCAATTATAACTTGTTCTTTTGGAGATTAATACTCTCCATCAGTGGTATTAGAGCAGGAATCATCAAAATAGAAGAAAGGAGGACCCCGACTGCTATAGTCATACTAAAATCAACATTTGAAGGTTCAAAAGGTGAAAGCTTGAGAAGGAGGCCTGGAGCTATCAAGAAGATCAAAAGTAACTTCATTCTAAGTAAAGGTACACTTATTCCTCATAAAGCTTGAAGAATTTAATACACAGGTGAAGAAAGGATGGCAGATTCTCTTCAGATAGAGAAATTGAATAGAGAAAACTATCCAGCTTGGTCAATGAGGATGGAAGATCATCTCATGAGCAAAGACCTGATAGGTTACATCATAGATGAAGAAGAAAAACCACAATTCAAAGATCCTAGTGTTCCAACTAGGGATGAGCTCTCATATTTGAAGACTTGGATGAAGAGAGATGCTCAAGCAAGGAGCATTATCTACATGGGAGTCAATGACTACTGGCTACCTCATATTGGAGGACTTGAAAGTGCAAGTGACATATGGAATGCTTTGGAGGAGCATTTCCAAAATACTAAAAAGTCAAGGAAGGCATCTTTGTGGGCAGAGTTTACCACATTCAAGAAGAAGGCCTATGAATCCAATTCTAATTATGTAACAAGGATGAAGGACATTGCAGATGCATTAGGAGAAGTTGATGAAGATATTGAGGAGGATAAATTGGTAAGGAAAATCCTCACAGGTTTGAGAGGAGATGAGAAATGGGAGCCATTCATTTTGTCTACTGAGTTGTCACTAGATCATTTCACTCTTGATTTAAATCAGTTGCTAGGACACATGCTAAGTTTTGAGTAGGATGTCAAAGGTGATGGTGATAAGAGTGGAGGTCAAGCAATGTATTCAAAGGATAAGAAGAAGAATAGCAAAGGCAAGCAAGAAGTAAATGAAGAAGAAGGAACAACTAGACAAGCCAACTTCCTAAGAGGAAGAGGAGGTGGCAAAGGTAGAGGAAGAGGCAGAAGCAATAAAGATGGAGCCGAAGCTTGCTGGATTTGTGGTAAGACAAATCATTTAGCTCATGATTATTGGCATAATAATTAGAATAATGGAGGATATAATCAAAACTTTAATTCAAGAGGAAGAGGTGGTAGAAACCAAAGAGGTAATTTCAGAGGTAGAGGTACTAGAGGTTACTTTGGAAGAAATAAAGGTAGAGGATTCCAAATTCAATCCTACAACAATACCTACTACAATTATGCTTCAGATCAGAAGGAGGATTCAACTTTGATTATGAATGCAACTTGTGAAAGTCAAAGTGAAGACCAAAGAGTTTTCTACATTGACTCACGGTGTAGCAATCACCTGAGTGGTAATATAGCCTTGATGATTGATTTGGAAAACAAGGTAACTAATCATGAAGTTCAAATAGGTGATAATACTCTTGAGCCCATACAAGTCATATTGGTCAAAATAAACTCTAGTCAAAGTAAACTCTAGTTAAAGTCAACTATAGTCAAAGTCAAAAGGTCAAAGTCAAACTGATCAAAGTCAACAAGGTCAAGGTCAAAGTCAATAGGGGCAAAGTCAAAGTGTTCAAAGTTCAAGTGTCAAGGTGCACAGGTAGTGCACAAGTAATTGTCCACAAAGGGTAAAATTGCAGAAAGTTGGTTGCAGGTTGCAGAGGTATTTCTGTAATTTCTCTAAGGTTCAAAGTGTTTTGGAAGGTTCAGGTGAAGCCTCTCTTAGGTACACAAGTGAAGAATTAAAAGACAAAATGTGAAGGTATGTCAAGCGGCAGCGTACACAAAAGTAAAAATATGGCCTCCCAATTAAAATTTTTGTTTTAGTCTAAAGTCACTATAGGACAAAACAGGGATTCGTTGGCTACCCACTTCTGGAGACAATCTTGGGACATCAAAGTGAGCACCAGGATACTCTTGCAGTTAGGAGCGTACGTGAATCGAGACTCAAATCAAGGCAAGGACTATTCTTGGACTAAGCAAGACTAAGCAAGGTGAGCATACTCTAAGCTAGGCAAGAGAGAGAAGTGCAAGAGACACACAGTGTGCGACGCAGAGAAGTAAAGTGCAAGGTGTGCATGAAGAGTGACTAAGGAAGTATGCAGAGAAGGACTAAGCTATTAACCCCAAGGATCCCAAGGTCTCATTGAAGCTGTGTGCATCGCAACAGTAGGTGTCCATCCCTCCCCCTTATTGGAAGCTTGGTGCAAGGTGTGCACAAGTGCAGGCTTGAAGAAGGTGGAGGTCTGGTGTTGAGAAGGCTGACAGCAACAAGACCCTTGGGTATTTGGTATTTTGTGATTGAGCACTCTGTGGGATTTTGCACAGAAGCATTGGGTTGTATTATTGGATTGTATTGTGTATCACTATTGTATTTGTCTTCTTATAATCAATCGATAGAGGCTTCCAGTGTGTATCTTTCTTCGTGTCTTTCCCTTTTCTCCTACAAACACTCAAATCCCTTCTTGTCCAAGAATCCCCCCAACAAAATTTGGCACGCACAGTGGGACCCCAAGGAGATTGCAGGGTAGCACCTACTCCAATGGAGGTGAATCACAAATTGAGCAGATATGGAGGAGAAGAATTCAAGGATATGAAGCTATATCAAAGTCTGGTTGGTAGTCTAGTCTATGCAACTCTAACTAGGCCTAATTTGTCAAATACAGTTGGAGTGTTGTCTCAATTCATGCATTGTCCTAGGAAAGAACATTGGGTTGCAGGACAAAGAGTATTGAGATATATTAAGGGTATACTCAAGGAAGGTTTGTATTATGGTTTTACTTCAGATACAAACATCAAGATATATAGTGATATAGATTGGGCAGGTAATCCTGATGATAGGAGATCAACATATAGATACTTGTGTTATGTGGGAGATAAGTTAATCTCTTAGTGTTCTAAGAAGCAACACACAGTTGCTTTATCATCTACAGAAGCAGAGTATAAAGGTATGGTTGAAGCTACAAAGGAAGTCATATGGTTGAAGACTCTCATGAAGAGTTTTGACATCATTCAGAGTACACCCACTATTCATGGAGATAATATGAGTTCATTATATCTAGCTGCTAACCCTATTTTCATGCCAGGACTAGACACATTGAGATTCAGTATCACTTCTTAAGAGAGAAGGTGATTGAATTCATACATACTTCAACAAAAGATGAGATTGCAGATATGTTAACCAAAAGCTTGGATGGACCAAAGCTACAGAGATTCAAAGACATGGTAGGTATAAAGAAGATAGAGAAAACCTCAATTGATGATTGAGGGGGAGCTGTTGGTGCAAGTCAACCACCAATTGATGTTTTGGATGAAGGATTGAAGTCAAATATTAAAGAAAAGATTAGCCTATGAAGATTGAAGATAGTGCACATTCAGGAAATGAAGACTTGTATACATATGTACATTAAACTTATAGTTAGCTCACTTATACCTTTGTAATAGTTATGAGCTTGTACATATATGCCTATATATACAAGTAAAAAAGTCGGGGCAAGTAGGAGAGAGCATGAGAGATTATGAATTAGAAGTTATGTGAGCCATTAGACACTAGAGAAGTGTAGAAGATCTCTCCCTTCATTCAGATGTAAACTTTTTTTAGAGAAGAAGAAAAATTACACCCGATCTTTTGCTGAGTACTCCTTCTGTGTTTAATCTTTTGTGAAATTAATTTGTACAAGTCTAATTCTATAATTGATTGACCTGTGTACAAGTTTTCATATCCTAATTGTGATCAGGCTAAGAGAATTGAGAGTAGGAACATTTACATGTGTAAATGTAAAGAACTGAAGTTTGCAACAGGTGCATATTTGATGCTAATGTTTTGGTCAGTTCTCCTTCCACAGTGTAAAGTTTTGAGAAAGCTCATTATTTAATTTGGAAGGTAAGATAACTATGGCTTAAAGCATTTGAATAAATGGATTGTAGTTTGAGAGAACTATGCATTAAAAGTTACAAGTGTCAAAGTCGACTATAAAGAAGTACAATTTTAGACATAGGTGAATTGTTTGGATCATTTCTCAAGATCTACTAAATTTTTTGAGATGATTTACTTGGAGAAGGTGCAAAATCTTTAGAAAAAACATTATACAAAGTTTCATTAGAAACTTTACACATTTGTTCAATCAATGAGTGAGTTATGTGCAACAGACTTTTTTGAATAAGTGACTCTCTTCACAGTTAGTATAAATCTTGATAGTTTGGCATTGATCCTCCAATTTGGTAAAGGTTTTGAGTTATTCTTGATATAGAGGTGCTCTAACATCAAGTATAATGTTTTCTTTTGGAGATTAATACTCTCCATCAGAGATTTATATATCTCATGATTGGTTTAGAATTTGGAGAAATCAATGCTTCCATTGCATCCAAAACATGCCAAAACCTAAGATCGAATATCTTCTTGTTTGATTCTGACATCCAAAGGTCATGTTTTGAATTGATGACATCATTGATGAAATCATCAGTTGGTAATGGCCTTTGATAACCGCCCTTGAACACCTATATAAGGATGGCTTGGCCACATACATCCTCAGTCTTGCCAATGAAAATCTTGGGAGCTCAAGGAGTTGCGAACTCCAAGCAAGTACTTTCCAAAGTCCTTTTTTGAGTTGTAGTCTTCTGCCTTGTTCTAGTCTTGTCTAGTCTAGTATCTTGGACATCTAATTGTGTCCTATTGTAATCTCATAGTACAAGATCTTGTCGAGTTTATTCTTGCATCTAGTTCATCTCCCTGAGGGGAATTCTTATAATCCAAAGATCTTGTTTCATATCTATGATCCCAGGTTGTGGGATCTCATGTATCATCTCTAGTCGAGTTATCCATACCTATCAATCTCAGGTTGTGGGACTTCTTCTATCAACTAAATATTCTTGTATTATTTCCCCTATGTGGGTGATCTTGTAAACAAAAGTGTAATTTTGAAATCTTGTCTAGTCTAGTCAGAGGACACAATCTAGTGCTCCCTTGACATTTTGGCAAGGCTACCTTCATCAAGACTAGGCACCATTGATTCCCTATGCAAGGAGATTTAATCCACAATAAAGGACCTGATTGGACATGTCCAAGAGATGAAAAGATTGCTACAACAAGGTGATTGATCAATTTCAAGCTATGCCTTAGATATCAAGATATTGTTTGTGGAACTACATATCAAGAAGACTGCATGGTTAATCAATTTCAAATTGGCCTAGATCCTGATGTGAAGTATCTCCTGCTATCCATGCCTCAAGAAAATACCTTTGACGATGTTATCAAATAGGTAGTTCAATGTGAGAATCATTTGTTCAAAGGAAGCCAAGTCCAAGAGCTAGAAATATTGAGTAATCAAGACATTCTTCATCATGAATATGAATTAAGAATCTTTGAACATCAGCAAATCACTAGAAATGATATGGAGCATACACATTACAAAGATAACAAGAAGACAAAGGAAAAGAAGAACAATCAAGAAGGTACACTTAAGTTCCATCAAAGATGTTGGAAACACCACAACATACTACTAGAAGCTCAAAGGATCTATCGCATGAAGAACCCAAGGAAGGTGAAGAGAGACCTAGTCCTTCACCACCTATCAAGATAAAGGATCACAAAAATTCAAGGTTGAGCATGTCTTAGATTTAAGAATCGCGTGAGGAAGATTGGAATACCATATTCAATGGAAAGGGTATGACGTTAGTGATTGTACTTGGGAACTTACAATAAATCTTCAAAGAGCAAAAATCAAGGTTCATGAATTCGATAGGAAGAATCATATGAAACCCAAGCTAGAGAACATGGCCACTCCTCTTGGTACTCGTCATTTGAGGGGGAGGTGATGTTATGGACATAAAGTAAACCATCCTAAACTTTATTATCTATGTTACTTTCTATATCATGCTTAGTTCAGAATTTGGAGAAACCAATGCTTCCAGATTGTGCCAAAACCCTAAGATCAATCGTCTTCTTGTTTGATTATGATATCCAAAGGTCATGTTTTGGATTGATGGCATCATCAAGTCATAACCACCATTGATGAATCACCCTTGAAAACCTATATAAGGAGGGGTTGGCCACATTCATACTCACTCATGCCAATGCCGGCCTTGGGAGCTCAAGAAGTCATGATCACCAAGTAAGTACTTGCAAGTTCTACTCTTGTCCCTTTCTCTAGTCTTGTCGAGTCTTGTCTAGTCTTGTATCTTGGACATCCTCTCTTGTCCTATTGTAATCGCGTAGTACCAGATCCTTTCCATTTATTCCTTGTATATAGTTCACCTCCTTGAAGGGAGCTCTTGAAAACTAGAGATCTTGCTTCATACCTACAATCCAGGGTTGTGGGATCTTTTGTATCATTTGGAGTAGAGTATTCTATACCTATCAGTTTCGGGTTGTGGGACTTCTTATATCAATTATATATTGTTATATTATTTCCCTATGTGGTGATCTTGTAATTGGAAGTGTTATTATGAAATTTTATCTAGTCTAGTTAGAGGGAACAATCTAGTGCTCCCTTGACATTTTGGCAAGACTACCTTCATCAAGACGAGGAACCATGGAGATTATTCATGAAGATATATTTTCTTCACTTATATTTAACAACAATTTGAAGGAATACGAGAAAACTAACAAAGGATCCAGTAGCATAATATTCAAGATGTAATCATAGAACTTCAAAGGAAAATCCAAGAGTTCCATATCATTGTAAATCAATCTTCTTCAAGTATCCCTATGTCAATTAATATGAGGAAAACTAAAAAACTGAGCATGCTTGAGAAATTTGATGGGAAAATATCAAAGTTTAGAGGATTTCTTCAGCAAGTTAAGCTCTTCATAAAAGTGCAACTCGATAGGTACTTAGATGATGCTTCTCAAGCAGGACTCATAAGAACTCTATTATGTGGTCCTGCTCTTTCATGGTTTGCACCTATCTTGGAGAAGGAAATGGAGCTTTTGTATGATTTCAAGGCCTTTGTTCGAGAGTTTGCATCTTCTTTTGGAGATGCCAATTGTTCACATGTTGCGGAGACAAAGCTAAGGAAGCTACATCAAGGAAATAGAGGTGCTTCTGTTTATGCATCAGAATTTAGACAAATCATTGGTGATCTCACATGGCATGAGGATTATTTTATTAGCCAATTTTGATGGGGCCTATGTGATGATCTCAAGGGCCTCATGTTAACCATGCCCAAGGTTAACACTTTGAATGACTTCATGAATCAATCAATCGAGTGTGACAATAGGTTGTTTGAGACAAAGCAAGAGAAAAATATTTGTGTTCAAGATCAGGAATACAAGTTTACCTTAGTTCCTTAACAACGTGTTGGAAGAATCACAACCAAAACCCATGCAGTTGGATAACATCACGGTCAAGAGACTTACACCAAAGGAAAGGAAACATCAAGAAGATAATGGATTATGTTTTTATTGTGGAGATCTAGATCATATGCTATTTAAATATCCTAAGAAGAAGAAACAAGTTGGAATTAGGACTTCTACAATCACTATCCCACATCAGAAGGATCATCATCAGAATCAAAAGAGGAGTACTGCCCATCATGAGAATCATGCTGTTGATTCTATACCTAGATATACTACAAACCCTTTCCAATTTCATCATGGATATCCATCATCATCGTCTTCCAACGCCACACATCAAGAACTCTACAAAGACCAAGATCTATGAAGATTCAAGTTCTAGAAAATCTCATAGTCACATAACCACTCCTCGTGGAACTCGTCGCTTGAGGGGGAGGTGATGTCATGGACAAAGGAAACCACTATGATCCCCGAATTCCATGTGACTTCTATATCTCATGGTTGATTCAGAATTTTGAGAAACTAGTGCTTCCATTGTGTCTGAAACATGCCAAAACCCTATGATTGACTATCTTCTTGCTTGATTCTGATACCCAAAGGTCATGTTTTGAATTGATGATATCATCGATGACATCATAAATTCATAATTACCTTTGATAAACACCCTTGAAGACCTATATAAGGAGGGCATGGCCACATACATCCTCAGTCTTGCCATTGCCAGTCTTTGGAGCTCAAGGAGTTGTGATCTCCAAGTAAGTACTTTCCAAGTTCTTATTCGAGTTGTAGACTTGTGCCTTGTTCTATTATTGTGTAGTCTAGTATTTTGGACATACTATTGTGTCCTATTGTAATCTCGTAGTATGCCATCTTGTCGAGTTAATTCTTGTATCTAGCTCATCTCCCTAAAGAGAGTTCTTATAGTCTAGATATCTTGTTTCATACCTATGATCCGGGGTTGTGGGATCTCATGTATCATCTCTAGTCGAATTATCCATAACTATGAGTGTTAGGTTATGGGACTTCTCGTATCAGGGACATATTCTTATATTATTTTCCCTACCTGCGTGATCTTGTAATCAAAGTGGAATTATGAAACCTTGTCTACTCTAATCAAAGGGCACAATCTAGTGCTCCCTTGACACTAATCACATCTCTGATTTTGAACAAAGATTTCAACGATTTGAAGAGGTTGGTGTCACATTTTCTATGGAGAATTTTGTTTTTGGTGTCAATGAAGTACTCATTGTTAGGCGTCTATGTGGTCACTATGGTCAGAGACCATACCCACCTAAAGTTGATGCCATAAATAAGATTTTCAGGCTTATAGCAATGCTAGCAAAGTGAGAATATATCTAGGAGCTTGTGTCTTCTAAGCTATTTGGATACCTCAATATGTACATCTTTCTAATTGTCTTTATGATTTTTTGAGGAAGAGTAGAAAGTTTATATGGACTGGAAAGAATTCTAAATCCATCAAGAAATAGAAAAAAATTGCTACTTGATGCTCTGATCTTGAAGAGAGTTGATTATTTAGATAATAAAACCATTATTTTGACGATAGACACAGTCTTATAGATATAGGATGGGTTATTGGTCAAGATGATGAAGAGGGAAAAGATGTTTAGTTAGATTTGGTGCTACAATTTTGCATGAAACTAAATCAAAAGGGAGCTTTGGGGTTTAGTCATAGCTTTAAAGATTGATAAGGAATATTTCATAGGAGCCAAGGTGATTGTTGAGATAGAGTTTTTACAACTTATTAGTATGATTGCAAGTTGTTCATCAGTTGATATTGGAATGTTGAGATGGATATCATATGATGTTGAGAATGTAATAGAATTAGATATAAAATTAATTTATTATGTTCCACAAGTGTACAAGCATGAACATGTTAATGATGACGATTATGAAGGAGAGTGGAAAGACATTGGCAAATGCCTTAGTACTCTAGAAAATTCACCTACTTGGTCATCAAATAAATTCAAAGAAATTAGAAAACGAGCTTACAATTTGTTCTTAAAAGATGGATTTATTTGGAGACTTGCTAGGGGGAAAGTTGAAATGTCACAAAGGGTACTAAAAAAAAAAGCAACTTCAATTTCAAGTTATGAAAGATTTGTATGATGCATTATGAGCTAGGCATAAAGGGCTCATGGCTACATATGAAAATATTAGAGAGAGATTCACTACAAGTGGGTATTTGACATTGTGACCATGCCTAAAGGTATTGATGAGATGTGCTATATTGTACTTGCAAGGGAAGATCTTACAAACCATGTAGAGTGTCAAGCACTATGATCCAAAACAACATATAATGTATGTAAATTCTTGCTTGAGGATGTGATTTCAAGATCTAGGTTTATTGAAAAATTAGTGGCTGATAGGGGAGAAATAGATGCTCAAGAGGCTCAAGATTTCTCTGCAATGCATGGAATTTGCTTGTCTCTTACCATTGCTTACAACCCTAAGGCTAATGAGAAAATAGAGCAAGGTCATGCACTAATTGTGAAAGTGATCTCTAAAGCTTGTAATGATGACTTGAAACAATGGCCAAAGTATTTACCTTTGGCATTATGGGCTGATAGAATGAGTTGCACTAGGACAATATGCCTACTTAATTAGTGTATTGTAAGAAACCTATTTTCCTATTCACACACCAATTCCTACATGGTCTACTTGGATTGATAATCTATCTACTGATGAAATGTTGGGTTTAAGGATAAAACAAATTAAGCAAGGGAACAAGAAACTAGAGGAAGCCATTATGAAGTTGAAAGAATCAAGAATGAAAATTAAGAAATAATTTGATAAATCACATAGATTGAGGCCAAAACAAATTCTTAAAGATGTGTGGGTTTTGTTCTACGACAATACGTTTGATTCCCAATATGATGCATGAAGGATATTAAAATGTCAATGGTTTGGAACTTATGTTGTTATAAAAATACATGAAAATTGGACGTATGCTTTGTGTGAGTTAGATGGAACTCCACTCAAAACTTTGATTGTAGGAAAGAGAGTGAAATTATTCAAGAAAATGGATGAAGATGAGTACATAGTTGAGGATGACATGATTGGAGAAGAACCAAATTCACTAGGTAACATCTATTCTTTTTTGCTTGTACATATTTCTTTTCATTGACTTGCACCTTTGCATTCATATTGTTCAAAACTATAAAACTGGATCATGATAGGATCAAACTCAAAGTGACAACTAGTTGACTCAAGAAGGAATGCAATTTTTTGAAATTCTGTTTGAAATCGTTATAAATGAGGTTAAGGTTTGAAAGAACAATTAAAGCTCAAGTAAGAAGAAGGATTTGATTTGTATAAATAGAAGCATGTTTGTGCATAAATGCATGATTGATTGGGATCGTAGTTGTGTTTATGCATTCATCTAGACCCTCAACTCAAAATAAGGGGTTAAGCCTTCTCCTTAAAACAAAAAAGTTTCTAAGATAATTAAAAACTTTGACAAACAGAAGATTATACTTTTCTTCCACCCTAAAATAGTAGAAAGCACCTTATGATTAAGTACATTAATGGTTGTTGATGAAGTAAATAAGTATGGAGAAAACTTAAAAAGTTAAATAGACATGAAGACTTGTTTGTGTTTTTGAAATTACTTACAATTATATTGGAAAAACAAGACGGATTTATGCATGAAAAGAATTAGTAAAATTTCATGGATCTGTGTGAATGCATTGCAAACACTTATTTATATGAGATGATGACTAATTTTCAAAGAGTGGATTAGGAAATTTGTTTCTTAAAATGATAAACCAGGTTTGTAATGGATTTTGAACTTAAATTCAAGTAAGTGTTGCACAAAATGGTTACTATTTGAAACTTTGATTTGAAAGTATCACATGCCAAGTGAAAACAAAATTCATTTGCAGTCATTAAACATACACTGATAAAATATTTGAGTTTCAACATTGATTCAAAAGAAGTTTTGATACTACTTGTGTGATGTTTTGCATGATTGGCCCATCAAGGGATAATGTGCTTGTTTAACAGGGGTAAATGCCGAAGATAGTTTTATCTCCTTATTGATGGAATTTAATCCCTGATATTTGCACACTAGAAGTGAAATGAACCCAATACCTACCCCTTCATCCATCATACCTGCTACCCTACAAAAAAAACTCTGATCCACCTACCTCACACTAATCCAAATCACTTGCGCTTTTAGCCACACTTAATGCAGCTCATAATCTTTCCAAGAAGTTATAGAACATCTCAAATGGATCTTTCTGGATCACTCAAAAATTGTGTACAAAAACATACTATGGAGAGATGTAAGATATACAGATATTAGAGTTACAAAGATACACCAATTTCTCTGCACATAAACTTGATTTCAATAAGCCCTCTTAGCAAAAGTAAGACACATATATAAGCTACTAAATGCACTTTAAATCTTGTGAATTTGGTATGTAGACAAAGATTTACAACTCTTACAAGTAGAGTATGTCTATACCTACAAGAGACTAGAGGGGTTATGGGCTTGATAGCTCCTCCTTACTCCTCCATATAATGCCCTCCTCTGCATTTTCCTAGAGTGGATAGTTGTGCTTCAGCTCCTTGAGCCTTGGGTGATTCTCTCCTTAAGCCTCCTTGAGTATATGTCTCTTGGTCTTCAATGATCTACAAGAATTCCATGACTTCCATGGGGAGGGGTCCATCCTTATAAGGTCCTCCAATCCTAAGTTGGCCTACCCATGTTTTAGGGTTGTGGTAGCTTGATCCATGCCCAAAATGTAGCCCGTGATCTTGCTTAATCCACACTTAGGACCAATTCTAGATCCAATGGTCCACAACAAAGATACCCTTCCCTAAGTTAAGAAATCTACTTTTGTTTCTAGCCCTTGATTTAGGTTGATCCTCACATAGGATAAATCACAAATCCAATGGCTTAGAAGTAAACTTCATAACTATCCATCTACGGTCTACTCTAGACCTCATCTGACCTCAAAGTTAGGAACCTACCAATGTCCAACATTTTCACATGGCTTCTCCTCAAATAGAGTGTTATGGAACAATAGTGGTATTACATAAGGTTAAGGAATTGATCATATAAAAAACCACCCCTCAATGTCCACCTAGATCTTGCATAATTCACACTTTCAACACTCCCCCTCAAGCTTAAGGTGGTAGTGTCTGAAAGAACTTGGAGAAGCTTGTCGAAGGTAGAAGTGCGTTTCGAAGCGATGAAGTTTGGTCAAGCCAACCGGCACAAGACCAGCCCTTGAGCTTATGGAGACTCAAATAGACCTTATAGGCATGCTATAAGTGCAAAGAAACACACTATGTACTTTGGAGCATCAAGGAGAATGAGTCGATACAAAACAGATAGGTTCGTCGGTCGACTAGCTCAAAAAACTTACTATCTATGGAAGAGACAATGAACTTCAAATGCCCATAGCGACCAGCGTGATTACAATTAGAAACAATCCTTTTATGGGAGTGATACAAATAGGGTTGAGTGTATGGAATGCACAAAAGTATAAGGAATAAGCAAAATATGCTATAGGAAAGAATGCGACATTCACCGGTGGTACTTCCTATTTTTTAGGAATACGTAGAGATTGACTCCGAGGCAGAAAAACTCAGATTTCTCCAAATCTGCTGAACCAAATGCTTTGACAATTTACAAGCAACAACTAGACACTGAAATCTTTCCAATGAGTCCTCTTGCACTTAATTTGAAGCTTTGGAAAGAGAGCAGCAGCCTCTGCAAGATTACTGTTGGTGAAGAAGATGATGCAGAAAATTGAAGGAGCAAGACAATGATGGTCACAAGTGTATGTATATTGCTTCCATCTATTTTACAAGTGATTCCAAGTATTTATATAGACTCTAGGAGTGTTACACGAGTTTTACAAGTTGAATTTGAATTCAAATGAAGGTGGGAATGGTTGTTGGAGGGAATCAATTCACTTCCCTACAATCTAGGAAAAGTGAAGATCTTGATTGATCTACTTTTAGGTGATTGATTGCTTGATTGAATGCAATTTCAACCACCAAAATTTCGTGGGATTTTGGCTCTATATTTCTATCTTTACATGTTTCAAGCTCAAGGCTTTTACAATGGTAAATGATCCATCAAAATATTCTCAAAAAAATACAATAAATGAGCATATGAAAAAGAACTCTCCAACCGATATTCTTTCGACGCGATAGCCTTTGATGTAGATCAAATCCACCTCAAGCATAGTGTAAGCTTGATGTTCCAACACCTCCCCCTCAAGCTAAAGTATGCTTGAGTCTTCATTCTCTGATAGGTTGAATACCTGCCATAGCTTTGAATCTACAAAGCTTTATTCCATCAAGTGCCTTCGTCATCATATCTGCTACTTGCTTTTCAGTCGGAACAAAAGAGATGTCAATCTCCTTTGCCATGAGCTTCTCCCTGATGAAGTGGTAATGGACTTCTATGTGCTTGGTTCTCGCATGGAAAATAGGATTTGCCGCTAGATGCATGGAACTTACATTATCTCCAACTATGTGAGGTTTGGAACTCACAAGTCCCAAATATGTATACAATGCTTTTAACCATATTGCCTCTTGAGTTGCTATGGTCAAGCCTCTGTACTCTGCTTCAGTTGAGGATAAAGCAACTGTTGGTTGCTTCTTGGAACTCCATGACACTAGCTTTGAACCTGCAAATGCTAAGTAACCAGATGTACTTTTTCTATCATCCTTAGCTCCTGCCCAATCTGCATCTGAGTAGATTTTGATATCCAAATCTGAAGAGTAAGGATAGAATATACCTTCGTTGATTGTACCTTTGAGATACTTAAGTACTCTCTTAGCCGCATCCATGTGTGGTCTTCTTGGTGAGTGCATGAACTGACTAAGCACTCCCACACTATATGAGATGTCTGCCCTTGTGTGAGTAGCATATATCAAGCTACCTACCAAGCTTTGATACTCTTTAATGTCTTGAATTTTCTCACCTTCATAAACACTAAGTTTATGATTCATCTCCAAAGGTGTACCTGCAGGTTTAGTGTTCTCCATTTTGAACTTGAGAAGAAGATCCTGAATGTATCTTCTTTGAGTCAAATACATTCCTTCATCTTTGTATCTCACCTGCATACCTAGGAAATATGTGAGCTCACCTAGGTCACTGATTTTGAACTCCTCTTGCATGTGTCTCTTGATCCTTTGAATGCCATTTAGATCATCACCTGTCACAATAATATCATCTACATATACACATAGATAGATAACCTCATTGTGATCCCTTTTGATGAATAGAGAAGGATCTGAGCTGCTAGCTTTGAACCCTTGATCTTGAAGATATGTAACTAACCTGTAATTCCAAGCTCTTGGAGCTTGTTTCAATCCATACAATGCTTTCTTAAGTCTGCAAACATAAGATGGATGATTAGGGTTTTCAAAACCTGGTGGTTGTGACATGTATACCTCTTCACTTATCCAACCATTTAAGAATGCATTTTTCACATCAAGTTGGAGGAGTCTCCAATTCCTTGCAGCAGCTACACTTATCAATGTCCTGATTGTAGTCATCTTTGCAACTGGTGAGAATGTTTCCTCATAGTCTATACCATGAGTTTGTGAGCATCCTTTGGCAACTAATCTTGCCTTGTACCTGCAAACTGATCCATCTGAATTTCTTTCAACTTTATATACCCATCTGCAACCAATTACCTTTTGATTCGGCGACATTGGAACCAAATCCTAAGTGTCCATTTCCTTCAATGCATCTATCTCTTTGTTCATGGCCTTTTCACAATTATGGTTTCCCTTTGCCTCTTCATAGGTTGAGGGTTCCTCTAAAATAGAGTCTTTTGCCAAGTAGATTAAATGCTTTGTAACAAATGTGGAATCATATCCATACCTTTTTGGTTGTTTCTTCTCTGTTGCTGATCTTCTAGGTGCTTGTTTGGAGCATTCTCCAACCTCTTGCATCTTTGCTTTGCCTCTTGACTTCCATAGCTTGTAATCCCTTTCTCTTTCATCTTGGTCATTGTCTGTATCACTTCTTCGATCCTGGACCTATGTATCATGTTTGCTTCATAATTGATGAGAGTCAGAATCAAGATCATATGGTAGTGTTACCTTTTGTTTATCTTCATCATACCAAGACCTGTGTTCTTAAAACACAACATCTCTACTTGTAGTGAATTGCTTGGTTGAAGGAACAGTGCCTTTGTTGCCCTTTCATCTAGCTTACCTCTTATTTGTGATGGTACATGAACATAAACTAAACAACCAAAAACCTTGCAATGTCCAAGACTAGGTTTTCTTCCATGCCATGCTTCATAAGGAGTCATACCTTGAAGTGATTTGGATGGTAGTCGATTGACAAGGTACACTGCAGTTGAAATAGCTTCTGCCCATAGATAATGTGGCAACTTCTTCTCTTCAAGCATTGTTCGGGCTGATCCAACCAATGTCTTGTTTCTCCTCTCTGCAAATCCATTTAGTTGAGGAGAGTACCTAGTAGTCACTTCCCTTTTGATACCTTTGTCCTGCAAGAACTCATCAAACTCTTTGGAGAAGTATTCTCCCCCTCCATCAGATCTGAGCTTCTTTAGTGATCTACCTGTATGATTCTCCACATGTGCAAGATTCTTCTTGAAGCAATCAAATACTTCATTCTTACTCTTGATAAAGTATAGAACAGTCCATCTACTATGGTTGTCAATAAATGAGACATAATACCTTGATCCTGCCAATGAAGGTTCTTGACTTGGTCCCCATACATCTGTATGTACTAAGTCCAATAAGTTGTTGTGGATGTAGCCTTTGTGGTTGAATGGTTGTCTTTGTGCCTTCCCAATCTGACATGCATCACACCTGTTGATCATGTGTTGCATTGATATGTTTGGAAATCCTAGAACACTTTGATCCCTGCATATATCCTTCAAGGTTCTTTCATTCACATGAGCAAGTCTCTTATGCCACACTTCAAGCTCACTTAGGGTTTGAGACCCAAAGCTGAATAGAGCTATGTTCTTGGTTTCTCCTACTTCAAAAGTAAAGAGCCTACCATGCTTCTCACCTCGGGCTATCTTCTTGAAACCTTGACATGGATCTTCCAGAAAAGCTCCATGTTGGGTGAACCTAACTTGCAAGCCTTTTTCAACTATTTGGCCTACACTGATTAGGTTTTTAGTGATAGTGGGTACATAGAGAACCTTACTTAGAATGTTTGTCCTGCCATTGGAAGCTTTGACATTACCAATCTTCTCCACATTGTGCTTTGTGTCATCCCTTGTTTGCACTTCATGTCTATGCTTTGGACTTTCCAAGTCAGATAGAAGAGCAATGTTGCCTGCAACATGATTCGAACATCCTGAATCTATGTAGAACAAATGATCGTCTTCTTTACCTTCTTTGTGGCTTAGGTTCATATGAAGCAATGAGTCTTCATGTGGTTGATCTTCAGAATAATTGTTGTAGTCCCTTCGATTATAGCTTCTATTGTTGTTGTTGAAGTTGTGTCCACCTCTGCCTCTATTGCTGCCATATCAACCTCTTCCACTTCCTTTCTGGGTCTTCCCATTGAACCAGCAATTCTAAGTGGTGTGGTTGGTCTTATTGCATATGGCACAAGGTTGAATATTCTGACCTTTGGCTTTGTCTTGCTTTGGTCCTTTCTTCTTCCCTTTCCACTTGCTCTTGCTTACGAAGTTGGCTTGAGAAGTCTCTTCTTCATCTTCTTCCTTCTTCTTGCCTTTCTGCTTCTTATCCTTCTTATCTGCATATAGAGCACTCGTTGAATTACCAAGATAAGAGTTACCTTCCTTTATGCTATTGTTGGCTTCTTGATTGAAGAGTTTTCCAAGAAAGATGTTGAAGTCTGGAGTTTGCACATCCATGATGAGATCGTAAGCCGTCGTGAATGATTGCCATTGCTTATCACTTCGAATGCCGTTGAGAATTTGCCTCATGATGACCTCTTCTTCAATCAGCTCTCCAATGGATGCTAACTGATCCGCAACCTCCTTGACTTTGGTAACAAACTCTGTGATGGTTTGTTTAGGTGTCTTCTTCATTTGCTTGAACTCGTTCCAAAGATGATTCTTTCTTGCTTTGGTACTAGCAGAAAAGAAAGTCTTCAGGGCATCCCAAGTCTCTTGAGATGTCTTGCATCCTCTAATATGTGGTAATAGAAAGACAGAGATAGATTTTAGTATGTACGACCTTGCTTGAGCATCCCTTGCACACCAAAGTGTGAGCTTATCTGTCTCCTCTTGTGTAGGTCCTCCTTTGGATCTTGGAATAGGCATAGCTTCATCACCTGCTACAATTCCATAAAGATTTCTACCTTGCAAATAGGCCTCCACTCTGATTTGCCAAGCCGCGTAGTTGTGTCGATCAAGCTTCTCGATCATTGAGGGAAAGCCGTCACCCATTTTGAACTAGCTCTGATACCACTTAAAGAACTTGGAGAAGCTTGTCGAAGGTAGAAAAGTGTGTTTCGAAGCGATGAAGTTTGGTCAAGCCAACCGGCACAAGACCAGCCCTTGAGCTTATGGAGACTCAAATAGACCTTATAGGCATGCTATAAGTGCAAAGAAACACACTATGTACTTTGGATCATCAAGGAGAATGAGTCAATACAAAACAGATAGGTTCGCGGGTCGACTAGCTCAAAAAACTTACTATCTATGGAAGAGACAATGAACTTCAAATGCCCATAGCGACCAGCCTGATTACAATTAGAAAAAATCCTTTTACGGGAGTTATACACATAGAGTTTAGTGTATGGAATGCACAAAATTATAAGGAATAAGCAAAATATGCTATAGGAATGAATGCGACATTCACCGGTGGTACTTCCTATTTTTCAGGAATACATAGAGATTGACCCCAAGGCAGAAACACTCAGATTTCTCCAAATCTGCTAAACAAAATGCTTTGAAACTTTACAAGCATAAACTAGACACTGATACCTTTCCAATGAGTCCTCTTTCACTCAATTTGGAGCTCTAGAGAGAGAGCAGCAGCCTCTGCACGATTACTATTGGCGAAGAAGATGATGCAGAAAATTGAAGGAGCAAGACAATGATGGTCACAAGTGTATGTATATTGCTTGCATCTATTTTACAAGTGATTCCAAGTATTTATATAGACTCTAGGAGTGTTCCACGAGTTTTACAAGTTGAATTTGAATTCAAATTAAGGTGGGAATGGTTGTTGGAGGGAATCAATTCACTTCCCTACAATCTAGGAAAAGTGAAGATCTTGATTGATCTACTTTTAGGTGATTGATTGCTTGATTGAGTGCAACTTCAACCACCAAAATTTCGTGGGCTTTTGGCTCTATATTTCTACCTTTACATGTGTCAAGCTCAAGGCTTTTACAATGGTAAATGAGCCATCAAAATATTCTAAAAAAAAATACAATAAATGAGCATATGAAAAAGAACTCTCCAACGGATATTCTTTTGATGCGATAGCCTTTGATGTAGATCAAATCCACCTCAAGCATAGTGTAAGATTGATGTGCCAACAGTGTCCATATCAAGTAAGCTCATAGCTTATGAAAACTTTGTTAACTTGGTCACATCCAAGCTTTTGGTGAAGATATCTGCAACGTGGTCCTTTGTACCTAAATGTGATATTTTGAACTCTCTTCCAAGCTTCTATTTGATGGTCCTTATTCTTGCATCATCATCTCTCATCACAAGGAGATCATCTACATATATGCATATCAAACATATCTTGTCATTTGTCTTCTTCATATACAAGGATGGATCTGTATCACTTGGAGAGAAACCACATCTCTTCAAGAAGTCCACTCGCCTCTTATTACAAGCCCTTGGGGCTTGCTTGAGGCCATACAAGGACTTCTTCAACCTACAAACATAGGTAGAATGGTCTCGATCTACATACCCTTGAGGTTGTTCCATGAACACCTCTTCTTGTAATTCACCATTCAAGAAAGCACTCTCTATGTCCATATAGTAGATAGGTCACCTCCTTGCTACACATAAGGCTAAGATCTCTAATGGTAGCCTTGTTTGCCATTGGGCTAAAAGTCTCCTCATAATCTACCCCTTGTGTCTATGTGAAGCCTTTGGCTACTAGTCTAGCCTTGTACCTTGCCAAGCTACCATCTGCATTCCTCTTGGTCTTGTACATCCAC
This sequence comes from Ceratopteris richardii, assembly GCA_020310875.1. NCBI lineage: Eukaryota > Viridiplantae > Streptophyta > Polypodiopsida > Polypodiales > Pteridaceae > Ceratopteris > Ceratopteris richardii. Next base: position 102,375,728 of record CM035415.1, read on the forward strand.
CTGTTTTGGACTATCTTCATGCCTTCCTTCTTGAGTAATCATTGTTGGGGATGTAAGGGTCATGTGATCTTACCCCCATATTCATATATATACATCATATATAGAGCATTGCCTCAAGAGAGATCATTATGTGGGTTTCGAGGCTCCCACACATGTCCGTGCATCTCTCCTCTCTTCTCTCTCCCTCCATCTCCTCCTTCCTCCTCTTGTTTTGCACACCAAAGCCCTTCATTGGTATCAGAGCATGCTGAAGGCTTGTGTGCAAGATGCTTCAATGGAAGCTTAGGTGAAAAGAGGTAGAAGTGCAAGTCGGCATCTCTCAACAGCAGTTCAGTATTTTGGTCATAAATCGAGCTAGGAAGCTCGGATTGATGCGTTTTAAAGTTCTATGCATTGCTAACATAGAGACCGAAAAATTCACAGAAGGACACAGAACCTGGTTCGGAGTTTTAGACTGCCAAAAATGCGAAAATCGCAGACTGCTGTAGAAGGCGAATCTATATTCACTATGACAGCAGGTCAGTTTTTGCATCATAACTTGAGTTCTACAGATCGAAATGCGATGATTTAGCTTGTTGTGCGTAGCTTGTAAAGGTAGCTACAACTTTGTAGAAGAATTGGAGAACACCAAGTGTGTAGGTACACCTATGGAGCAAAATCATAAGCTTAGTGCTTATGAAGGAGAACCAATTGAAGACATCACAAGCTATCAAATCTTGGTTGGAAGCTTGAACTATGCAACACTCACAAGGGTGGATATATGCTATAGTGTTAGCATATTGATTCAGTTTATGCATAATCCAAGAAGACCACATATGGAAGCGACCAATAGAGCCCTCAAGTACTTAAAGGGGACCATGAATGAAGGTTTGTCTTATCCATTTACTTCAGATATTGAGCTAAAGGCCTACTCAGATGCAGAATGGGCCGGATTTATAGATGATAGACAAAGTATATTCAGGTATGTATCATTTGCAGGTTCAAAAATCATTTCTTGGTCATCCAAAAAGCAACGAACCATGGCATTATCTTCTACTGAAGCCGAATATAGAGGTTTGGCTAATGCAACTCAAGAAATCACATTCAACTATCCTATGTCTCTACATATATGCAATGTGTAGACATGTTGACTAAAGCTCTTGATGGTACAAAGTTAAGCAGATTCAAGTTGATTATTGGCTTGCAGGAAATCAAGGATAATTGAAGATATATTTGGAAGCCAAGCATGTTAGGCTTGAGGGGAAGCTATTGGTGCATTTTACCCAAGCCTACATGCTTGATATCATTTGATATCTCTCTTCACATGCATACACCAAGAAAACCTCACTTTGAAGCTACCAAGAGGATCCTAAAATATCTAAAGGGTACCATAAATGAAGGGTTTTTTAACCCATTCACTTCTGATTTGGACATAAAGATGTATTCTAATGCATATTGGGTTGGATCCAAGGATGATAGGAGGAGCACCTTAGAATACTTGTCTTTTGCAAGTTCAAAGCTAATATCATGGTCATCAAAGAAGCAACCAACTAAGGAATTGTCATCTATAGAGGCAGAATATAGAGGCTTAGCAAATGCAACACAAGAGGCTATGTGGCTCAAACAACTCTATACAAATTTAGGTTTAGATTCTTACACTCCAATGATTCTTAGAGACAACATTAGTTCACTTCATTTGGTTGCTAATCATGTATATCATGCAAGTAATAAGCACACTGAAGTGCACTATCATTATGCAAGAGAGAAATTTCTTACCAAGGACATTTAATTGTCCTATGTATCAACTCATTTGCAATGTGCAAATATACTCACAAAGTCTTTAGATGGAACTAAGATGAACAGGTTCAAGATGATGATTGGTTTGTAGGAGATCAAGGTGGAATGAAGACCAAGAATGTTAGTCTTGAGGGGGAGCTGTTGGTGCAAGAGAATCCAAGCCTACATACTTGGATAATTAGCATGTATTCCATGTATTCACATATGATAATTCCCTTGTAAAATCACTTACTTTTACCCATGTAAAAGTTCATAGGTTAGATGCAATAATTCCATGAGGAGTTAGATGGAATCTCGAGTTACTTGATGAGAGAATAAATCCTACAATTTAGGAATAACTTTCAGGTGAGCATTTGAATTTGAATTCAAAGATTGGATCCAACTTAAACTATAAAAGAGGATAATAAAGACTCGTGGATATTAGAGATTAGAAGAGCCCAATTATGAGATCGTTTTGAGAGGGACTTAGGTGATTAGTGTGCTAATCTCATAGCCACTTCAGGACCCTCACATTGTGCAATTGAATATTTCCAATGACATTGTATTACTAAGTGATTTAATACATACACATTGATCATATCTCTACCTCACTTCTCTATTATGATCATCTCAGAATAGTGAGATTCTTATAGCTTGTTCTCAGTGCATGGTTGATCATTTGATGAGATTTAAAGTGTTGTAGAATCACCATACTATCTACTTCATAGCTACAAAGTTTCAATGTTATTTCTTCACTTAATCGTGAGATAAATTTATATCACTACCCTCTGGTTTGTAGTCTGAAGCACCCCGAAAATGTAGGGCAAGTCTTGTAACTTGCTAAGCATCATTTTTACTGTATAGTCCATCTTTTTTATTGAAATAATTGATCATGATTGGTAGCTATCTAAGTTAGTTAGATACCACGAAAAAGAATTTGGCTAATTGCTAGTAGGTTAAGAGCACTATTCATTCTACTAAACATGCGCAGAGACTAAAATAGCAAGTCTATGATCTTGGATCAACTTCCTGCTCATCTGTTTTGATCCATTGATTAGTGGTTCATGTTCCAAAGCCCATAAGTGATTATTTGTGATCATTAGAAAGGTAAAAAGGCCTACTACACTCTCCACCACTTGTTCTTGGTTGGTGTGAAGCAGGGTTTTGTAGCACCACTTCATCTCTGAAGACTATCCACCATCTCCTCCAACAAGCGAGAGAGTTGAAAGTGTGAACTATGCAAGCTTTAGCTGGACAAAGGGGTCAAAAGTCCTAAATATGGACAATTGTCACGACTTTGATCACTTAGGTTGGTCCCAAGGTTAGGCAAGCTTGTGCTAAGGCTGTGCAAAAGTTAGGAGAGGCATCCAAAAGCTATAAAAGGAGGTGAAGAGACACCAAATGCATGGAAGTCTTGTAGGCCATTGAAGACCAAGAGACATATAATCAAGGAGGCTAAAGGAGAGAGTCATCCAAGGCTCAAGGAGATGAAACAGAGCTGCCCAAGCTAGGAAAAATGCAGAGGAGAGCATTACATGCACAAGGAAGGAGTAAGGAGGAGCTATCAAGAACACACGCCCTGTAATTTCTTGTAGGTATAGACATAGTCTCCTTTTAATACATATAGCTCTTTATGTAAATATCCAATTTAATATGTTTAAGGTGCATTCTATATCTTATATATGTATGCTACTTTCCCTAAGAGCGCTTCTTGAAATTAGCTTTGTGTGCAAAGAAATTCGTTTATCTCTATAACCCTAATTTTTGCATATCCTGCATCTCTGCATAGTTTTCTTTGTATAGAGTTATTGACTGACCTAAATAGATCCATTTGAGGTTTTCTATAGCTTTTTGGAAAGCTTATAAAATAAAATAATTGTATCTCAAAGCATAGGTGATTTGGATCAGTGTAAGGTAGGTGAATTAGAGTTTTCTTCCATGGTAGCAAAAAAGGTGAATGAAGGGACCTAGGTATTGGGTTCATTTCACTTCTAGTGTGCAAATCTGAGCAATTAAATTCCATCAGACCTCAAGGAGGAGGTATATGTGTCTAAGCCATGAGGGTTTGGGGCTTCCCATTTGGAGAACAAGGTACGTATGGTGAAGAAGGCATTATATGCAGTAAACAAACACCTAGAGTATGGGATCATCAGATGGATAAGTATCTCTTGGATCTAGGTTTCAAAATATGTGATTTTGATGCTAAATTGTATGTTCTAAGGAGAGGAGGGAAGATAATTATGTTTTTTATTCTATGTAGGTGAGCTCGTGATTACAAGAAATAATGAAGCTCTCCTTTAATAAATGAACGATGCCTTGAAACACCGAGTCATAACAAACGAGAACAACGACATGTTCTCTTTTTTATTTGTGAAGAAATGCACAAAATGGTGAAAAAAAAGGTTGTTTTCATACTCCAAGGTGGAAAAGATTATTTACTTTTCAATTAGTGCCATGGAAAACCACCATTGAAGCATGAGATTCATGAACAACCTAATTAAATTATTTTCAATGCTGTAAAAGGCCATCAAATGATCAAGTACCTCCTATGAGAGATTCCAATTTCAGAAAGTAGTGGCAATAATGCCAAAAACAAAGAAATTCAATATCTTGATAAAGTGCTTGGCACTCTTGATGAGAGATTTATGTTCTCATTCTTATTAGAAATTTGAGTTACTTGACATGGGAAAATAAAATACACTTTTCAAGGGTCAGTATATATAATATCACATCATTTGACACTAGTACAAACATTGGAGGAGCTTTTCTGCATACTTCTATTCTAGCTCACCAAGCTTGTTGAAGCTGAAGGTCAAGAAAAAAGCATAGGAGTACATCAAAGAGGTGGACACAGAAGAAGAAGGAGCATGTAGGGAGCTCCAAGAAGTACATGTCAAATTTTCAGAAGGAATCCCTATAAAAATAGTGATTTTCATTACTAAAAGCAATCGTAAATACCTTTTCATACTTTTTTAACTCCATTTTGTTCAAGCCGAGGAGTCCTTGAGCTTGAGGAGTATTTGAAGTATCATCTTACCAATTTTCATAATTTTTATACTTCGTTTGAGCCCTCAAATAAGCCCTGCAACCTAATTTTTAACTAGGCCGGACACTAGGTCTGGACAGGGCCAAAACTACTCAAAAAAACTATAAAAAGAGCTCAAAAATGGTGAAACTATTTCCATTGTACAACATGTGTTCACAATGTCAACCATGAAATTGGAAAACTCAAACAAAATGAGATATCCTATCAACTGTAAGTATTTCTCATTGACTTTTTTCCAAATTTCATAATATACCTAGCTAAGTTGTGTAGTTTTTTGTTGTAGACATATTTCCTTCTACCTTGGTGGAAGAATAACCACTTCATAGTCTTACAGGTACTTTCCAAGCATTGCATGCAGATGTTGGGTCGATAGTCTTTCCACAAGCCCGTCCTGCTCAGCTATTACGTGAGAGAGTTTTCTTTTACACACATACATATGTTGTATCGTCTTCATCAAATGATTTTGGCAGGTTAGAGATGATTAAGGTAGATTCTCTCTTAAAGCTCGAGTGGCCGCAACCTGATGTATGGACATTAACATCTTTGAAGCATAAGATGGTGATGGACATACACAACTCTTTGAAATTTACAAGAGTTTCAAGATCGATAGGATTACCTTGGTGTGTTCCTATTCATTGTTTTGTACATTTATTTCAGATATTCACAATTCTAGAGACTTCAACAATGTTCATATTAAAAGATATCACGTATGAGCAGGTAGAGGGTTTGCTAGGTGAAAATTGGGGACTTGTAGAAGGATGCACCAAAGGGGATAGATACATTTGTAAAATTGGTGCAACAGGCATAGGATTTCGATACTTGAAACATCATACTTCATTGTACATTAAATTCTATTATGATCGTTGGATGTGTAAACTTGGTGAATGGATACCATTACAAAGTTCTGAGTGTGTTTTAATTTCATTCGAAATTAAGATAAATCTACCCAACAACGAAATGGAAGTTATTTCAATAATCATCATTGGACTCTTGCCAACGTGAGAGAACATCTAGTAATCATGGTATTTGAGGATCTAGATCAATCAAAGTTCAGAATACAAGGGCATAAGGTAAGTAGCATATGGTATTTCTTCTTTTGTTTATACAAATTCTTACACTCAAATATGTTCAATTGAAGTTTTCTATTTGTTTGCAGATTGGTAAGAGGTTGGAGGATAAAATTAAAGTCCTCCTTGAATGGAGTGTGGATGGAACTCAACTTTCATTGTCATAGCTCAAGAACTATTTGAGTGCTACAGTGCACACACAACCTATGTTCCATTTATAATCCTACGTCTGCAACAATGTATTTAACATGCAAGACATGTAGCATGTAAAATTTTTTGATCTCAATATGATGTACGATTTGCCAAATCTTTGGTTTTTCCAATGGCTATTTATTATAATTTTAAAGTTCTGAGAATTTATTTTTTCTATTGTGTTGTGGCGTATCTTATTCAGGTTAATGATTATGTTCAATCTTTTTTATGAGCAAAAGTTTTTTTCTGAGAGTTCTGTGCATGATTGTTTTATTTGAAGGTATCAGTTTTAGTTTTAAAATGGGTCCCACTCACTTTAAAATTTTGAAACTACTATAAAAGCAACACTTATTCTCTCATTTCTCACTTTTGCAACCAAGAAGAGCTACAAACACTTGCAGAGTACGCACACAAGCTAGCATCACGCGCAATGGCTGTCGCATCCTCCAGTACCCTGCAACCCAAACGTCCACGTGAAACCTTCAATGAGTTCTTGGAATCAACTGAGTTCAAAGGTCAAAACCACTTGTATGACCCATTGTCTAGAGTCCCTGATCTAGACAAAACAATTCAACTGAACTCTGATGTGCTCAAGGAAATCATAGAGTTCCTTGAGTACTACATCTTGCGTTTCTCTATAGAAATACCGCCTGTTGAGCCCATAAAAGTCACGATGGTCAAAGCGGTCAAAGTCAACAAGTCAAGGTCAAGCCAACAGGGCAAAGTCAAAGTGCCTAAGTGACAATTGATTGTAAAAAAGGGTAAATTGGAGAAGCGGTTGTGTATTTTCTCTAATTTTCCTAAAGATCAGAATGTGTTTTAAAGCGTTTTAGAAGGTTAAGGTGAATCACCTTTAGTACACAAAGGAAGAATTAAAAGGGAATATGAAGGCATGTGAAGCGGAAAAATGTACGCACATGAAGATATGACCCCCATAAAATTTTTTGGTTTTATAATAAAGTCACTACAGGACAAAGGGCAATTCGTTGGCCGCCAACTAAAAAGAGAATCTTGGGACATCAAAGGAAGCCCAAGAGTCCATGACAGTTAGAAGTCACGGGACCGGCGGATTCAAGAAAGAGGACAAAGGCTATTCTTGGACACATTGAGAGGAAGAGCAAAAAAGAGCTCGGAGGAAGCAAGAAGGGCCATCAGTGTGCGACGACACTGAGGAGTGCAAGAGGTGCCAAGAGGAAGTGGTGCAGAGAAGGCAGATTGGATTCCAAGAGTCCCAAGGTCTATCGTGTGTGTGCGCCGAGGTACCAATTCCTTAGCTTGGTGGAAGCTTAGTGCAAGGTGTGCACAAGGGAAGCGTGAAGCAAGTGAAGGATTGGTGCAGGAGAAGCCGTTGCCAGAGGACTTGAGATAATTGGTCTCCAGTAATTGATATTCTCTGAAGTTGTATTTAGTCATTGATTAGACTGTGTGCAGTCATTGTAATTGTTGCAAGATAATCAATATTCAAGGTTCTAAGAGTATTCCTTTGCAGAAGTTCTCACTGTATTCCATTTTCATCATCTCTTTTTTTCTCCTACAAACCCTCAAACTCCTTCTTGTCCGCGAATCCCCAACAAATTTGGCACGCACGGTGGGACCTCCAAGGAGATTTGAGCTTAGGAGAAGGTCAATTACAATTGGAGAACAATACGTCGGTGTCGACATTAACACTCCACTGGACTACTAAAGAGGTACATACTTATATCAAGTGTCTCATATTAAGTAGATTATGACCAGCTCATGACCGCAACCCGGTCACAAACCTTGAGGGTCAAGTGCAAGCAGACAAGAAGAAAGGCGGTCAGAGGATCATCGAGTCCACTTTCATCAACTTCATCTGTAGGAAGCATGGCAGGACAAGTAGACCTAGAAACCTTACTCTCCAGATTAAACATAAAATTTCCCTCTTTCAGAGGCTTAGCCCATGAGGATCCAGATTAGCACATTCGAAGATTTCTTGCATTATGCAAGACTAGAGGACTAATGGGTAGGGAAGATGCTTTCTTGATACTCTTCCCTGCCACATTGGAAGGTCTGGCCGACAAGTGGTTCAGCCAATTTGCTGAGAATCACTTTACCTCTTGGGATTTGATGAAAGAGGCCTTTAAGAATCAGTTTCAGCATGGCAACACGGTAGAGATCATTATAGAAGAATTAGAAAACTTGAAATTGGGACCAGGAGAAAAGTTCCCAGAATTTGTGACCAGGGCCAAAGCACTAATGGCTAAATTACCGGATCCACCACACGACTTCTTTGTTAAGAAGTGGTTAGCCAAACCCCTACCTGTGGTCACCCAATGCAAAATAAAAGAGTTAGTACTACCTACTGCCCCTGTTGAGGAATTCATCAATACGGCCACACGCCTAGAGCAGATAAGGCACCAATATGGTGCAACTTCTTCTCAACCAACCTATGGTACGGAACTGGAGGACCCAGTGATCCAGTTAAGAAGGGAGCTGGAGGGCTTGAAAAGGAATAAGCCCTACCCAGAGGAGGAGACTGCTGTAGCTCAGCTGAGAAGAGAAATCGAAGCACTCAAGCTCCAAAAGGAAGAGGAGGCCCAAGCAGAAGAATTAGCTCAGCTGAGACAAGAATTGCAGGAACTCAAAGGAGGCGGCATTAAGAATGGACTCTGGTGCTCCATGTGCAGCAAGCAAGGGCACATAGTAAGTGAATGTCCTCTGCTAAATGTGACTTGTCAATTATGCAGGAAAATTGGGCATGAGGCCCATGAATGCCAAGTAAGGGGAATGCCGGCCACGACATACTGGACACAAGGAGGACTTTTGCCACCAGCAAATGTGATGGCAGCCGCAGCGAATCCTGGTAATAACTATAATCCTAGACCGAGAAGTAATTTTGCAAATGGGCCTAGAAGGCCAATAATTTGCTTCAGATGTGGCGAATGCGGACACTACCAATCTAGATGCACTCTCCCAGAAAATGCACCTCCTTGCAGGAACTGTCCAGAAGCCAGGGACCATTATACAAACTGTTGTCCTAAAAACCAAGCCTCTACTTCCGGACCTCATCTCCAAATGATTTCGGTATACAAGGAGGAAACATTATCTCAGGTCAATGAGCCCTCCCCATCTACCAGGGTGGTACAATTAGAAGAACTTGAATCCTTTACCGTACAGACAAGAAGCAAGGGGAAAGCTCAAGTAGATGTAAGTCAAGAATCAAGGATTGGGAGATTCAACAAAGACAAAGTTGTAGCTGAAGACAAAGCCACCATGGGTGCAGTCACAAAACAAAAGGAAAACCTCATAGGCTCCAGCGATGTCATTGGGCATGCATTCATCAGAGCTCAAGAAGAGTTGAACCAGGCAAATGGAGCCCACCCGATTAAAGAGTCCGAAGCTTCTAAACTACTCAAGTCTATGAAGAAAGAGGTTAGTATTTTTGATCTAATAAAGATGGATGGAAAATTCAGATCAGAGTTATTGCAGATAATTGATGAGGCTTCTACAACAAGTTTAGTGGCCACTACTGCTGTCCTACATAAAGGCATAATTGCAAGGGAAGCACCCCTTACGGATTATAAAAGTCCTCGACTGACAGTATCTATAAAGGGTTGTGAATTTCAGGGTGTTATTGTGGATGGTGGTTCGGGCATCAACCTGATGCCTGAGCATACAATGATAAGAATTGGACTTCACCCTTCCAGACCGGCAAATTTCACCGTTACCCTGGCAGACCAGAGCAAAGTAAGGCCTGTGGGAGTGATTCCAAAAGTCCCACTTGAGATACAAGGCAATATGTTCATACTGGACTTTGTTGTTTTAAGACTGCCCCAGATTGAAGGAGGATTTCCCCTCTTAATTGGGAGACCATGGTTGAGACACGCAAGTGTCATCCACGATTGGGGCAAGGACACTATGTGGGTACAAAAGAAAGGGCAAGAGCTCACACAGCTTTACTTGGAAGAAGGTCCGGATGACCAAGGAAACACTAGCATGATGCAAAAGGTTGGCATTTGCATGGAACCAGAACCAGAAGAGCAACCCCAGATAGAATTTGAGGAAGAAGAGGATATTCTAAAGTGGCTACATGCAGACAACTCTTCTTCTTGTTTTGGAATTTTTATCAATAATTCATACACAACTGAAGAATATGATGAAGGTGACACAAAAGTCCAAGCTGATGGATTGGGTGAGCTTATCACGAACCACAGAAGGGGCAGAAAGACACCCCTCAACGACAACTCAGAGGAGGATATCAATTCTATAAATAAGGCAGAGGCCAAGGCCAAAGGCAAGGTAACAGACTCTAGGGAAGAATACTCTTTTCCTATTCAAGAAATACCTGCAGGATGGATGCAGGAAAAAGAGGAACACATTGAAATTCAGGAGACACCAGCTTATGAAGCAATGCACAGAAAACTAGTAGAAGAAAACAAGGAAGAAACAGAGCACACAGGAAGTATGGTAGAGAGAGATCCTGTCAAAGAAATACATTTAGATATTCAAGATAATAACCTACCGGTCTTGGTGGCCACCTGGTTGTGGCACCACCCAGGGCTCCTGGAAAAGGTCAGAACATTTTTGAAAAAACTACGCAGATGTTTTTGCATGGCATTATAAGGATCTCGAAGGAGTACCACCAAGTTATGGAGAACACAGAATTCCTTTGATAGAGGGAGCAAGGCCAATAAGAGGGAAAAGTTATAGGTTAAATCCCAAATACGCTGAAGCTGTCTATTCCGAAATTAAGAAAATGGAAGATGCAGGCATTATCATTCCTGTGGAGCATTCGGAGTGGCTATCCCCCATGGTGATAGTGCCAAAGAAAAACACGAACAAGATCAGAATTTGTGTGGATTTCAGAGCATTAAATAAGGTCACAATTCCAGACGGATTTCCAATGCCATTCGCTGAACAGGTCGTGGAAGAAGTAGCTGGTCATTCCATTTATAGTTTCATGGATGGATTCAGTGGATACAATCAGATATCCATTCATCCTGGGGATCGAGAGAAGACAGCATTCATTACTCCTTGGGGAACTTATGTGTATCTGAAGATGCCCTTTGGGTTAAGAAATGCTCCAGCTACCTTCAATCGAACCGTTAATCTCATTTTTGGACCAATGCTGCTAGAGTCACTAAGAATCTTCATGGATGACTTCTCAACTTTTTCAGGTACTCTTAAAGAAACCCCATTGGACTGTTTAGAGAAACATCTGCTTCAATTAAAACAAGTCTTTGAGAGGTGTAGAGAAACAAAGCTGAAACTGAATCCAAACAAATGCCATTTTTTGGTAACCGAAGGTACCTTGTTAGGGCATGTAGTATCTTCTAAAGGTATGGCACCTGATCCAGATAAAATCATGGCTATATTGAAATTACCCAGGCCCAAGTCTGCAAAGGAGATTCAAAGTTTTCTAGGACACACTGGATACCACCGCAGATTTATCAAAATGTATGCAGATATTGCCAGACCCTTGACCAGGCTCACAGGCAAGGAGATTCCTTTTAAATGGGACCATGAAGAGGAACAGGCATATCAGACACTCCGAGCAAGGTTAGTGTCTGCTCCCATTTTGATCACACCTGAGTGGTCAAAAGTGTTTCATTTACATGTGGATGCCAGTGCATATGCAGTAGGGGCAGTTCTAACACAACCTAGTGAAGAATTTAAGATGGATAGGCCAGTCCAATATGCCAGTCGAATTTTAACTAAGGCTGAAAGGAATTACAGCACCACAGAAAGAGAAGCCCTAGCCATGGTTTTTGCAGTCCAAAAATTCCGACATTATTTATTGGGAGTAAAGTTTATTATTATAACGGATCACCAACCCCTGAAGTACTTACTCAATAAACCACAAGCCACGGGTAGAATATGGAGGTGGTTATTGCTATTCCAGGAGTTTGATTTCTCGGTAATTCATAAACCAGGTAAAGAGAATGTTATGGCAGACCACATGTCCAGAATAAGTATGATAGATCAACCCAGCGGAATCGATGATGACTTTCCTGATGCTCATCTGTTTGCTGTACGAGCTCAAGGATGGTATGATGATATTAAGCAGTTTATTAAAACGGGGTTGTATCCTGACAAGGCTAATGCTGTTCAAAGGAAAAGATTGCTAATTAAGAGTAGACCGTATTCCTTAATTGATGAGAAACTATATAGACAAGGAAAGGATGACAAGATGAGGAAATGCTTGGAGGAAGATGAAGTGAGGGACGTACTGCAATCTGCACATGAAGGAACAGGTGGTGGGCACCTTCCAGGGCATATCATGAGCCAAAGGATACTGGATGCTGGTATATGGTGGCCTACACTATTTAAGGATGCAGATGATTGGAGAAGAACATGTGATGTGTGCCAGAGGTGTGGCCCTAAGCCCACCAAGCAAAGGCATAATCCTTTAATGATTTCCACTTCTTGGCAACCTTTTGAGAAGTGGGGATTAGACTTTGTCAGGCCTATATACCCTGTGGCGGTTCCAAAAAGGGAAAAGTATTTACTAATAGCCACCGACTATGCAACAAAGTGGGCTGAAGCTATTGCATCCATTGACTGCACTGCACAGACAGTGGCTGATTTCTTGTATAGTAACATCATTTGCAGGTTTGGGTGTCCGCTTGAAATCTGTACCGATCAGGGTACTCATTTTGTTAATAAAATTTTACAGGAAATTTCCGACAAATATCACATTTTACATAGGACTTCGTGTGCATACTACCCACGAGCTAATGGACAAGCAGAATCAACCAACAAGGTATTAATTTCAATGCTACGAAAAGAATGCATGTTACAGCCTACTTCTTGGGGACAGGCTTATCTGGGCACATTATGGGCATACCGATTAGCCTACAAGGAAACAGGTTATTCTCCATTTCAATTAGTTTATGGCCTGGTTCCCATCGAACCATTTGAGTTCATCAAGGGATCGATTCGAACGGAAGACATTGAAAAGACTGGGATAGAAGCTCGAGCCCGACTAACTGCTTTGCATAAATTAGAAGAATCAGGGATTTTAGCCTCCAAACAGTTAGAGGAGATTCAGATAAAGAGGAAGGAGAACCACGACAAAAATTTATGGAACATCAACTTGCAGCCTGGGGATTTAGCTCTATTACACAGGCCACAAATTTATAATCAAACCAAAGGGAAATGGATCCCTCAATGGGAAGGGCCTTTTCGCATTACGAAAATGCTGAATTGGGGTGCTGTGGAGTTAGAGACGCTGAAAGGAGAGGCCTTGCCACTCGTTAACATATCAAGGCTCAAGGCCTATCATCAACACACTTAAAGAAGTATGGATCACCTGGAACTGCAAAATCTATCCAGGTTGTACATAACTTTCTCATCAAACTACCAGTTTTAGTAGTTTTTTTTTATCATTATCATTCTCGATCCTAAGGTTTTGAGCCACCTAAAAGACATTTCACAATCTCTGCGAAAGTAAAACTTTTGGATAATTTTGGAAAATTCTCTAGCATTTTTTGCATTTTTTTTTCTAGCAATTTTTTCTAATGTCTTTTTCTTGCCAAATGGGCGGAATACGGAAGCTTGAGTAGACTCAACCAGTAGGGAATTTTTTTAGAATTTTTTCAGATTTTTTTGGAGCTTTTTGCAATTTTTTTTTTTGGATTTTTAGGTAATTTTTTCAGTTTATTCATTATTAAAATTCAAAAAAAAAAAGGCGTCCATTTTTTGTAGGGCTTGTGGTTTAGCTAAATAACTTTCAATTATACCCTTTCCTTTGTTTTCTGTCTTGAATGGAGGAGATTAAAAAGGAGATTCACACTTGCTTCTCCCCTCTTTTGAAACTCTTTTATGCTGAACCATTGCTCCCTGTGAGGTTGTCTCTCATTCCTCCTGGCTATATAATGTATATCCTCCTTCATTCTTGCTTCCCTCAAGCAACAGAAGCGCTGTTATCATCATCAACTTCAGCAAGTATTGATAAGCTCCTTCTTCGTCGCTGGTCAAGTGGCTGAGGCTGGCTGAGGCTGGCTGAGGCTGCCCCTTCTCATCCCTCCCCCACGCCCTCCTACTCATCAGCGCCATCCAATTTCGAGGCTAGTTGATTCGGCAAGTGGGTTGGTGGGTTGTTACACACTCCTTTCCATCCCTCCCCCCCTCCCCTCCCAGCTCCCCTCCATCCCCCCCCCCTCCCCTCCCCAGCTCCCCTCCTCCCCCCGCAGAGCCCCCCCCATCCCGCACCCCCTCCCCCCGCAGCCCCCCCTCCCCCCGCAGCCCCCCCCCTCCCCTCGCGTTCCCCCCTTCCCCCCTCCCCCCAGCCCCCCTCCCCCCGCAGAGCCCCCCCCTTTCCCCCTCCCCTCGCGGCCCCCCTCCCCCCCGCAGCCCCCCTTCCCCCCTTCCCTCACGCCCCCTCCCCCGCACCCCCTCCCCCGCGCCCCCCCTCCCCCCGCAACCCCCCTCCCCCCGCAGAGCCCCCTTTCCCCCTCCCCTCGCGGCCCCCCCTCCCCCTGCAGCCCCCCTTCCCCCCTCCCCTCGCGGCCCCCCTCCCCCCGCAGAGCCCCCCCCCCTCCCCCCTCCCCTCGCGGCCCCCCTTCCCCCCCGCAGCCCCCCTCCCCCCCGCAGCCCCCCTTCCCCCCTTCCCTCGCGCCCCCTCCTCCGCACCCCCTCCCCCGCGCGCCCCCTCCCCCCCCTGCCCCCCTTCCCCCCCTCCCCCCCCAGCCCCCCCTTCCCCCTCCCCCCCGCAGCCCCCCCTTTCCCCTCCCCTCGCGCCCCCCCCTTCCCCCCTCCCCCCCGCAGCCCCCCCCTTCCCCCCGCAGAGCACTCCCCTTTCCCCCTCCCCTCGCGGCCCCCCCTCCCCCCGCAGAGCCCCCCCCCTCCCCCCTCCCCTTGCGGCCCCCCAGCCCCCCCTTCCCCCTCACCCCCGCAGCCCCCCCCTTTCCCCTCCCCTCGCGCCCCCCCCCTTCCACCCTCCCCCCCGCAGCCCCCCCCTCCCCCCGCAGAGCACTCCCCTTTCCCCCTCCCCTCGCGGCCCCCCCTCCCCCCGCAGAGCCCCCCCCCTCCCCCCTCCCCTTGCGGCCCCCCAGCCCCCCCTTCCCCCTCACCCCCGCAGCCCCCCCTTTCCCCTCCCCTTGCGCCCCCCCCCTTCCCCCCTCCCCTCGCGGCCCCCCTCCCCCCGCAGAGCCCCCCCCCCCTCCCCCCTCCCCTCGCGGCCCCCCTTCCCCCCCGCAGCCCCCCTCCCCCCCGCAGCCCCCCTTCCCCCCTTCCCTCGCGCCCCCTCCCCCGCACCCCCTCCCCCGCGCCCCCCCTCCCCCCCCAGCCCCCCTTCCCCCCCTCCCCCCCCAGCCCCCCCTTCCCCCTCCCCCCCGCAGCCCCCCTCCCCCCACAGAGCACTCCCCTTCCCCCCTCCCCTCGCGGCCCCCCCCTCCCCCCGCAGACCCCCCCCCTCCCCCCTCCCCTTGCGGCCCCCCAGCCCCCCCTTCCCCCTCCCCCCCGCAGCCCCCCCCTTTCCCCTCCCCTCGCGCCCCCCCTTCCCCCTTCCCCTCGTGGCCCCCCCTCCCCCCGCAGAGCCCCCCCCCCTCCCCCCTCCCCTCGCGGCCCCCCTCCCCCCCCGCAGCCCCCCTCCCCCCCCGCAGCCCCCCTTCCCCCCTTCCCTCGCGCCCCCTCCCCCGCACCCCCTCCCCCGCGCCCCCCCTCCCCCCCCCAGCCCCCCTTCCCCCCCTCCCCCCCAGCCCCCCCTTCCCCCTCCCCCCCGCAGCCCCCCCCTTTCCCCTCCCCTCGCGCCCCCCCTTCCCCCCTCCCCCCCTTCCCCCCTCCCCCCCCCCTCCCCCCCGCATCCCCCCTTCCCCCCTTCCCTCGCGCCCCCTCCCCCCGCAGAGCCCCCCTTTCCCCCTCCCCTCGCGGCCCCCCCTCCCCCCGCAGCCCCCCTTCCCCCCTTCCCTCGCGCCCCCTCCCCCGCACCCCTCCCCCGCGCCCCCCCTCCCCCCGCAGAGCCCCCCCCTCCCCCCCTCCTCCGCAGCCCCCCCCCCCGCAGAGCCCCCCCTTCCCCCCTCCCCCGCCGAGCCCCCCTATCCCCCCTCCCCTTCGTCACCCCTCGGCGTGCCGCATTGGTTTCATTGGTTTCTATTGATAGCTTATTTTCATCAGTTCACTCAATGGCTGACGCTTCCGCTCCGGGTGATCAACATACTCCGCCGTCCGCGCTTCCTCCCAACCATCACAATCAATCCTCTCCCACCTCCGCGCCTCCTTCCGACCATCCAAATCCAACTACTCCCTCTTCGGCAGCACACTCTGTTCCAGCTAACACACCACATTCTACTGCCCTTCTTGATAGTCCTATTTATTCCATGCCCTCTGATTCCACCTATCTTTATTCTCCTCCTCCCATCCCTCATCCTCCTTCTCCTTCCCCATCTGTGTCTCATCACTCAAACCCACCATCGCCAACCGGGGATTATATGCGCCTGTTTCTTCCACCCGACTTGAACTTGCAAATCCGTATGCATTTATCCCTACCTACCATTGCCCTTCGTCAAATGTTTTCCATTGAGGATCTTCAGCAGGCGGGCCTGTGGGGCTTGGCTAATGTTTCCTTCAATACCCCCGCCAATTTTACCCAAGTTTATGAATCTATCCGCCTATTTCCTCATTTTAGAACCGGCACTCTTTTCCTCCCAGACATTGCCAACAGTATTGGATCTCCCTTATTACATTTTCGTGCTTCCCCTTTCCTTTACTCTGGATTGTCAGCTTCGGCTACTATTGCCTTTTGTACCGAGCACTTTCAAAGTAATGCTAGGTTTTCACTCCGCATGACCACCATTCTAAATGCGTTCATCTTTTTCTTCTTACTGCGTAGTCCCACTTCTTCGCTTCCCTGGTCCGATATCCGTATTGCCGATCCCCTTTTCTGCTTTCTCCATAGCCGTCCTTACCCTTACGCTACTCTCATTTATAGTTCTCTAACTTTGCGCTCCCGTCGACTCCGCGAGGCTATTTCTAGAGGCTCTCATGCATTTTCCATCTATTCGGCACCCTTCCTAGCCTGGATCTATCAAATTCCTGCACAAACTGCCCACAATGTTGCTTTTCTCCCTACCAACCCTGGGCTACCATCCATTGCTCCATCTCCCTCTCCCCCTCTCATCTCAATTGACTCCGCTTCCGCATCGACACCCGCATCCGCACCCCCTGATGTCCCCTCCTTCCCTCCCCAATCTTCCTCAACTATCCCTCCAGCATCTACCGCTTCTCCGTCCATGCCTACCCCTCCCCTTATCCCTAGACCTCCCATCTCTTCAGCGTTAAAGCCCCTCATTCAAACGCAGCTCAACCCTCAACACCCCACCTGTATGCCCCCAATTCCTCCGGATTCCACCTCACCCCCTATCATTAATGTTCCTGTCAGTCAACCACTTCCCTCCCCCAATCCTTCCCTTCCCATTCCATCTTCCACTACAAACCTTCCTCCTCCTCAGCCGGTAATTCCCCCTCCCCCGCCTGCTTCCAGCTCCACTCCTCCGCCTTTTGCCTTCCCATCAACCCCTTCCTTTTTGCAATTACTACAGGACGCAAGTGTAGTCGCTCTCGGCAATGCTCAGGCCTCCCAGATTTCCTTGGATTCAGTATCAGCCGCCGCTTCAGTTCATCAACAGTATATCTCCACAATAGAAAACATCAATCGCATGGCCAATTCTCAATGGCACTCGCTCAACGAAACGGCGAATTGCTCAAAGAGGAGAGAGATCATTATCGCGCTATGGCCGACTCTGCGTTGAAAGCCTTAGAAGATCTTCAGAATCGCTCTAACTTAGGGCTTTGTGCTAATGCTGCATGCAGACGTTGTCGGAAAGATTTGCATCTTCCAATTGATGACCAAAAAATTCAAATATTTATTGGTGAATTCTAAACCTCTTTTATATCACTGTTGATCAGTTGTGCTAATTGGATTAACTATTTTGAAAATGTTATCAGGTATGAAGGATGAAGCAGGACATATGTTCATATTAGGGTTTACCCTAAGTACTTAATTAATGAGTATTTATATTTATACATGCTAGAAACATGGGTATATAACTCTAGTTCATATGATTTATGACAATAGGGTTCATTTGAAGGGTCTCAAAAGGTTCTAATAGGTTCATGTTAGAGTTTATTTATGTTCCAAAGGGTTAATGATAGGGTTTATTTAAATGTTAATGAGCTAATGGTAGGATTCCAAAAGGGTTTTAAGGGGTTTAGTGTGCAAGAATGAAGATTAGCCTTAGTTTGAAGGGTTGAAACAAAGAATATTTAATGAAATTAATCTATAATTTAACATTGGTTAACCTACAAATTTAATTTATGGTTTAATTTGTTAATTTAATAGGGTGTATACTTTTAAATACTAAGGTTCTAATTAATTAAACTCTTAAACTAAGATTGAATTAAATGATTTATTTAAAATAAGAAATATAGGCTAATTAAATTAAAAATGGTAAATTAAATGGATAAATAACTAGTGGTCTATATGAGTCCTAGGGAAAAGAATGGTTTATAGAAGATGTGTAACTAAAGTGATTGAAAGAGTGGTTGGAATAAATGATGCAATTAAAGGAAGTTAAAGAGAAACTTTAAATGAATGGTGTATATGAAAAAGGTTAAAAGAATGGAGTAAGTGAGTTGTGTAAATAAAGTCAATTTAAAGTGTGGTGAAAGTAAGGAGATTAAAGTGTGGTTGTAGATTAAAAGTTAAAACCAAAAGAGTGGATTAGGAAGGACTTGCGTATGTATTTAAATGTGTGTTGAGCTCAAGTTTCTCCTAATGTTTTTTTTGCAGGTACTGTCTCCTGCTCCTTACTTTCTTCTGTTTCCCCTTCTTTCTCATTAGACCCTCCTTGTGCTCGGGATATTGAGCCGTCATGTCCTGCTATGTATTATGATGTTGTTTGTCCGGCTTGAAGCATGCCCATGCCTATTCCGTGGCTTGGTCTGAGTCCCTGCAGTAGTATATGTGTATGTGTATGTGCGTGTTACGTGCACGTGTGTGTGCGTGTGATGTGCACGTGTGTGTGCGTATTATGTGTATGTGTGTGTGCGTGTTATGTGTATGTGTATGTGCGTGTTATCTATATGCAGATATATGTCTATGTGTGATGTATGTGTGTATGTGATGTGTGTGTGTGTGATGTATGTGTGTGTGTGAAGTGTGTGTATGTGATGTATGTGTGTGTGTGAAGTGTATGTGTGTGTGATGTGTGTATGTGTGTGTGTGAGAGAGAGAGAGAGAGAAGAATCTGTCTCCCTCCACAGCGCTGCGCGCAGCAGCGCTGCAGAGAGAGAGAGAGAGGAGAGAGAGAGAGAGAGAGAGAAGAATCTCTCTCCCTCCACAGCGCTCCGCACAGCAGCGCTGCAGAGAGAGAGAGAGAGAGAGAGAGAGAGAGAGAGAGAGAGAGAGAGAGAGAGAGAGAGAGAGAGAGAGAGAGAGAGAGAGAGAGAGAGAGAAGAGTCTCTCTCCCTCCACAGCGCTGCACGCAGCAGCGCTGCAGAGAGAGAGAGAGAGAGAGAGAGAGAGAGAGAGAGAGAGAGAGAGAGAGAGAGAGAGAGAGAGAGAGAGAGAGAGAGAGAGAGAGAGAGAAGAATCTCTCTCCCTCCACAGCGCTGCGCGCAGCAGCGCTGCAGAGAGAGAGAGAGAGAGAGAGAGAGGAGAGAGAGAGAGAGAGAGAGAGAGAGAGAGAGAGAGAGAGAGAGAGAGAGAAGAATCTCTCTCCCTCCACAGCACTGCGCGCAGCAGCACTGCAGAGAGAGAGAGAGAGGAGAGAGAGAGAGAGAGAGAGAGAGAGAGAGAGAGAGAGAGAGAGAGAGAGAGAGAGAGAGAGAGAGAGAGAGAGAGAGAGAGAGAGAGAGAGAGAGAGAGAGAAACAGCAGAGAGAGAGAGAAGGAGAGAGAGAAAGGAAAGAGAGAGAGAGAGAGAGAGAGAGAGAGAGAGAGAGAGAGGAGAGAGAGAGAGAGAGAGAGAAACGGCAAAGAGAGAGAGAGAAGGAGAGAGAGAAAGGAAAGAGAGAGAGAGAGAGAGAGAGAGAGAGAGAGAGAGAGAGAGAGAGAGAGAGAGAGAGAGAGAGAGAGAGAGAGAGAGAGAGAGAGAGAGAAACGGTAGACAGAAAGAGAGTTAGAGAGAGAGAGAGAGAGAGAGAGAGAGAGAAAGTACAGAGAGAGGAAGAGAGAGAAAGAAAGAAAGACATATTTATACAATGATAAGTGTGTGTTTGTATGCATATATGTTTATGTCAATGTGTGTGCATGTGTGCATGAGAACATACATGTGAGTGATGTGTGTATGAGCATGAGTGTGCATGAATGCATGTTTATGAGTGAGGTAGTGTTAGCATGTGCATATGTGTGAGTGTTAGCATATGATTTCATGCATAGGTAAGTAATTGAATTATTGTATGCATATGCATAAATGCATCTAAGTATTAGCATAAATGAGTATTTGCAAATTCATGAGAACTAATATGTGTGAGAGCATAATAGCATATGTTTGATGAAATACAAGTACAAGTAGGAATGTAAGTAAGATTAGTTAAGCAAACATTAAATGAATGAGTTTCTTTATGAGAATTAAATCATTTGCATGAGTATATGCATGTGTATGATAATGTAAGTTTATGTTCTTATTGATTTTGTAAATTTACTAATGTCCTAATGTTTTTTTTGCAGACATTCAAAGCAAAAGAATCGAAGAGCATCATTGCAGAAACATTGAAGATTACAATCAATTAAAGTGAAGTGAAGAAAGTTGAAGTGAACCGGCAGATTGAAGATCCATTTAAACCTTTTATCTCCATTTAGTCAATTACCCAAATGTTTAGACATTCATCCTAAAGTTTAGACCTTCCATTTGTATTAGATCTATTGTATTGATCCATTAGCTTATCAATTAATTTATTCAAGCAGTTTAGCATCATATTGTTTCATTAGTTTTCTCATTACTTTCCTTGATGTCTTCTAAGTTAGTTCATGAGTCTGAGCATAGTACTATTGAAAATATTGAAAATGTTGAGAATGTTCTACCAACTCTAAACAGACCAGAAGCCTCTAGCTTACCTGAAAGTTTAGTAGAAGAACCCATTATGGAAGTTTCAATCTCATATCAGGAAGCTGTTGCTAGGTACGAGGCTGCCCGTCCTTACGGTCCATAGCTATTTAAACTATTTAAAGACCTTAGTTTCAGTCATAGAAATAGGTAATTTAAATTATTTTATCATTAGAACCCTTATTATCATAAGCCTGAGTTTGCTACAGACACCCCGCGTGTGCCGAACGATTTAGGCGGATGACTTGATCCACCATCCGAGCATCTCTCACGACCCGACATTGGTGAACCCGACGTGAAACAAACGGCCTTGCAACTCAGGTATAAAATTTAAATTTTCGTGCATGTGCATACATGATATCGACAGGTTGGATTGCAGAAGCTTCTTCATCCGTGGGAGCAGTGGCTTTGTCTTTGACTCCTTGCACTCTTCTAGGTGTTGAGGGCTGTTCTCTAGGGAACTGAGCGCCTCCACGAAGAGTGGCAAGTAGCTATCCTCATCTCGCCACCCCTTTTCATCGACATTAGAAGCAAGAATGTTTGCACAATCATCCATTAGCAACTGATGTATTAGATTTTGATTTTATTAAAAATTGTATAAACTTATACACAAGTCACTCTTTAAGCCTCTTCTTCGATTCAGATTCCAGGTATTTATATTTGGATTCTTTTGCTTGCACATAATTAAATGAAAATGACATCTAATGTAGAGAATCTTCTGCATGATATGGAAACACGATTAATTTCATCTATAGATTTAAAGCTTAATTCCAAGTTTGAGTCCTTAAACTCGTTTCTTTCAATCTTAACTACAGTAGTATCTGATTTTAATGCAAATCTTAAATCAATAGATACTCAATTTGATCACGAGTTTAGGAATTTAGAAGGAATTCTTCATTATGAACTCTCAAATTTGAATGAAAATATGGAAACAATAGCAAATCATGTAAAAGAAATTTCAGCATTTAAAACGATTGGTCATGAAATTGCAAGATTAAAGGAGAACATTGAAAGGTTAAACAATCAAATACACGAAAGTGCTACATGTGAATGCAAAGATAGATATCAAGTACGAGTTCAAAGTAGATCTATGTATTCTATTGACCAAAATCCTTTACCCGATCATAGAAAAGTTGATCCTAAGGCTTTATATCAAAGACCGAAGAGAACTGTAAGATGCTTCTGGTGTGACCAACTAGGTCATACTTATGGGAATTGTATGGCCTATGAGAAAGCATGTAGCCAACAACTGGTATTAGAAAGTGAACAAAAAATATGTGATTATCAAACGCATCTACCATTGAGATTAAACGTAGGTAGAGGAGGGATGATAGACTATTTTGATCAAACAAAATTGAGTCCTAAAACCAAACTTCAAAAACAATGGAAATCGAAGAGTCATAATGAGAAAAGTAATGTATGTCAATTACATTCTATGAACACCAAGATTGTGCCTAAATGTGAATGTTTGGACAATAATCAAAACCTTATTAAACCTAAATCTATGAATAACATTGATCTTCAAATTAAATCTAAGGATCAAGATACATTGAAAAAGTTTAAGAAAGAAAAAGATGTAAAGATAAAAGATGATGAAAATGAACAATCAATTGATGGAAATATAGATATACAGGCGGTTAAAACAGAACCTAAAGTCATAGAAATTGACAATAAATGTGATCAAAATAAAACTGATAAAAGAATAGTACAAACATCTGAAGATGAAAATCTTCAACTTCAATCAGAACATGACAACAATATGGGAAAATGGGTACAAGAAGCCATATGGAAGATTGAAAATAATATCAAAAACTCATCTAAAGGTAAGAAAAAGGAGAAGAATTTAAGTGAATAGTTTTATTGTGATGGAATTGTTTATTGAAGATAAAACATTTCAAATTTTGATTTTTGCTTGCTGCATATATGCTGTTTTCCTAAAAATTGAGAAACATATACCTAAATTGTTTAGTTTTAATGTTTGAAAAGCTAATTACAAACTTATGACTAAGCTTACATTACGATTTGTTTAATCAAAAGAATTCTAAAATATGAAAACACAAAGTTTGTTTCAAATTAAACAAAAACATGTTTGTAATTATGCTTGCAAATGATTTTGATCAATATGCTTGTCATTTCCTAAACTTATGATAAATTTATGATTTTTTTTTCTTTCACAAATAAGAAGAAATCTATTATGAAGAACAAATTATGAAGAATATTATTATGATGAATATTTTGCACAAAATGATCTTTGTTTACAACAATTATGATGATATACTTTTAAAAAGAAAGAAATATATATGATATAAATATGATCATGATAAATATGAAGAACATGAAAAAAATGTTACAATATGAGGATGATTTTATTGATATACCATATGATGAGTAAGAGGAACTTTTATAATCCAGATATGAATTTTTCATTGATAAAAAAAAAAAAAAAAAAAAATAATGATGCTCATTTATAAAGATACAAGTTAAAAACTTTGAACATTTTGATTTTTTCTAAATTTTATGAACTTTGTTTCATAGGTTGAAAAACCTATTTAAAAAAAATTAAGAATGCATTATTTATGATAATTATAACCACTATGAATTTCTTATGATGAAATTTGTGACATGATGAAGATGAATCTGATAGAATATATGAATTTATATTTGCAAGATAAATGATAATGAAGATTACTTGTTTTGTAGCTTCTATTTTATAAGTGATTACAGGTTCTGAAGATGCATTGATCAAAGCAATTGAAGATGTTATGCCAAAAGTTCTGATAAATTTAAAGAGAGCAGATTGAAGATGAAGCAGATTGAAGATAAAATTGATTTTAGGTCGTATTTTTCTTTGTCTTAAAATTTTGTTTTACGTATTTTATTTGCATTCATATAAAACTAATTGATAAAATCTGGAATGAAGAATATTAATTTATAAAGGACTCTATTTAACCATATTAGGGAAATAGACATAATTTATATTTTACATTTATAGATTAAGTGAGATTTGTTAAAAATAGAAGGATTTGTAGTTCATTTAGATAACAAAAGTAGTTGTATATGTGTAGGAGCATATTGTTGCATGATTCATGTCTGTGAAAACCTAGATCTTTCTTGTCCATGCAGCTAGATCCTTAGCTCGGATTAAGGGGTTAAGCCTTTCCCCTTTAAAACAAAAAAGTAGCGGAAAAAAAAAAAAAAAAAAAAAAGAATATTGACATGGAAGTTATACCTTCTTTCACCCCAAAAAGGTATTTACATTTATTATCGACATGAAGTTTATATTATGTTTATATGAAGAAACTAGTTGTGAAAAAACACATCTAGTGATTAAAATTGGGCATACAAGGCGGCTGTCTGTCCAAGTAGATTTAGTAGATTTCTTTGGCATGCTTGATTGCTCATATGTGAATGCATATATATAACGAAACCTGCATTTGAATGAATGAAAATGAATTCTGTTTTATACTAATCTTTACATAGTTTATAAATGGATAAAATATAAACTAATGTTTGTTCACTGAAAAGGTTAATAGTTTACCTTTATACTTTAATATGTTTTCATTGCCAGATGTAATTGAAATAAACTTCATGTGCATGTTGAAAAGATTTAAAATTTGATAAGATTAAATTTATTTAAAAAAAGAATTGATGTTGTTCTATGATTTAATTTCAGGATAATCATTGAAAATGTTGCTTCCCTAAATCTGCAAGTTGGCCCATCGGGACGATGTGCAGGTTTGGTGGCGGTGGATGTCGGAAAGATTTGCATCTTCCAATTGATGACCAAAAAATTCAAATATTTATTGGTGAATTCTAAACCTCTTTTATATCACTGTTGATCAGTTGTGCTAATTGGATTAACTATTTTGAAAATGTTATCAGGTATGAAGGATGAAGCAGGACATATGTTCATATTAGGGTTTACCCTAAGTACTTAATTAATGAGTATTTATATTTATACATGCTAGAAACATGGGTATATAACTCTAGTTCATATGATTTATGACAATAGGGTTCATTTGAAGGGTCTCAAAAGGTTCTAATAGGTTCATGTTAGAGTTTATTTATGTTCCAAAGGGTTAATGATAGGGTTTATTTAAATGTTAATGAGCTAATGGTAGGATTCCAAAAGGGTTTTAAGGGGTTTAGTGTGCAAGAATGAAGATTAGCCTTAGTTTTGAAGGGTTGAAACAAAGAATATTTAATGAAATTAATCTATAATTTAACATTGGTTAACCTACAAATTTAATTTATGGTTTAATTTGTTAATTTAATAGGGTGTATACTTTTAAATACTAAGGTTCTAATTAATTAAACCCTTAAACTAAGATTGAATTAAATGATTTATTTAAAATAAGAAATATAGGCTAATTAAATTAAAAATGGTAAATTAAATGGATAAATAACTAGTGGTCTATATGAGTCCTAGGGAAAAGAATGGTTTATAGAAGATGTGTAACTAAAGTGATTGAAAGAGTGGTTGGAATAAATGATGCAATTAAAGGAAGTTAAAGAGAAACTTTAAATGAATGGTGTATATGAAAAAGGTTAAAAGAATGGAGTAAGTGAGTTGTGTAAATAAAGTCAATTTAAAGTGTGGTGAAAGTAAGGAGATTAAAGTGTGGTTGTAGATTAAAAGTTAAAACCAAAAGAGTGGATTAGGAAGGACTTGCGTATGTATTTAAATGTGTGTTGAGCTCAAGTTTCTCCTAATGTTTTTTTTGCAGGTACTGTCTCCTGCTCCTTACTTTCTTCTGTTTCCCCTTCTTTCTCATTAGATACCCTCCTTGTGCTCGGGATATTGAGCGTCATGTCCTGCTATGTATTATGATGTTGTTTTGTCCGGCTTGAAGCATGCCCATGCCTATTCCGTGGCTTGTCTGAGGTCCCTGCAGTAGTATATGTGTATGTGTATGTGCGTGTTACAGTGCACGTGTGTGTGCGTGGTGATGTGCACGTGTGTGTGCGTATTATGTGTATGTGTGTGTGCGTGTTATGTGTATGTGTATGTGCGTGTTATCTATATGCAGATATATGTCTCTGTGTTGATGTATGTGTGTATGTGATGTGTGTGTGTGTGATGTATGTGTGTGTGTTGAAGTGTGTGTATGTGATGTATGTGTGGTGTGTGAAGTGTATGTGTGTGTGATGTGTGTATGTGTGTGTGTGAGAGAGAGAGAGAGAAGAATCTCTCTCCCTCCACAGCGCT
>CM035415.1:103079503-103097003 GCA_020310875.1 Ceratopteris richardii
GAAAGGATATTGGTTCTTTTTCCAAAAGATCAGCTCTTCCAATTTTTGCCCTGCAAATGAAGGAAGAAGAAGAAGACGTTTCCTCTTCATCTACGAGAACAAGCTCATCGACCTAGTCAATAGTAGTCAAGATAGGATTCATGATATGCTCAACAACTCTCTCTTTTTGTGATGGATGTGAAACCTTATATTATGCATCAAATCACGTAATACAGATTCTCTCGTCATATATATATATATATATATATATATATATATATATATATATATATATATATATATATATATATATATATATATATATATATATACACACACACACACTGTTAGGCCGCCGGAATGGATTGTAATTTTCATATATCGCATGCACCAAAAGGGCGTGATGAGGTGATGTAACTTTTTAACTATTAATGAAAGGGCATTACGGTGATCTTCGAGAATGAGAGAGACGGGTTCGCTAGACTGTCTGTCTGGGCAACTTTGCGAAGACACTGTGTGCAGATTGGATGATATTCTGAGTAATGTATTCTGATCTTGTTGAATCATAGTAATTCATTGTTAACATAATAACGTTGTCTTAGCGATAATAAGTTAGTGTGACGTTGTGATCGTTAACTCGCGCAATAAGATAATCCTAATCAGAAAGGAGTAGTATCTGTGAACGTTATTACCGGAAAGTATAGTACTGCTTAATTGGGTAGTTAAGTTGGGAAAATCAGATAAAGGGCCTCTGCATTGTCAGACCCCTACCATCCCCAAGAACCCAAAAAGAGATTAAAAGCGGCTTGACGGAAGTCCTTTTTAACACTGGCACCGTCTGTGGGAAGATGGCAATAGATTGAGAATAATCAGTAAAGGTAGAACAGTACGCAAGGCAAGCGGTGCAGAAGTGATATATGTCGGTTACTCGGTCCGGCGAGTCATATCCAAAGTATAGGAGAGACCAGCATCCCTGGGCATTTCCAAATCTATTAGGGACACCCCCAGGTGGTAGAAGTACAGGTCATTTAAGCTCAGTGGTAGAAGGATCGGAGCCAGTTAGCAGTGATTCCGGTGCTAGTTCGGTGATACATGATGAGATTTCGGTGGATTTTGGTGGATTCTGGTGGATTTCAATGTGATTCTGGTACTTTCTGAAGAAGGTACAGTGACTTCTGGGTGTACAGAGACGCAGCCTGCAGTTAGTCCGATGCTATCTGGTCAGAATTCGACTATTTTCGGTGATAAAGTTATGTTACCGAGTGAGACCATTTTCGGTGAAAAGATAACTTGGAGCTGTGAAAGTTCAATAAGTTCTGGTGGGAGTTCGGTACCATTTAGTGGGAATTTGAAGTTTTTTTATGACAGTGCAGTACTACCTGGTGGACCCTTATTACATTCACCACTGTTCGGGGCAAGCCTCTCTAGTTACGATACCAAAGTTGAGGACAGGTTATTTGATTTGGAGATAAGTAAGAGGTTCAACGCCATTTTCGAGCCGGAAGGTGAGCAGTCTGACAATATAGATTCTGAAGGACAAGAGACACCTCCTCAACCTACAGCTAACAACAATACTACTCACAATAGCACTATGAGTGGTTCACAGTCTCAGCAGCAGACACCCCCCACAGCCGCAATCGTAGTTTCCGCAACACCAACAGCAGCAGTCGCAACCAATTATACCAGTTCGATCGGTTATAGGAGTGACTTACACAAAGTTCCGTGGATTTTCGGGTGACGACCCTGATGCACATGTGTGCACCTTTGAGATCAGTTATGCAGTATTAAACCACCCACCCGACCCGGCGTACAAGGTCATTGTGTTTCAAGCCACGCTGGTCAATGAAGCAGCGAGGTGGCTAACAGAGTATGATATCAATCATTTTGGTAATTATGATGAGGTAAAGAACGCATTCCTGCAGAGGTTTCGATTGAAGAAGAACCCTACGGAGATATTTGATTACTTGCAGAACAATCGGCAAAAGTCTCATCAGAGTGTCCAAGAGTATGCGACATTGTTTAGAACGCACCTGCGGCAGCTGCCACCGGCGCATGCTCATCTGCCTGATGATGTCATCACATAGTGGTTTATAAATGGCTTAAACCCGCAGCTCAAACAAATCATGATCATCCGCTGTGTGGGTGGAATGACACTGGACGCAGTAATTGCGATGGTCCTACAACAAGAGCACAAAGTTGGAGGATTTACAGAGGACTTGGAATGGCTGAAAGCCAGTAAGAACGTAGCGGATGATCTGGCCAAACAGGTGTATTGTACCAAGTGCAAAAATCCAGGGCACACTAGTTCTACATGTACCCTTAACCAGATGTATTGTGCCATCTGTAACGCAACAGGACACTCAACGGAAACCTGCACGTATAATGCCAAGGTGCAGGGTAGAGCAGCTGTAAACGCCATCATACAAGAACCAGGTCATCCAGCAACCCATTACGTGCCGCCAGAGATGTGAACCAATCAGTCGCAAGGATATAGGAATTATCGGGGTCAGCAGAACACCAATTGCAATTCAAATCGATGGCAGGCGAGTACATCAACGGAAGGTACCTCTTCCACCCCCTCGATGTCATTTTTACGGCGAGGTTGGCCACATCCGTAGATTCTACAAGGAAGCAGCAGAGTACGACAAAAGGAAGAAGGAGCGACAAAATCCAATGACCAACATGGTTTATATTTCATCAGTCGAGTCACAAGCAGCTGTCGTGTAGACAAGATCGGGTAAGCAGTTGCAATCAGCAACTGAAGTGTTTGAGCCTGGTATCCATGAGCAGCAGCGAATGTTTGCAAAGGCTAGTCAATGGACAGCTAAGGAGCCGACTGTGTTTCCTGATCCAATTCCGGTAACACAAGTCCCTCTACCACAGGCAAGATCGAATGAATAAATTTCTGCCCCAACAACATTAGAATCATCATCAGAATCGGTGAGAATTACGACCCAAACAGATCAGGTATGGGACATCCTATCTAAGGCTTCAGTCACACTCCCTTTGGGACAGTTGCTCGCCTTAGTGCCAAGAGTAAGATAGCAATTCCAACAGCAGGTTAGTCCCGGACCTTCATGTACTCCGGCGACTGCAACCATATAACCAAAAATTGATTCTACGATGGATCACTTAGTTCCATTGATCACCATATGGCATAAAAACCAGAAGATTACCCAAGTGTTAATTGATGGCAGATCGGGTGTGAATATTGCAATAGCTGCACTCTGCAGGAAATTGGGTTGGACCAAATTGAACCCGTACAATTTTTTGTACGAATGGCTGACCAATCCCGAGTCCATCCGGTGGGACTCGTACGTAATATTCCGATTACCTTGCAAGGCACTACATTTAAAATGACTTTTGTAGTCCTAGAATTACCAGAATCCAGCCTCGACTACAACTTACTTTTCGGTCGACCATGGCTGAAGCAAGCCAAAGTTGTACAGGATTGGTCAGCCCAAGAGTTAATTTTCAAAGACCATCACCGGAAATATGTAGTTAAATTGGATGTTATGCAACCCTGTGATCTTCATGCACAACCATACGTAGTGGAGCCGATCCATATGTTGGATGGATTATCTGATGATGACGAAGAGGCGTTCCTGAAGACCAATAAGGATCTGATCTCAGTAGGTACTGTCGATCTCCAGTCGGTAGCAGACAAGTGGAGTCTGGCAGCTTGTACGGTCGTACCAGTGACCGGAGATGCGGAAGTAGATGATAGCGTAGCTATGGATGAAGCAACCTTACATCAACTATTGCAGCCAGCTGATGATTTGGTAAAACCTTGAAAATTTTATGTACCGGAAGATCAATTAGTAACGTATAATTTGGGTGACACGGTCAACCCGCGACCAGTTAAGATTAGACATTCCAAGATGATTTGGTACAACTCTTGCATGAATTCTCCGATGTTTCTGCTTGGGATTATAGAGACATGAAAGATCTTGACCCACGGATTTATCAACATCGAATAGTGCTCAAACCGGATGCGAGGCCGATCAAACAATCTAGTTACAGAATGAATCCTAATCATTAGGGGAAAAAATGAACCCTGCATGGGCCTTGTAAGGATTCCTAATTTTAAGGGATTAAGCCTAATCTTGTTCTTGTTTGAGGGAACAAAGTGCATTTAATAGAGCGCTTTTTAGTAGGCAAGACTAGGCCTTTTTTTAGGCCCAAGTAGGGTCATCTCTCTCTTCTGTAAAAGAAAGAGAGAGAGATTCCACTTTACACATCATCAAATCCGTCCATCTTTGTGAATAAAAAAATGACTTTTTTTTGAAAAGTCACACAGTTAGTTATTGCTTACTAAAAAGGGCCCATTTCTTAATATACATGTCAGAAGTTACTTTTTTTTATGGATTTTTAAATAAAATCACTCAAAATAGTTCTTTTTTCAAACTGCTCCAAAAGTAAAGTGCCACATCATCAAACTCGTAACTTTCCCTACCTCAAAAAATGAGTTTTTCAAATTTTTATCATTTTCACTCACATAGAATGGAAAACCTCACCCTGACCCATACACATATCAAAAAAGTAATTTTCTCTATGTACAGATACTTATTAGTCCATTATACATATTATTTTGATTCCCTTCTATCTTTCTCTCTCTTACCTCTTGAATTCTAGTAGCCATGAGGTACTCGAACAATTTCCTCCAAGGAGAAGATGTAATAATAATAGAATCACTCACAAAGAAATTTTTTTCCCATGAGATGACAATATTCATGTCCAAGTAGGTGGTTCATTCTTTCTGTGTGATCAAAGATGTACTATTCATTTTACTTTCCAGTACTCATCTACTATTTTTCACGAGGAAAAGCACACAATACCATCATTGGAAGCTCTTTCATGTGGAGTGGGAGGACACAGACACCATATTCTTCTAATGAGGTATATATTTTTGTTGATTCTCATATTTGCAAAAGATTAAACCAATATTTCCTTTGCATAGGTAATTCATCTAAGAAATAAGTGCTTCATCAACACCAAAGAAGCACGTTAAATTGTTAATAGTTTCTCTTGCTTCTTCTTCTTTTCAAAAGATGCATGTTGACTAGTTGGAATAATACTCACTTGCTTTTCTTCAAACAACTTTTGCAAGAGTTTGACTATTAAAAATGTTTTCATGAAATTACAACACAACATTGCAAGTGAAAATTGGAGGTTATGAGCAAGTCCTTTGCATCATGATCAATGTCATGCACAAGAAGTGTTTTAGGGTTCAAATTGGACCTCAAGTTACATAAGAGGCATCATTGATTATTTTATACTAACAAGTTTTTGTGGTATATCCTATCCATGCTCAAGGTACATAATGACCACCTTGGATGAAGCTCCACCACAGAGGATGAAGTGGTCTACATGCAACAGAGGTCACCATACAATCATAGAGTGGCTCAATATGACAGAGTGAAGTCAATTAAGAATATCAAAATAGTTCATACCCTCATCCATAGAATCATTCTTGTGAGCATGATGAAGATCAACTGCCACAGATGTGACCATTCATAAAAAGATTCTAAGGACATGCACAAAGGGGAATAATAGATCCACTAATCATTGGTGATTAACCATTTGAACTCAATCTACCTCCAAATGGAACATGTCTGATGAAACATGCATGAAGTAACCATTCCAAGTCATCCAAAAAGGAGAGCTTCAAGGAATCCTCATGAAACATATGCATATTCCAACATCATATCAAGTAGAGGCTATATAGTCACTACTGTAAGGTCAAAGAACACTACCCACATATGAGAAAAGAAACATATGCCATAAATTGTGTCACAATGTCAATCAAGGCATAGATGTAAAATGAATAAGAACTACCAACCACATCATAGATCATATGTAGCACAACCTAAAGTTTCTCCTAATGCAAAAGCAACAAAAAAGTGAGCAACGTTAACGATCCTTAGTGATTCAAAGTTAATGCACCAGACTTTGGATATAATCAATAGCACTTCAAGCCATCCAAGAGGAAGGAGATGTATTCCTTACTTCTATTTTGAAAGATATTGAATTGTGTGTAGCTCATGTGAAGATGATGACCATACAACCAAACAAACTAGATGGGACCATACATGATTATGTAATCATTCTTGTTGAAGAGATACATTTTGTAAAATCACATTTCCATTATGATAATCTATTTTTCATCATCTTTCTTACACATGCTCAAGTCCACATTGATCTATATAATATTTTCATAATTGTATCCACTTGTGTAAAGATGGTATGTGTGCAAAACAAATCCCTTAGAATCAAAACTAGTATTTGCATTGTTCAACTAGGTTGTGCATATAATAAGGTCCATGAACCTAAAATTTGAAAGAAAGGAGTTGTATTGTCACTAACCACATCATATTCAAATGTCCTAGGAAGAAGATACAAGTTGGGTTTAAGACTTCCACGATCACCATTCCACATCAAAAGATCATCATCTGAGTCAGAAAAGGATTACTATCCATCATGAGAATCATGCCATTGATTATTTAGCTAGATAAACTACAAACCCTTTCTAGTACCATCATGGATATCCATCATCATGTTCTAGTACAACATATAAAGAACTCTAAAAAGACCAATAACTATGAAGATTCAATTTCCAAAAAATCTCACAGTTACATAGCTACTTCCCATGGAACTTATCGCTTTGAGAGGGAGATGATGTCATAAACACAAAGGAAACCATTGTAAAAACATAAATTCTATGAAAGGTTTTATATCTCATGAATGGTTTATATTTTGGAGAAATGGATGCTACCATCATGTCCGGAAGATGCAAAAACCCTAAGATTGACTGTTTATTTGTCTAATTCTGACATCCAGAGCCCTGGTAACCTCAAAAAACACCAGAAAAGGGGCAGCCTCAAAAATGCGGGATAGGCCTCTACAAAACTTTTGCAGAGGCCTATCCCGCATTTCTGTGGCTGCCCCTTTACTAGTGCTTTTTGAGGTTACCAGGGCTCTGGATGTCAGAATTAGACAAATAAACAGTCAATCTTAGGCTTTTTGCATGTTTCGAACGTGATGGTAGCATCCATTTCTCTAAAATCTAAACCATTCATGAGATATAAACCCTTTTTTGGTGCTTTGAGGTCATGCAAGGTCATCAAATGGTGGAAATAAATATTACTTCTTGCAAATTTTAGGGAAATTATGCAACCAAAGAACTAGATAGGAGCATATATGACTATGTGATCATTCTTCTTGAAGAGATGTTTTGTAATGTGAATTATCTCATTGGTAATTATACTTTTTCATAACCTTTCTTACACATGCTCAACTTCACATTGATCTATATCATATGTTCACAATCATATGCACTCAAGTCAACATGATATGTGTGCAGAGAAAATCATTTATGGTTATAAACTCATTTTTCCATTGGTAAATTGAGTTGAGCACATAATGAGTTTCATGGACCTTCAATTTGTAATCATAAAGTTTCATATCCACTAGAAATAACTTGCATGGCCTCAAAAGCACCAACAAAGTTCATCCATAGAAACACACAATAGGCCTCTACAAAACTTTTGCGAAGACATATCCCATGTTTCTATGGCTCCTCTTTTTTGATACTTTTGAGGCCATGCAAGGTTATTTTTAGTGGATATGAAACTTTATTATTTAGATTTTTAGATCCGTGGAACTTATTTCTAACAAGTCACAGTGATCCATGCATATACAACTTCTACAATGGGAGCTAGTATAAGCAAACATAGTCACATGAGATAAAATAGTTTGCAAAATATAATTTAGGATAATGTCCTCATGTCTAGCATTCTCGTTGTGCCTCTATACCCCACATAAGGCAGAAATCCCCCTTTGAACTCCTCCCATTAAGGTTCTATGGGGAAATTCCATGGCACCAAAGGGCCTTTATTTTCAGCTTGAATGGCATTCAAATTGGCAAAAATTTTATGCCCCACTTACCTCATGGCATCAATCACAAAGACCGTTTATTACCATAAATTTTCACATATAAAACTTATCTATCTTAGAAGTTAAGGTTCCATGGATGTTTGTACTCTCAAAGTGGTTTCTCCTCATAATGGGGGCCTTATAACTTAGAGCACCATGGATCATTTGTGGTACTTGAGGAGTAAGTATTGAGTATATCTAACATGAATAGCCTTTTTTAGTTATATCCTTTGTAATTTCAAACTTCATAAATGATCATCTATTGAGAAAATTAACCAATAAAATGTCAATTATTGTGAACTTGAACATACTCTATATAAAAGCAAAAATTGAATAATCACCAAGAGAAATTATAAATGCACAGTTGTAGACTACAAAAATGTGAGAGTAGACATGTTTTCATTACAAATATCAAATCTTACAAAATTTACAAATTATTGGTATCAATGATTGTACAACTTGAAGTGCTTGCAAATGCAAGAACGCATCACAAAATTTGCGATGCTCATCCATGATGTAAAGTATTTCTAGACCAATTCTAGATCAAGAGGATTTTTAGATATCTTAGTAGGAGAGAAGGGATCAGAGAAGAAGGTATATAAAATATCTAACATGAATCAATTGTCCTACTTTTTACAAGGTTCTTGAAAGTGTAAAAACCATGAGATACAATGACTAGGGCCCAAGAAGTGACATTATCATGTTGCAAAAGAACTATGACAATGAGAGTTCTGTTCCATCTTTGCTCCAATCTACAGGGACTTTCATTTTGTATTCCATTCTTCTGTCCACCTGTAATCAATTTGCAAGAAGTTGAAGTCATTAAAGTAAAATAAACAATAATGAAAAGATTACTTTAACAAAAGCACAAAACGTTTCTCACCTTATGTCCTTGAATTTTGAATTTGGATTGAGTTAGTCCTTGAAACCCCATAATCATCAAGTGTTCTCTCAGATTAGCCAAGGTCCAATGATTATTCACTAAAATAGTTTTTGTTTCATTATTGGGCAATCTAAGCTTTATTTTAAATGAATGTAAAGATCCCTCTGAACTTTGAAATGGCATCCAGTTGCCAAGTTTGCACATCCAACGATCATAGTAGAATCTGATGTATAATGAAGTATGTTGTTTCAAATATCAAAATCCTATACCTGTTCCACCTATTTTACAAAGATATTTATCACCTTTTGCAATTCCTTCTATCAAACCCCAATCTTCACCAAGAAGACTTTCGACTTGCTCATATGTGATATCTTTACACATGAACATGATGAAAGTCACTTGGAATGAGAATCCTTGGAATAAATATAAAAAACAATGAATGGGAAAAGACGAGTGCAAACCTACAGACCTAGACGCTTTTGTGAATTTCAAAGAGTTATGTATATCGATTACCATCTTTTGCTTCAAAGATGATACTGACCATATATCAGGTTTTGGCCACTCCAAGCTAAGAAGAGAATGTACTTCGATTCTCTCTAACCTTCCAAAACCATTCATTGTAGATCGTACAACATATCTATGTGTGTAAAAGAAAACTCTATCATGGTAAAGTTGAGTAGGAGATATTTCTCGAAGGACTAGTGCACCAACATCTGCATGCAATGCTTGGAAAGTACCTGTAAGACTATGAAGTGGTTGCTCTTCCACCAAAGTAGAAGGAAATATATATGAAACAAACAAAAACATATCTAAATAGTTCAGAAATATATCCGACACAAGAAAACATAAAATATTGTAGAGTAATACTTATAATTCACAGGATATCTCATTCTACTAGAGTTTTCAAGTTTCATAGTTGCCATTGTAAAAACATGTTGTACAATAGAAGCCATCCCATTGTCTCTGTGCTTCTTGAAGCCAAGTAACTTTCCCTTCCAATGAAGATCTAAGTTTCCACGATCTCTAACTCGATGAGGCCCAACTCTAGAGGGTTTCATGTACACCCATGCACCTTTGGAGTACTCATATGATAGCCACTGTCCATCTATGGCTTTGATATTGTGACATCTTAATGTGAGGATTTTATCTTTTGGTCGCCTAGAAGCTTTAGCTATTGCGATTGAAGCTAAAGGTCTTCAAGCAACAACATTAATTCGAGATAGGAGATGCAAATAGGTTGAAGTGTAGAAACCGGAGCTTCAATGGTGTGCTACAGAGTCAAAGTAGTGCAAAAAGATGACTTTTTGGGACTTGGGTATGAAAATGTGAGGTTTAGGAGGGAAATAACTCTTTTTTGAGTATTTTTGAAAAAACCCATTTTTTGACCTCAAAACATGCACGGATTTTGAATTTGGGGTCAAAAAGAGTACTTTTGACCCTAAAAAGTAATGGGGGGTCCATTTTCAAGTGTTATGATGAGTTTTTTAACTTTTTAGAAATTTTGAATTTTTGGACCCAACTGAGTTACGAGATTCCTTCTCTCTCTAGAGGCAGCTCATTAAATAAGGGAGAAATATGTCCCCTCTTCCCCCTTCAGCCTAGTATTTTATAGGGCATAGACTGTGGCCACCACCCTCTTCTTATTGGTCCATCACTAATCACTCCTTAATCTAAAAGGCCCATTCAGGGTTCATTTTTTCCCCTAATGTTATGCAGCACAGGTGAAAGCCAAACTTGATCGCTTATTGAAGGTGGGATTCATTGTGCCAATTGAGCATGCTGAGTGGATATCTCCAATTGTGATGGTCCCGAAGAAAAATAAACAGTTGTGTATCTGTGTTGATTACCGAAAACTCAATGCCGCCACTGTACCGGATCCGTTCCCTCTCCCCTTTCTGGACACAATGCTCGACAGGGTAGCAGGGCATGAAATGTATTCTTTTCTAGATGGCTACAGTGGATATAATCAGGTGAGGATGGTAGAACAGGACATACCAAAGACAGCCTTTATCACGAACTGGGGTGTCTATGCTTGCACCGTAATGTGGTTCGGTTTAAGGAATGCCCCGAGTACCTTCCAAAGATGCATGCAGGAAGTCTTTTCACCCTACTTAACTACC
The DNA here is from genome assembly GCA_020310875.1 of Ceratopteris richardii. Taxonomy (NCBI): domain Eukaryota; kingdom Viridiplantae; phylum Streptophyta; class Polypodiopsida; order Polypodiales; family Pteridaceae; genus Ceratopteris; species Ceratopteris richardii. The sequence goes on from CM035415.1 coordinate 103,090,421, forward strand.
TTTATGCAAGTATATTTGGACGATTTTTTGTTATTTGGCAAGACTTCGGCGCACCTATATCATTTACGGTGCTGCTTTGAAAAATGCCAAGAGTACCGATTATGCTTGAATCCGACCAAATTTGTTTTTGCGGTCTCCTGTGGTAAACTGCTCGGCCATATTATCTCTAAACAAGGAATACAGGTCGATCCCGATAAAGTAGAAGCCGTGTTGGAGGCACCAGTCCCAACGACACCAAAAGAAGTTATGCGCTTTCTTGGTCAAATCCGGTGGCATGGCAGGCACTTACGGTGGTTATCTCACTTAGCAACACCACTTAACAGGCTTATGAACAGCGCTCCGCGACAGTATGATTGGACATAGGAGTGCCAAAATGTATTTGATCGTTTAAAGGTTTTATTGACGCAGGCCCCAATTTTGCAACCACCTGATTGGGAACATCTGTTCCATGTCTTTGTGGATGCATCGGACATAGCTATTGGTAGCGTACTAATGCAGCAAACTGACAAATGGTTTCAACCTATATATTATGAAAGTTGTCGATTAGCTCCTGCCGAAAGAAACTACTCAGTGACCGAAAGAGAGTGTCTCAGGTTGGTGTATTCTGTTAAGAAGTTCCGACATTATTTGTTGGGCCAAAAATTCACCTTCCATGTGGATCATGCCACACTTGTGTATTTGGTCTGGTAGCAACATTTAGGTGGAAGACTGGCAAGATGGGTATTACTGCTACAGGAGTTCGAGTATGATGTTATTCATCAACCCAGCACAGCACATGCTTTGGCAGATTGTCTATCTCGATTGGCTTTCGGTGAGTCTCTGGTAGGGGTTGATGACAATACACTGGCAATTTACGTTACCGAGACAACTATTGAAGAATCTGCAGAACCTCTTGTTGCTCCTATATACTACGATACGTTACTAACTTTCCTCACTGATGGTTGTCTCGCTCCTCATACTCCCCCTGCTCTGCGACGGAAACTTGCAGTTTACAGTCGAAGATTCCGATTGATTGTAGGTCAACTGTATTACATGGATCATACTGGTGTTTTACTTAGATGTATCCGCCCCATGAGACGGAATCGGTTATTGCTATGGCTCATTCATTACCCTCGGGTGGACATTTCGCAGCTTCTCTTACTCATCGAAAAATTCTGCAAAGTGGGCTATGGTGGCCTACAATGTACAGAGATGTGGTTCAGTTTGTGCAGCAGAGTGATACCTGTCAACGGTTTGGACAGCCGTTACAGCAGCACTTCTTTCCCCATCAACCTGTCTTACCTTTGGAACCCTTTCAGAAGTGGGGGCTAGATTTTATTGGCTCAATAACACCACCAGCGACTCTCACCAATAATCGATACATATTGACTTGTACAGATTATGCCACTAGATGGGAAGAAGCTTGGTCTTTACATTCTGCCACAACTGTTGCGGTGGCTAAGTGTTTAATGAAGGATGTCTTTCCGTGTTATGGATTATCTCTGCAGCTCGTGACGGACCAAGGAACACATTTTGCCAACAACTTAATGCAAGTGTTGACTCAGACTTTTCAAATTATGCATAAATTCACTTCGCCATATTATCCACATGCTAATGGTCTAGCTGAAAGTACCAATAAGACTCTGATGAATATGCTTCGCAAATTGATCCTAGAATGTCCGGACGTTGGGATCAACTTCTACCTGCCGTATTATGGGCATACCAGACTACGTACAAAGTGGCAATCGGAACCACTCCGTTTAAACTTGCTTACAGCATGGAAGCTATTGTGCCAATGGAAGTAGTGGTACCAAGTTTGCGTGTTGCCTTAGCTCAAAAATTGCTGCCAGAAGAATCTTTTCCATTTCGGTTGGATACGCTCAGATCATTGGATGAACAGCGCTGGGAAAGTTTCATGACCCTTCAAGAAGTTCAGCTTCGTCAAGCCCGTACTCATGATCGCTTTCTCAAAACCCCTGCCTTTAAGATTGACCAACTCATCTTATTCTATAATGCCAAAGCAAACAGATCGGCCAAAAAATTTAAGTTATAGTGGTTCGGTCTATACCAAATTATTGAACAGGTGGGACCCGCTACTTTTCGATTGGCCACCTTAACCGGAGTTCCCCTTCCAAAAGTGATTAATGGATCTAAGCTTTGCCCATATCAACAACCGGCCGATAACCGATGACGTGTACCTCGTCTTGTTCGCGTGTCACTTGTTTTATTTTTATCCCCGTATTTCGATTGACCACATACCATAATCTCCTCATTTTGATATCTAAATATGATTAATCGCCACCCTGTGTTATTGTTTCTTCTCCTACATGCATGCCGTAATTATGAAGGATATCTTTCCAATACCGCGCGATGATTAGGGTTTTCGACCACCTAATGTTGCCCGTGTTTCTACTTAATCTTGTTTCTTTTACTGATAATCTCTATTGTGTTTGTGTGATTGTGCGTTCTTTGTCTTTTGTGTTCTTGTGTTTACTTGTGCGTGCCATGGAAGCACTAGCGAATGTCGCTACTTTCCGTGCAGGTCTCGCTCCAGACGTGAGTGAGTATTTGTGCACCCGTGGTCTGTTGGCCTTCGCTGAATTGCCTTGGAATTCAGTGGAGTGTCAACCCCGCACCTATTGGAGCTAACGCTTCGCCCCATAAGGTAAACATTTTCTTTAGCACCTAAAGGAGCTAACGCTTCGCCCCAATAGGCGCTAAAGTGTCCTACCTATTGGTGCTAAAGTTGACCTTTAGGGAAACGGTTTCGGAAACATTTTCTTTAGCGGGAAACTTTAGCACCTTATGGAGCGTAGCTAATACCGTTACGGCATTTTCTTTAGCCCGTTTACCCAGTCAACTTTAGCCCCATAAGGCGCTAAAGAAAACGCTTTAGCCAATAGGTATTAGTACGTTTAGGTTTTGTTTTCTTTACTTTCCCTATCGAGCTAAAGAAAACCTAAGAGTTTGGCTTAAGCGCCTAACCGTTTACTTAAGGGTATTAGCTAAGCACGCATAGCGCTTTAGGGTTTCTTTAGCACTAATACCTAAAGGTAAATGCTTAAGCATTCCCTACATGGTGTAGCTGTAGCTTTACCATGTTGGTCTTCCCTCCGCTTTATGGGGTATTAGCTAAGCGTAAAACCGGAAAGTGTCTGTTTCCCGGTGCTAAAGAAAACCTGGGAAACGGACACTTTAGCGACCATGTTGGTCTTCCCTCCTTGCCCGTTAAGGGAAACGGCTAAAGCCGGGGTTTGGGCGATAGTTTTCGCTGTAGCGAAGACTAAAGAAAATAAAGGGAATGAATGGTAAACGCTTACTTTTAGGTTTTCGGGTACCGTAAAGGCTAAAGTGTTTTCTAACCGATTCCCAATAGGTTTTCTTTAGCCCTAATACCTTTACGGGAAACGCTTCACCCTTCGAGCCTTTAGGGTTGGAGCTTAGCTAATACCCTAAAGGTAAACGTTTTCTAACCTATACCTTTACGGGAAACTTTAGCCCTAATACCTTTACGGTAATAGCAGCGCCCCATCAATGAATTTCTTTTGTCGTTTCTGCATGAATCTATTACAATAGTAACTCATTTAGATGGACTTCCAATTTATCATTTTGGATCTGAATGGGTTACTGACAAGTTTGAACTCATCCCCGTCACCATAGAATCGTTTCTCTTCTCTACAGTAACAATGGACAAACTCTGATGGGTGAATCGAAGCTAATACGTTCAGTTTTCGGTGAATCGAAGCTAATACGTTCAGTTTTCGTGTAGAAAACGTTAAGTTTCCGGAGTTAGCAGCGAGCCAGCCTCCGACTCGTGGTTAGATCATCATTAGTTTTAGGCGGAGTTTATGTACGGTTAGGGCTAGGATTATTAATCTTAGCCTGGTTCCTAAAGAACGAACGCCTCTTAGGCTTTCGCGTGCTTGCTAGCTTCGCTCCTCGTGCTTTGCGGATTAGCAGAAACAAAACGCACTACACCAGATGAAGCGCGTTAGGCCTAAGAGCGTAACTGACGCTGGTGGTGGGACTTGGTCTTTCTTTTTTCATTCCATGGTTAGCGGAGAAATCGCATGGCAAGACAAGACCAACATGGCTTGCATAGCACCTTCTACATGGTCTTCCCTCCAACATGGTCAAGCTTCTTGACTGAATGGTCTTGTTTTGCTACAGCGTTTACCTTACGCGCGCAGCGAGCGTTTCCCGTAAAGGTATTAGTGCTAAAGAAAACCGTAAAGGTATTAGTGCTATGCTAATACCCTAACGCACTAAAGAAGACCATGTTGGCTACAGCGAAAGAACACTTGAGCGCTTTCCCTACCATAAGGGGTGGGAAACTTGAGCGCTTTCCCTACCATAAGGGGTGGGAAACTTGAGCGCCTTAAGTTTTCGTTTAAGCTAATACATTAAGTAAACGTTTTCGGGTTCCGGTTCAACAACCATCAATGGATGGCATAGAGATGGAGGGGGAACAGGCTCAAAACAAGATCCGGCGAGTGGTAGGGCTTAGGTGTTGCCGGTTTCTCGCTTCCCTTCGCAGCTAATGCCCGAAACAAACAAAGCTTCAAACGCTGCTAATTACGTTTCTAACAAAGAAACTAAGCTTCGATGAACTAAGCAGAAAGGCTTAGCTTCGATGCTTCTAACAAGTTTAGCTTAGCTCCGATCGATTCACCCGCAGTTAAGCTTAGCTCCGCCTAATACGTTTACAACACTATAGCAGCTAATACATGTTGTTTTCGATTAAGCGCCTAAGAGCTAAAGTTTACCGTTTACCTAACGATTAAGCTATTACGTTTACAACACGTATTAGCTCCTACCATAAGTAAACGTTTAAGCGAACGTAGTTAGGTAAACGTAAACGGTCAACGGGCTATGCTAATACATTAGTAAACGGTGAATCGATTTTGCAAGTGAAGAGTTTCGGGCGATGATGACACCGCGTGCGAAGCTTGAGGAAGTACTTCCAGCCGAAAACTAGCGTAAACCTCCACGTAAACGCTTGAACGTACAAGCTAATACTGAGTTGTAAACGTTTACAACACTATAGCAGCTAATACCTAACGGTAAACGTGCTTAGCTTCGCCCCTAACCTAACGTCGGGCTAAAGAAAACGCTTTAGCCCCAAACCCTACCCGGCTTTAGCCGTTTCCCATTAGGGAAACGCTACACACCTATTGGTTTTGCGCTAAAGAAAACAAAACAAGACCAACATCGCTGGCATAGCACCTTAAGCCTTTTAGGGGCTTTTCCTAAGCTAAAGTGTCCTATTGGTGCTTTAGTTTCCTATTGGTGCTAAAGAAAACCTATTGGGAAACGGAAACGATTTCGATTTCTAAAGAAAATGCCGTAACGGGAAACGTTGTAGCCTAAAGGACCGGTTTCCCACCTATTGGTTTTGCGCTAAAGAAAACGCTTAACTTAAAGGGCCACCCAGAGGGAAGACCATTAAGGTCTTGCTTAAGCTGATACCGTTAGGTATTAGGTTTGCGTTTTGCTATTACCTAAAAGGTTCCGAAACCTAATACCTAAACGGTAAACTATCGCTCCTAATCGGGTTAGCGCTTAGAAAACCGTAACGGTATAGGTATTAGCTTAATCCAATAGGTCCAATAGGAGCTAAAGTTTACGTGTTGTAACTTATTTCTTCCATCGCCGCCACACCTGCTACCGAGCAGTGTTGGCCCATTGCGTGTTTACCATCTCGTGTCGTTATTACTTTAGCTACATTTGTTGAAGCCTTTCGACTTCTTCGGGAAGGATTGGAGAATGGTTCCCTTCTTTCCGTGGCCATCATGTACGAATTGTTTCCCCGGCACTCATCTAATGAGTATGCCATTTTGTGTAGACCTGAACCAGAGCGTACTGCTCTGCAATTTTTGGTAGCCACCCTGAATGTACAGAAGCGTACCTATGGTATTGCCCGCCCATTCTATTCGATGATAGATATCGCTTCCCGTGAGTCTGTCAATTTTGCTTCCTTTTATTTCCGGCGCATTCACCGTGAATGTGTATCGGTTATCAAACAAGTTACTAAGGGTGACCTTCCTCGTTCCCGTTTACCCCACATCCTTACTTTCCTCTTTCCGATGCTCCAAGCTACGCAACCACCTCCAACCGCCCCCTTCTTGTTACATGAAGAATCTACTCACATGATCGAGGATGAGGACGATGACGATGCAGACCTGTTTCAACTTTTTCGCTGAAAACGCAGACGTATAAAACCCTTCTGGAAGCCAGGTGCAGGGATCAACTGTTGGCCATGAAGATGAAGTCTTCCACGACACTGCTACATCTATCCATATCGATTCCTCCATTCCCTCTTCTCCAGTCAAGCAGCGGGCACAAGGTGCACATATGGAAGACTCCAAAGAAGTTTCGTCTCGGATGGATTCTCATCAGCAGAATCAAGAAGCTGTGAAGGCGATTGTAGCCAAAATCCTCACCGAAGTGATTGCCAATGTTGAGGACATGCTCGACAAAGCGGAGGTGATAAATCAGCATCCAACTGGAATAATGCTGGTGCAAAACACTCTTATCCCCCTTCCTCCTCCAATGAACCCCGTTGAGTCTGTTGTTTTCGACGCACCCACTACTCCATCTTCTC
>CM035415.1:103102003-103169503 GCA_020310875.1 Ceratopteris richardii
TATGCCTTTGGCCGAAATGCAACATGGGCCATCGATAGGCCCGTTTTCATGTGGTCAACAGGTTCATGGCCTTGCCCTCCCACCCGTGCCTTATGTGTGCCACCCACAGGTACCTTGTGGCTGAAGCAAAATTTCAAAGAATTGGCCAGCATGAATGTAAGTCGCATCGTGCACCGCACGTCCATGCCTTATGATAATCGCCACTTAAGCCGTTGATAGGCCCGTTTTCATGTGGCCGGTCGAGTCATGGCCTTGTCCTCCCGTATGTGCCTTGTGTGTGCCGCCTACAAGCCCCTTCGTGACTGGGGTTTTTCCTAAGGGTTAAGTCAGGCCGGTGTTTGCAAATCGCATCGTGCAATAAGTCGCATGAATGCACCGTACGCCGTAGCGCCATAAATCGCACAAAAATAAGCACCATAAGCCGCCTTGACAGTCGTAAACTGCATGCACCATCAATCACAATGATGAGTGGCATGTCCGTGCCATTTATGCGATCTAAAGTTGTGGGCCTTCGATAGGCCCCTTTTCCTTGGTGGGAATTACTTAGGCCGACGCTTGCAATCTGGGCTTCGACGTGCCTTGATAATTATGGAATATCGGAATGGACCCAACGGGTATGCATGGAGTGGGGAGGCCTCTCCCATTTTAACTTAGAACCAGCTAGAGGCCTTAGTGTTCCACTTTGGCTCCTGCCTTGAGCGGAATGGCCCAATTTGCCGTTTGGACGAGAGAGGGCACATGGACAGCTAGTCGTGAATTGACTTAGAGGGACTGGCCATATTTTTTACGATAGGATCTTCTTGGAAGTCCTTGATCGGAATCGGCACATTCAGCCTAATAAGAGGCAAAGTGCCATGACCCAAATTGCGAGGTCCCCACTTACGCAAAATCCGGCACATATGGAGCTTGGCATGTCTTGATGCAATCGGAGTGGGGCATGCCATCCCTATAAATCCTAAGTAGTTCCTTTGCTCCTAGCCAAACCAATGGTGTTAGGTTCGCACCTCACTTGCATAAGTTAAAGTTTCCCTTAGATATGCATTCGCATGGCAACCCATGGTACTAAGGACACTACCCCAAATTCGAGGGTAAGAACACCATGCAGTCTCACAACCATCATAATTTTCACCCTTTCAGCTTCACCGCAAACCACATTCATCCTAGTTGCCGGTAGGTGAACTTCTCGAGGACGAGAAGTCTATCGAGAGGGGGTGGATGTCATTCTCCTTTGCCTCCTCCCTGGTTTTCTATCCAAACCCCCATGGTGCTTGGGTGGCTTGCCCTTCGGTGCCGAATTGTGTGCAACTATAAAGGGAGTGGTATCAGTGCATACGTACGGCCGACGGACCCGCTAAGAATGCTCCCAACGTCCGGACGACAAAGCACCAAGGGTGAAAGTGTTGAGCCTTCCCTTCCTCACATTTCATGGGGACGTCGGATTCCCTTGCTTCGTGGGTAGATGCCCGACAATGAGAGCACCCCCCGTCAATCCTTAGCGGGTCTTGTACCTTGAAGGTCGAGCGAGCCGCTCACTCAAAGGGGCTTTGGATGTGTTGGGCAATGGAGAGACACTATGCCTCTTGGCAATAGCAAACTTGGACTTGGCGACAATGTCCCGCCGGGCGAGCCCGCCTTTAGCAGTCATCCCTCTTATCTTCCGGGTTAAGTCCCGCTCCCGCTACGCAATTGGCCTTCGGGCCACCCAACACTTTGTCCTGCTTCGGCTTTCGAGTTACTTAAGAGGCGCACTACCACCACTTGGACAGGCTTCCTCTAGGAGGCACTCCTACCGCCGCCGATGTACCATATACTCCACCCACCTCCACCCATCATCAGCACTTAGGGTATACATATTCACTCCCTCATGGCTCCCCTTTGTATCAGGTGGTCATTATCTGCTGAGCCAGAGCCACTCTCCCCCCAGGCACCATTATTTTATTCCCACTACCTCATTACAGGTACCACCATCCTTTGCTGGTTTCCGCCTACACAGTTTTGTGTAGCGAGTATTTTTTTATTTTCCATTGCTACACAGAGATTACCACAGTTGTATATGATTTTGTCTCATAGGCCAAGTTTGGCCTTTGGAAGACGTTAATATACCCCTCTCTCTCTCTCTCTCTCTCTCTCTCTCTCTCTCTCTCTCTCTCTCTCTCTCTCTCTCTCTCTCTCTCTCTCTCTCTCTCTCTCTCTCTCTCTCTCTCTCTCTCTCTCTCTCTCTCTCTCTCTCTCTCTCTCTCTCTCTCTCTCTCTCTCTCTCTCTCTCTCTTTTATGTGTGTGTGTAGCAAATAACATGAGGATGCAGAAGAGAAAGCATCATCCAACATGACATTATGCTTTCCAGGACCAAAAAATAACTGATTTCTAATTTGCTGATGCTTTTCATTGTAATAGCATTAGTTTGTAGCAACTACTTTCCACCCATGAATCATAGAATTCCAAAACATCAGCGCTGGGGTTTTGCAGAATTCAATGACTGCTGCTTGCTGTATGTGAAATGATTTTTGTATTTGAATTTCATCAAGTTTGATAATGTAAAAAATAAATCGAAATAAAATACAACGGAAACCCATCTCATCAAAAGAATCATTACAGAATGATTTGAAGTCCATGGGCACATGAGTACCAAGTTTGAAGTTAGTAATGTCCCAAATCATTCTCACAAAGTTTAGGACTATTTGCGACGAAAAGGTTAACTAACACAAGGTATACTTAGGCATTTTCGACTGCAATAACTAAATAATAAATTTACATTGATTTTGCTGCCGAATTGAAGTAATGGTCAGTTGAACAGAAAACATCCCTGCAACAAGAATCCAGTCAAACACTATGTCTCATACATGCTGCATTTCACCATCCATAGAGCTTCCAGGTAGTTGTGCCAGATTATTCCGTCTTGTGCAGAAATCATGTCCCCGAGGGTGAAATCAAAATGCTAGGTCACTATATATAATCCCCTGAAGATTTCATTCACATTTGATTGACCGATATATGTGACGAACAAATAACAACGAAGCTCTAAAGCCAACAGTTCCTAGCATAAGAAAGAAGCCATAACAGATGCAAGTCATGTACCCAAAATAGAATGAAGTTTGCATGAAGCCTGTCATATCTGAGCGAGCATAATAGTAATAGAAACAATAACCGTGTACAAAGAATCCAGTTGATCCTCCACATAAAACGGACCTGCATTTCAAACGAAAACAGTCAAAAAATTAGACAATAAAATTGAAATTGACCATCTTCAAAAGGCAAATCCCTTTCAGTGCAAGCAAGTATGACACATTTGTGTAGCTTTCACACTGTCAGCATTAAGCAGTGAACATATCTTTGTTATTTTCAAATCCAACAACAACCAAAAGCAACTACAGTGTAATAAAGGGTGGTGTCAGTAATGTCAAGATTTTCAACTCATCAAAAAAATCTGCACACACAAATGGCTACTCTGAAACACTGTCAGCCAAGATAAGAAACTCATCAGTGCCCTAGAGTAGGTGCAAACTTTAATAAAAAGTCTTTCTAAATAAAAACTTCTAATAAAGTCAATGAGCTTAGTTTCTATCACTTCCAGAAGCAAAGGGCAAACTCAGCCATGATAAAGTGTTGCAGAAAGATTAAACAAATAATAATAATAATAATAATAATAATAACTAAAAATAAAAGACAATTTAATAATTAACCAATAATAATAATAATAAAACAAAGAAATGAGAAAAATAATATTATACTTCTTTTTTTAAATAATAAAAATTGAGTCAAAAAAACCCAAATTATATATATACAAAAAAAAGAAAAATGAAAAAATAAAAAACAAACAACAATCAAAATAAAACTATAAATAAAGAGTGAAAGAACCCCTAAAATCTATCATTAATAAAGTTCCCCTTTTCTATTGAATTTCCTAATGATCAATTTGAACAAATAAAAAGAAGAAGAACCATAAGTGAACTTGTCACAAAGTAAGAAAGACCTTACCTTCTTTAAAACTTTCTTGAATGAATACCCTTTTTGAACGAGCAAATAGAAGAATTGACAACACTGAACTACAAATGAAGACTAACTTCAACAAAGACAACTACTGAGAGCTACCAACACCATACTTTACTAAATGAGAAATATTTTGAATGAATATGAGGCATTCGAATCATGTTAATGCAAGCAAATTCCGGTACTAACCTTTTATCTAAATATCTACTTCCAAACCAAAAGGAGATTGAAAAATATTTTTAGATCTAGAAAAGCACTATGTAAAGTAAAATTCAGCTCACAAAAATCTTTCAGATATATACCACCACCAAATGCATTATTATTATTTAAATACATAAAACCTTGAGAAACTAAAATCAGAAACAAACGGATCACCTGCAAAGAGTCTAATATTAGAAAGTTTGTGTAAAATGATAGGACAAGTATTGGCTAAAGCAAGCCTTTCCATAAATTCAAATTCATAAGTAAAAAGATAACGATCTGTTATGCTTACCTCCACCACCATTGATGATCTTCCACCGCAAGTTGGAAATAGATTAATGCAATAGTGATGAATGCTGTCACAATTATCAATATTATGAAGACAATGAAGAGAATACTATATATCGTATAAACCTTGTGTCCCCATACACTGGCAAAAATATAGTATAACTCGATGTAAATAGCACTGAATGGTAAGAAACCAGCCATTGCCATTTGTGGAATTGTGCTTCTGTACCATGGTAGCTGAGGAATCTCCCTTGGAAATTTTGTTGTCCTGCATGGTGCCTGGAATTCTGATTTGCTGTTCTTCCCAGCAATACCACCCAAAACTAATAATGGAGATGTCACCAGAGCCCATATAAGGACAATAACCATGATAGTGCCAAAAGGAAGCGCTGCAGTCGCATTATATGCAATGGCCACCGTATTCAGGAAACAAAATGTCAAAAATAATGGGCCACAAAATAAGCAGCCTGTAAGAAGCAAATTACGCACCTGCAACCTAACAATGATTAGAGCTGATGATTAACTGAGGAAAACAGAAAAAAAAACATCCTTAGAGCATTACCCAGTTGGTTCCTTCAAGCTGTTTGTAGTAAGAGGCTGCATAGTAACCAGCAATGCCTGAAGTGAGGGCATATATAAGGACTAAGGCACTGTATAGAGCACCTCTATTGTATGGGTAGAATACACCAACTAGGGCCAGCATAAATATAAATATGGCCCTGCAAAAAGATTACAAAATGAAAATCTGAGAACTCAACCTGCTCCATAAAAGTGTCACGAAGGGAAAGCCAGCCCAACATTAATAGTAACCAAGTGGTTTAGTGGTTTACTTGTGAAGAACTCTCTCTCTCTCTCTCTCTCTCTCTCTCTCTCTCTCTCTCTCTCTCTCTCTCTCTCTCTCTCTCTCTCTCTCTCTCTCTCTCTCTCTCTCTCTCTCTCTCTCTCTCTCTCTCTCTCTCTCTCTCTCTCTCTCTCTCTCTCTCTCTCTCTCTCTCTCTCTCTCTCTCTCTCTCTCTCTCTCTCTCTCTCTCTCTCTCCCCCCTTTTGTATGCCTGCAACTCTCTCTCGCTCTCTGTAGTGTTGGAACTGGTCATCGCTAAGCAGCTCTGAGGACTCTTCTCTCTCTCTGTCTCTCTCTCTCTCTCTCTGTGTCCGTCAGGTGCCCGTCGCCCTGTCCGCCACCTCTCTCTGTGATTTTAGGGTTTCGAAGTTGACGCAGCTCTGATTTTAGAGTTCTGACGCTGGCGGCTGCTCTGATTTTAGGGTCTCGAAGTTGGCGTAGCTGTGTTTTTAGGGTTCTGAGCTTGCAGTTGCTGGGATTTTAGGGTTTCGGCTGCTATGATTTTAGGGTTTCGAAGATGGGGTAGCTCTGATTTTTAAGGTTTTGAAGAGGCAAGGCTCTGTTTTTAAGTTCTGAAGAGGCGCAGCTCTGATTTCTAGGGTTTTGAACGTGGACAGCTTGTTTTGAAGGAGGCACAAACTTGGATTTTAGGGTTTCGAAACTCTGCTTTTAGGGTTACGGTTCTGCAGCCTTCCCCTCTCAGCAATGAGTTCGAATCTCTCTCCGTTTTTAGATACAGCACTAATTTTAGGGTTTGAAGACTCTGATTTTAGGGTTTCAAAGCCCTGATTTAGGGTTTGGCAATTGTAACCTGCTGTGCAAACAGCCACAACCATCTACCCTCTTCTCTCTCTCTCTCTCTCTCTCTCTCTCTCTCTCTATTATATGCTGATGACATTGTCCTGTTCTCAGAGTCACAGGAGGGGTTGCAGTACATATCCTATTATATGCTGATGACATTGTCCTGCTCTCAGAGTCACAGGAGGGGTTGCAGTCACATTTACAGGCGCTCGATACCTTTTGCATGGAGAGAGGACTCACAGTGAACCTTGGCAAGACCAAGGTCATGATCTTCCATACCTCCAGGACAGTACGCCATCGCGCCTCTTTCACAGAAGCTGGAGGACAGATAGAGGTAGTGGACTCCTACGTCTACCTAGGTATCACCTTCTCGGGCAGCACAGGGGTATTCTCCATGGCACAGGCTGCGAGAGATAGATTGACGCGAGGTTATGCGGCACTTGCAGGATTGGAGAGACGCTGCTTTCAGACACATTTTCAGGAGCCTCGGACTAAGGGGTGGCTCTTTGACACTCTAGTGACACCCGCATTGATGTACGCAGCAGCAGTATGGGCACCAGGGATCACAGAGGCGATGTGGACGCAGATTGAGAGGCCCCAGATCACCATGATATCACGCTTGCTGCGGAGCAAGCCCTCCGTTCCACATGACATTATACGAGCTGAGCTTGGCACACCACCGATGCTAGTGGAGGCCCTCTTCCAGTTGGTGACCTTTATTCTGAGAGTCAGAGAGCTCCCCACTAGCCGACTCACCAGGCTTGCATTTGAGAGCTCTAGACATTTGGCAGAGACAGGGCATGAGAGAGTATGGTATGCACAGACTTACCGATGGTTAGCAGACCATGGCATGAGCATTACGGATCTCCCCCCTTTTCAGTATGACCTCTCTTCCCCCCACATTACCCTCTCTCGTTCGGAGAGGAATAGGATCATCCGTCAAGACCTACTACAGATACACGTCAGGGAGACATGGATAGCACCACGGGAGCCTCTTCCCACAAAGAGGCAACACTACAGAGAGCACTTCCTAACTGTGACAGCGGATGGTTTCATTCAGAGACCACGATACATGGATACATATATGGCACCAGCTGAGAGAGTGGCCATTGGGCAGCTCAGAGTATCATCACACCAGCTCGAGATTGAGATTGGGCGAGCCACACATACCCCTAGGGATGAGCGATTATGCAGGATATGTAGAGAGGAGGTGGAGGACGAGGAGCACTACACATGTAGATGCAAGGCATATGAGGACATCAGAGACCGCTACCCACAGCTCTTCAGGGGGCCTAGAGAGATCAGGGCTTTATTGGGGACAGAGGACCAGCGCCCTCTAGGTCGTTTCCTAGTAGAGCTCCAGCACCACCGCGCATCACTCCTCCAGCAGCAGATGGAGATACACCTGGCCCCCCCCCCTCAGACTCATATTACAGATTTTTTCAGACCCACATACACTCGAGGGCCCAGCTCGATGCGGGGTGTCACATTACACAGAGCAGAGGAGCTTAGACGACAGCGTCGACGACCGAGACCCCTTGTCCGGAGAGCTCGTCCACATCAGAGAGAGATTCAGGCGATTCACGCACGCCATGACATGGAGATACAGAGACGTCAGCAGCGCACCCCTATCGATTTGGACGCCCAGAGCATTTTGAGGATCGCCATGATGCCCTACCCACCGATGCATTATATCCTACACCCACTCCAGGCATTTAGGGGGTTGTGACACCATCGAGCCTCCCCTCCCTATGCATATCATGTTTGTATCTCACCCATTGAGCATATAGAGTGCATACCCATAGCACCCCACACCCTTGATGCCAGCTACTATCCCTCCTTTTATACCCGTTTGTAGTACTCACACTTTATTTTCGTTTTGGATCACACTGGATTGGATCATACTGATGTATATGTTTTGTCTCATAGGCCGATTTTGGCCTCTAATAGACGTTAAAAAGTCTTTCTTTCTTTCTTTCTTTCTCTCTCTCTCTCTCCCCCCATGGCTCCCAAGTTGGAGGAATAGCTGGCCACCTTAGAGCATATCCTCCGAGAGTTAATAGGAAAACAGAAGAAAGAAGGAGATTCTGCACTGAACGGGGTTACCCGCAAAGTTGCCGCCCTCGAAGCCAAGGTGGCAACCTTGGAAAAGGAAAAAGAGTCCCTTCGGGAAGAGCTTCTTGCTATCTGCAAGCAGCACTCACGGGACCGGGAGGAGTTGCACACTGAGCTTACTAAGATGAGGACGAAACTGGACAGTATACACGAGGAGGGGGAGATCGCCCCCCCAGCTAGAGGACATTCCGGTGACTATCAAGAAGGAGTGAATGGAGGTGGTTCAGAGCGAGCTTGAGACTAAGAAAGATGAATGGGTCGAGGTTGTAAAAAAGAACCTTCGACAAGAAGCAAAGAAGAACCACCACCATGAGGAGATCCACATAGTACACACCACCATTAAGGAGGAGCGGATGCGACAGGCTCGCAGGCTCAATGTTCGCGTCTCCGGCCTCACAGAGACAAACGGATCACCAGAGAAGGACGGGCGTCGCTTGTGCACACTACTTGGATACCGCGCGGATGAGCCTCTCCTTTCACCAGAGCCTGGAGAGTAGGACAGGACACCACACGGAGCAGAGCACTTATCATTCAGTTCTCAGATGAGGCCGGGAGGAGAGACTTCCTCATACGACGGGCGGTACTACGCACTACACCGGGCACCCTCATCTATTTAGATGACGATCTCACACGGATGCAGGTAGAGCACAGACGTGCATGCATGCCGCGTGTCCTCCAGGCCCGACGAGAGGGACATCGTGCCCTATACAGAGATGGTCGTGTCATCATTGATTGACGGCCCATTGACTAGGGATTCGCGGCCTATGAGACGGGACAACAGGAGGTGCACATTGCAGTCTGGAATTGCAATGGATCTTTGTGGACACATCCAAGACGCCTTGAGGAGGTGATGGAGGGCAGAGACATGATCTTCTTGATAGAGACACACGAGAGCACGGGGAGGAGCCTACCGAGGATTGAGGGCTATATGTGGGAGTCAGCTCACCGCCGACAGATAGGACAGCACACCACACGAGGATCAAGAGGAGTAGTCGTTCTCTACAGACAGTCGCTACAGCACAGGGTACAGGTGGTAGCCAGAGACCCAGAGGCACGCTTCATGTGGATATGCCTCCAGCTATCAGAGGAGAGAGCAGCGTATTTCGCCGTATGCTATATTGCATCCACGGGCTCGCGCTTCACACATTCCCTCGAGCAGCCCTTAGGGGGGGAGGGAACAGACACCACATCGCCATATGACTGCCTCAGTGACACCATTATGGAGTATACCGGGATGGGCAAAGTCTTCCTTGTAGGAGACTTCAATGCCCGCACTCAGAGGCACCAGTGTGATATCTACGACTTTGACGACCCTGAGATGCTTCGTACCATAGAGGATATGTCTACACTCAAAGCCTCAGCTGACACCGCCACACCCACCTCATACGGCAGACACCTACTCCAGATGGGAGAAGCACACAGTCTCATTATATATAAGGGGATGGCGAGTCGCGACCTGGCCCACCTCGGGTGGCCTCACCTGCATTCCACCCATGACACCACAGGGAGGTAGTGTGGTAGACTATGTTATCGGACCCCGGGAGGCGACGCATCTCATCACCTCATTCACTATCCCACCCATACCGATTGGAGCTGACCACGCATATCTTGCCCTATCCATACGCGGCTCACCATGCATATCACACCCCGTCACCATACAGCCACATGCCCATACCACCATTCACTTTAGACATGAGCTAGCACATATCTATAGCTCCCATGTTCGAGAGCGCATCTACTCCCTTGATCCCCCTGCCTCATTGGACACCCTCACCGCCCACTTCTCCTCGATCCTCCACACATCCGCTACTCTCAGCTTCCCGTACACCACCCGCAGCACCGCACATTCGACATGGCTTGGTGGTACGATAAGGAGTGTAGGTGACTATACCGACATCTCAGAGCACAGAGTATCTTGGGATCCATCACAGAGAGGGAGGCACGACGACAGATGCGAGCCCTCACACGCCGGAAGAGACGAGCTTTCGAGGAGAGACAGGAGGCAAAGTTGTTCGACCTTCTCATGAGTAGGGATTGTGCCACCGCGTGGAGGGCACTACGTGAGCCACGCCCACCTACACCCATAGCATATCCTCAAACTTGGCACACCTACGCCCGGAGGTTATATGACGTCCCAGGACAGCCACCATTGCCGACCCCTCCCACACTGCGTCCTGTGATATCCACCCTCTTCACGGAAGGCATGGTACGACAGGCCATCCATAGGCTACAGCATGGCCGTTCAGCAGACCACACGGGGCTACAGGGCGAGCACTTTATATACGCAGCAGATGTAGTTGCCCACCTGATCGCCAATCTCTTCAACCGTTCTTTGGTTGATGGATTACCTAACTCGTGGACTATGCATATTATTACGCCTATCCATAAGTCCGGTGATATGATGGATCCAAGGAACTACAAGACTATTATGATAGGCCATATCCTGGCCAAGATCTATGGGGCAGTACTAGAGGCAGAGCTCAGTACACACGCTGAGGCAGTTAGGATCAGAGCACTCGGCCAGGCAAGCTTCCGCCGCACTTTCTCCACCATCGACCACATCTTTGTGCTTCGTTGCTTGATTGAGAGCGCGAAGGCGAGGAAGCAGAGACTATACTATTGCTTTGTGGATTTCTGCAAAGCCTTCGACATGGTTCCTCGAGAGAGACTACTACGGAGGCTCCAAGAAATACAGCTACCATCAAACATGCTACGGGCCATCCATGCTCTATATGCACAAGTCACAGGCAAGATACGCTGCCCCGGCGGCCTATCAGACAGCCTTGTTGGCACCATTGGTGTGAAACAAGGTTTCCCTCTCTCACCCACTCTCTTCGGTCTCTACATCGACGAGATCACGGAGTATATACAGCGAGCAGGAGGGCTAGGAGGAGACCTCGGAGGTACGCCAGTACACATCCTATTATATGCTGATGACATTGTCTTGCTTTCAGAGTCACAGGAGGGGTTGCAATCACATTTACAGGCGCTCGATACCTTCTGCATGGAGAGAGGACTCACAGTGAACCTTGGCAAGACCAAGGTCATGATCTTCCATACCTCAAGGACAATACGCCATCGCGCCTCTTTCACTGCAGCTGGAGGACAGATAGAGGTAGTCGACTCCTACGTCTACCTAGGTGTCACCTTCTCAGGTAGCACAGGGGTATTCTCCATGGCACAGGCAGCGAGAGATAGATTGACGCGAGGCTATGCGGCACTTGCAGGATTGGAGAGACATTGCTTTCAGACACATTTTCAGGAGCCCCGGACTAAGGGGTGGCTCTTTGACACTCTAGTGACACCCCCCATTGATGTACGCAGCAGCAGTTTGGGCACCTGGGATCACAGAGGCGATGTGGACACGGATTGAGAGGCCCCAGGTCACCATGATCTCACGCTTGCTGCGCAGCAAGCCCTCCGTTCCACATGACATTATACGAGCTGAGCTTGGCACACCACCGATGCTAGTGGAGGCCCTCTTCCAGTTGGTGACCTTTATTCTGAGGGTCAGAGAGTTCCCCACCAGCCGACTCACTAGGCTTGCATTTAAGAGATCTAGACATTTAGCAGAGACGGGGCATGAGAGAGTATGGTATGCACAAACTTACCGATGGTTAGCAGACCATGGCATGAGCATTACCGATCTTCCCCCTTTTCAGTATGACCTCTCTTCCCCCCACATTACCCTCTCTCATTCGGAGAGGAATAGGATCATCCATAAGGACCTACTACAGATACACGTCAGGGAGACATGGATAGCACCACGGGAGCCTCTTCCCACAAAGAGGCAACACTACAGAGAGCACTTCCTGACTGTGACAGCGGATGGTTTCATTCAGAGACCACGATACATGGATACATACATGGCACCAGCTGAGAGAGTGGCCATTGGGAAGCTCATAGTATCATCACACCAGCTCGAGATTGAGGTTGGGCGAGCGACACATACCCAAAGGGACGAGAGATTATGCAGGATATGTAGAGAGGAGGTGGAGAACGAGGAGCACTACACATGTGGATGCCAGGCATATGAGGACATCAGAGACCACTACCCAAAGCTCTTAGGGGGGGCAGAGAGATCAAGGCTTTATTGGGGACAGAGGACCAGCGCCCTCTAGGTCGTTTCCTAGTAGAGCTCAAGCACCGTCGTACATCACTCCTCCAACAGCAGATGGAGATACCCCTGGCCCCCCCCCCTCAGACTTATATTACAGATTTTTTCAGACCCGCGGCCACTCGAGGACCAAGCTCGATGCGGGGTGTCACATTACACAGAGCAGAGGAGCTTAGACGATAGCGTCGACGACCAAGACCCCCACTCCGGAGAGCCCGTCCACACCGGAGAGAGATTCAAGAGATTCATGCACGCCATGACATGGAGATACAGAGACGTCAGCCCCCCTCTCTCTCTCCAAGGGAATACAATACAAGAATATCCAAGTAACACAAGAAGTCCCCCAACCCGAGACTAATAGGTATGGAATGTCGAGATGGGCAAGATACAAAGGATCCTACAACATGGGACCATGGGTATACATGACAAGACTAGACACATCACAAATGTAAGAGATCCCACAAGCTGAGACTGTAGGTATCCAACTAATAGGCATGGAAAATTTGCCATCCAAAATGGTGTGGGGGGCAAGAAATGCCACCATGTATTGGGGTAACATAGCTTCTCTCCAAGTGGGCAAGCTTCCCTTAGGTGGTCCAGAGCACCTTATGAGCTGGCCATGGCCACTCTTAAGGCAAGGTCGACCGCCCTAAGAGCTGGCCAGCCACCCCAAGGCATGCCAATATGAGCTCACCTCCAAGCTTAGGTGCTTCCAGCCATGCCAGTGGAATCCCCCTCAAGGGCCATCGTGTCCCACACCACCATGCCCATATGATACATGTGTTTGAGGGACTCCACCAAGGGCCAAGTGTCTAAGGGCCTCGTACTAGGAATGTCTTATATGTCAGACAACGGAGCCTATTTATAGGCTAAGGACTTATATGTCAGGCAACGGAGCCTATTTATAGACTTACTTTGTGGAGGCGGCCAAGTTAAGAGGGTGGCTTCACACTTAATCAAATACTTAATTACAAGCACCAATCCAGATGTTCTTTGGGTTTAGGGACGTAAATGGCACTCATATAAAACCCGTTGGTAGATATCCTCATCATCAAGTGCAAACACTTTCCTCTACCCCAATAGTAGATCATTTCTACTCGAATACTTTTTCCCTAACTTTCCCACTATAGCCAATTATCTAGCATTTGAACTTCCCCAATCATCTTGGCTCGATCCTATATGGACTCCATGCAAGATTCCACAGAAGTAGCAATCATCCCTAAAGCCCAAATTGAGGAAAAGATAGAATTCAGCCCCAATCTATGTGAAGAAAGCGTGATCACATCTGAGGGATCTTAGGCATCTACCACAACATTTGTGGCATGCTTCTAATACCTAATCTCAGAGTCGAACTCCATGAGTTCCACCCCACCCGACCTTGAGCTCTTAAGGTCGGGGCCAGGCCTGATCATTGAGATACTTGAAAGAATGGTGATCCCTCCACACACTGAAGTGGGCGCCATACAACTAATAATGCTACACCTTAAATGCATGGATCATAGCCAATAACTCCATTGTGGTATACCATGCTCGTACATCAGTAAGGCTTGACTCTCAAATACATCAAGCTAGCCATCCTAGTAAAGAGCGACCATTATGGCCACATCACTTACATGCTCCACCACAAAAGATTTTGATGATTCACAATCTGCTCTATAAATGTAGATGGAGATGTAGCCAACTGCTTCAGTGTCTGGAAACAACAATCAAGCTCCTCCGTCCACTCAAAAGGTGGAGAATCACTATACCTACTCCTATAGATGTCCTCAATACAAATGCAGTCCTTGTTGAACTTGCAAAACAATCCAATGAATCTTAAAAAGGCCTTCATCTAGAGAACTAAGCGAAGGATGGGTAGATCCAACATAGTCCATACTTTATTTATCTGAATTCCATTACTCAAGATGACATGACCCAAATAAAGTAACCTAATGCAGAAAAAAAAAAAAACTGCACCTACTCTTTTTCACATACTTCTCCCACATTAGGGTGCATGATACAAGATGAGGTGCTTCTTGTGGTCCTCCAAAGTCCTATTGTAAAACCAACATATCACTCAGGAACACCAACCCATTTCCCAAGATATGGGCAGAAGAGATTGTTCATTATCAATTGAAAAGTGGTAGGCGCATTGGTCAAGCCAAACAGCAAGACCAAAAACTAGTAATGTTCATACTATGTATGAAATGCCATCTTCATGACATCCCCAAGGTAAATCCTCAACTCACCAAAACTTAGATCAATCCCAATAAAGAACCTATCACCATAGAGTCAATCTATGAAGTCATCCATTCTAGGGTAAAGTGCTTATCATCATAGAATCAATCTATGAGGTAATCCATTCTTGCTAAAGTACATATGACCATAGAGTCAATTTATGAGGTTGTCCATTCTAGGTGATGAATACTTGTTCTCAATAGTAACCTTATTGAGACCCTTATAGTCTATAAGGAACCCATCCCTACATCCTTCTTCACACAAAGAAGAGACGCCCCCCGTAGAGACTTACTAAGCTCAATAAATCCATTCACAAGAAAGGTAGGATAGATCCTTTGGACATCCTTTGTGCAAAAAACAAGATCAAGTGCAAGCAATAGTCACAAAAACATAAAGGTCAGACATCAGACTCACCTCCGAGCCATAGAGTCCATAGTGATGCATCCTTTAGCCTAGGAGCTTGGAACTATACTAAACCACCAGCTCAAGTGAAAGTGCTCCATACCACCACAACCACACGATCCACGCATGCAGATGGCTCTACCCAAGGCCATAAGTCCAAATGCAATACACACGAGTGCTTGAAATGAGGCCCAAGAGTCCTAGTTGTAGGACTCACGCAAAGTGTTTGTGTTCACGTTCAAAAGTCACATGGCCCCTACAAGCAAGACTCCCATAAAAATGTCCAATATGGCTTGTATTTAGCCTAGTTAGCAAGAAGGATCCTTGACTCTCACTAACACCTTGGTTTTTCAAAATTTCCTTAAATGGATAACCTTTTTGAACATGCAAAAAGATTTTTTGACAAGATTGAACTACAAAACAAAACATGCTTGAATGAAGGCCCAAAAATCTAAACAATTGAGAAGAAACAACACCATACTTTGTTGAATGAGGGATATTTATTTCAAAATGAGGCATTGGAATAATGTTAAGACATAGCTCATTCTCTCCATCATCTCCAAAATGCAAGCCAAAGCTTCTAGCATATATGTAAGCTATGATACCAATTGATGAAGATGAGACTATGGGGAAGCAATATATTAACACAAGTAGAATGCTAAAAAAATGGAAGCGAAACTTATTAGGAGCAAGAGAAACACGGAAGAGAATCAATGTTGCTCTATGACAAGGGAAAAGGAGAAGGATTGGTGAAGCCCAATTTCCAACACCGAATGTCTCAATAAGATCCAAGGGGGCAATTTTACTTATGTATGCACAAAAAAGTTAGTCAACCCAACAATTCATGGGCCTGATTTTACTCATGTAGGATTACATATGCTTACATATGCAAATAAAAGCATTCACTCGCATGAAGGTCAAAACTAAATGTTGCAACCAAATGTACAATTTGTGGAATTTACTCTTGTGATCAAGAATCACGTGGAGAGAAAGAGATTTATGAATGTACCATGCAAATTCAAAAAGAACGACATATATAAAAATGGATGCAAAGACACGGCATAGATAATTCTTTTCTAGCTTCTACATAAACAATTTTCCATTGCGCCTAAGAACTTCTTGCCAGATCATGCCCTCTAGAAAAACTATCAATCCATCCAAAAGCATAAATCCCCTGCACCTACCACACTTCATGTAATATGCTCCCTGCTGCTCCTACTTGTCCATGCTTATTTTCCATATTTTGACGATTTACATTACCAGTCTATAGATTTTTTTCAGTCTCCCTAAAGAGCTGAATGTATGCACGTGAATAATGAAAATAATGGAAGATTCTAAAGGCTCTCTTCCACCCCAAATGATAGCGGAAGGCTAGAAGTGTATTATTCATACGACGGTCATTGCCACCATCAGTCCAAATCCCCCCTCTTTGCCATATTTCTAGAAAATTTCATAATATTATTAAGATTGCAGCTTTAACAAGACTCTATGTCAGCTTTATTGACCATCAGCTACACATATGACTTTGACAGAGTACTAAGAACAGAGTTACACGCAGCTGTAACAAGAGCCTATGCAGTTTTGCTGACCATCAGCAACACACGTGACATTGACAGAATACTAACTATGACCTCACTGACATCATAACAACATATGTATGATTCAACGTAGGCACCCCATAGACGAGCATACATTCATATGAAGATGCGAAAAATAAAATCAGCAGTTACATAACATTTGAAGTTTGACTAGAAAATGGCAATTGCTTACAGAGCAAGTAGCTGAGAGCCACTTCCAAGAACTGCACAGAATAGAGATTTGTGAGGAGGATATCTGAATACATCCCCATGTATATATTTCCAACCAGTTTCTTCCTGATCATCAGCCATTTCTTCATCTCGTGAAAATCTGCAAGTAAAACCAACTCCCACTACCTTTTAATCACTAAAATCTAAAGCCATTGGCACCAAATAAATTGACGGATCCTTACTTGATAAAATCATTCTTCAACACACGCATCAGAATAGTAGCAAGGAAACCTGTTAAAAGTAGTACTGTGACACATGAATTGATGATGGAAAACCAATGAACCTCCAGATGTTGAGGATGAAATGAATATTGTGCATATTTCTCCATTCGCCGATCAAAAGGCTTATTGGTCTCTTTCCACTTGACGGAATACCGAAACTCAACTTCGACCTCCTTGTCCTCCGTGATGTCGACACTGGAAGACTTCTCTGCAGCTACAGTGATCTCTATCACTCGATCTTCATTATATAAAACCTCGAAGTGCAAATGTGTGTAGAGCAGATATTTCATGTCATGATCATCAACTTTTCCCACAAAACCCCATATTGGCAGGTCATCATAATACATTTGAAAATAATAATCGTTCTTCACAGCATCTCGAAAAACTTGCACATCCTGTCTCGACAGAGTTTTTTTGCATAATGATTCCAGATCTTTGTCCTCACGGAAGTTTAGCTGATACATGGCAAGCACCATACGATCCCCATTTAATACTTCTCCAAGTGCCTCCCTCTTCTCTTTCACCTGATCTGTAAATCTCAAGATATATCAATATAGGTACACTTCTTTGAAGTTTTCTGTAGAGGACTTTGAAAAGGGGAGAAAATGGGCAAAAAGAATTTAAGAGAAGGAAAAAAAACCTGGTGTACAAAATGGTAGATCGAAGTACTTGTAGGTCTCACTGCCATACCATCAATAAAAGAAAGTTAGAAAGTTAGCTGAACCAACCAACTCACTACTTTGTTCATGTGAAAAGACTGACAGTGAAAAAAGCAGAAAAAGCTTAAATGAATGCCTATACCGTGACAGCCACAACATTACATATTGTACAAAATGTACAAATAAACCCTTAACCAAAGAAATGATGAAAAGAAAACACAACTATGAATCGTTTCCCTATCGATATTGACATATATACTGATAAGATCAATTTGAGAGAATAAAAGTCCATTAAAAGTGAATGTCAGTGTCGCTTACAATGCTAAAGCCAAAGCAATCAATCATTTGTGAACATTTTGAAAAACTGCTAGACCAATCTGCCACGTGTCTCTAAACAAAAGGTAGAGTATATATATGCAGAATGGAGAGGATGGGTAGCACTCACCATAGAAATGGATAGGCCATTATATTGGCAACTTAAAGTGTAAAATATTCAAAATTTGATGTAAGGCGTGCTTTTTAAATCTCTGCTGAAATCGGTCTTATACTTCACTGAATAACTGTTTAATCATCTTCAACATGAAACCATCCTGAAGGGATTTTACGGGAGCCAACATGCAGCATTCCATAACATTACAATGCTAGAGAAGGAACTTTGTAGCAGTTTTGGAGAAAACAAAAGAATCAAAACGCATTTGCATACACAATGACACCAACGAGATACCCATGTCACAAAGGAGTCAATGATTCAGTACACGCAGTACGCAGTCATCATTAAAAACGCCTTGGAATATCAAAGAGAATCCATAGCTGGATCAAAATACTTCAGAACAAAAAAATTAGTAGTAAAGAAGCAAAATAAGTTGATCTACTTCTCATTGAAATAGATAGCTTAACACCGGTACAATCTGTGCACAAATGTTTCCGGTACATAGTACACTTTTTTTTACTGTGGGGATGTGAGGAGAGACCTGATGAAGAACAAGGTTCACAGTGCAAGCTAAAACAACTGGTATAGAGTGCAAACTCCCTTCTCTTCCTTTCTCATCAAGGATACAAAGTACATAGCATTCCAAGATCTGGAAAGCGAGAGACAATGGCAAGACCTAGTAAGTACGAGGACAGGAAACATGCATTTGAACCCACCTTCCACACAAGATTGAATCAGAAAGAAGTGCATCATCAGACTTGGTCTTTATTGTACTAAAGCCTATAATCTCACTGAAGCCATTTCTGTTATTAGGCCATCCTCTTTTGTTCAAGAGCTCATATTGTTATTCTTAGCACTCAATAGCTCGATGACGGCTGAAGCGTTCTCATAATATCATGAACCAGAAAACAAATATGGTACTTTTTATGTGATTTGTTCATTTGCTGATTCAAGTGTATTGTTCTTCCCGGTCAGAGTATCAAAAAGACGGAAAAACAGGAGGACCTAAACGGGATTAGAAATGAACATAGCAATCTACACGTTCAAATGGAAAGAGGGCTGGTAAGAAAACGTATCAATTAATTTTCCATATGGATCTGCAGGAAAATGCATGGATCTATAAATACACTTCTGTGCTACTGTAATTTGCGGAGGGGTTGTGGATATTATTCTGGATCCTTGACATTGCCATGCATTAGAAGCGGAAACAGACCATTGAATAATGTATAGAACTATCAGAACCTTCATGACAAATCATAATTAGATAAACAATAGGATTCGGATCTCGTGCACAGAACGTGGTATCAAATCCAACAAGTAAATGTGCACCAGGAGCTGTGATACACGACACACCCAAGACATGATTGGGCAGGGAGAAATATTTACCAAACGAAAATCGTCTCCTCGAAATGAAGACTTACCTCGGATTCTGAAATGGGCCGATTTTGTTTGCGTATAGGGGAACCGAATCACCAACAGAGTACCTGTGATCAGAGGCACTAGCACTGGCGGTGTTGGGTAGCAAGAAGGCAGGGAGGAAGAGAAAGAGAAAGTAATAGACAACGGATGCAGCCGTCGCCATAACCAGAATTCTCGTCCTGTGCAGATACAGACTAACGGGAGTATAAAATCGACCCAAAAGACTTCATCTACAGGATTCCATGAAACCTTGACATTTGAATAAGAATGGGTTGTTATCAACTAAGAACGCTACTATTCGCTGTATTCGATGAATTCCATGAATCCTACTAGTTCGCAGTATTCTATGAATTCCATGTAAGCATTCCTCAAAGATATGAGAGAAAAAAACATCTCCACATGCATGCTGAATTGTGGCATGTGACAATTTTGATCCACAAAAGGGGAAGCAACATAACATCGATCGAGAATGGTGAGATTTTTCATTCCATCCCATTTTCTCACATACATGCTCTCGTAGCATTTGAAGCCAAACATGATGAAAGGTGTTTCTTGATAAGCTTGTATCATGATAATCTCAAATCATACGGTTAAGACTCATCATTCTGAGCATTATTTGAAATGATTTCTCATACTTGAAGGAGAAAAGCATAAAAACATAAGTACGTAGAGAACATGGAGTATGAAAAAGCATAAGTACATACTCAACATGGAGAGTAGAAGATATATTTATGTTTGATCTTAACATTAAGATATATTTATAGCTACTTTTTTGTCTAATTAGTTTGAGAATGATGACATTGCCTTTTTTTTTCCTTTTTTGGAAGTTCAGTCTTTGACCATTCTTCCATTAAGCTTAAAATTTGAAAAAACGACTCACCACCCATGGGGGGCCCTTCAACCCCCCCCCCTTGATGTGTTAACAGTGGCCCAATTTATGGGTATTGAACCTAAGACCTTCAATTCAAGGAGCGATGTGTTTACCACTAGAGCATGCACCTAATGTCATTGACATGCTTTTATGGAACTCACAAGGTTAACGTGCCAACAATGTCAAAGATCTATCTAATTTAAAACATAGGGTTTTAGCATTTTACATCTCTTCAATGTATCTGGATCCAAATGTAGGGCTTCTCTTCTAACTAGTTGGTATGTGATTTTGATCTCCACATGTTCCCCTTGAAGATTCATGACTCTAGCTAGTACATGAGTTAAGCACACGTTTGCAACTCTCGTCTAATAAATGTAAGATGTAAATATGCTTCACAACCCAGTTTACTCTAGATTTGTATTACCATGTCACTTAATTGTTGTAGTGCTTCAAGCTTCTAGAAAACCAATACATATAATATCTGTTTGCACCCCATGTAGTCACAAATATATATCCATCATCACTCCATAAGTTATTTGTATGGTTTTTAAACCAATGGCTAGTTGCAACTCTGGTAGAATTGAGTGGCGATGGAGGTGGGTTCATCAGAATAGTCAGGCTTCAACTATTGGCCATCTACAAAGTTAATGTCCAAAGAATAAAAACGAAGGAAAAACTCATTAAAATCACTCATTCATGCACACTCTGAATTATTGTTTCCATAGCTATGCTTGGTAGAAACAAAGAAAATACAAATTGAAAAGGAATAATTAAAATTCTAACGGATACACTAACATTCCAAGGGATCAATATTTCCTAATAAAAATAATGTGTGGGTGGTATGCAATGACTATGTGCACTTCTTGTTGATGCAACATTACCACAATCGTGCATGATCTATTATCTAAGTGTGCCTAATCTACAAGGCCATGGAATGTGGCTCTAACTTGCATGCTTATTTTAGGTGTTTGAGGACTATCTTTTCTTTTTAATTGACTTTTCTTTTTACTTGTTTTTCTGTTGTGAAGATGAGAAGAGGTTGCAATGCTAATTTGGATTTGGGAATCCAAATTTGGAACCACTTCTTTGGGTACCCATAGTTGAGTAATCATCGGCTTCATTTTTGTGTGGTTGTATTTGCTTTGTTGTTGTTCTCTTCCTTTGGTTCTTCTTGTGAAAATATGCATGAGACTCTACTTGTAACTCTTGAGTAGGCGGCCTAGTGTCTTTAATAACACAAATCTCCTAGTCTTGTTTCATCCGTGTTTGTATTGAAACCTCTTCTATTGATCTTATGGAGACTTCACATGCATTTGTTGTTTCTACCATTCTGTTGGCTCTTGACCTTGTGAACCTGTCTCAAGTCTTTTTTCTTCATGAGATGGTTTAAAAGACACAAGACTCTCTTTCTTATTTTTGTTAGAACTTTGAGGACCATGAGCATTTAAACAAACATGAACCTTCTTGTTTCCTACTTTCATAGTTAAGAAACTGCTTGTTAAGTTTAATCTCATCAAGTGGTTTAATAGTTAATCATGTCCTAGAATAACATCATTGATAATAAATGTGATCATTGATCCATGACCTTTCAATTGGCATCATTGATCTCACACATTCCCATAGACATTTCTCTAGAGTGGTCTAAGTATGCTCTACGTAGTTGTCATAAAAGCTTATTGTTTTTAATTTGTGTTAATTACTGTGCTTCAACTTCTTCTCTTATTCATTTCTCTTGAGCTTTGTGATCCTTTATGTGCATTAAAGTAAGCCTTTTGGCATTTTTTAGCAGCATTGATGTTTGCCATAGCTCTAAGCCTTATCTCTTGCAATTGTTCCAATTCATCCGCTAAGTGAGAAAACTCATGTCCTATCCACAAGTGTTTTTGTGTGTAATAGGCCTTTCGAGAGTGAAATAATTCATTTTGAGATTTTTGAATTACACTGTAGGGATAATGTTCAAAAAGAATAACTACCTCATTTTATACATATAGGAAAAAATTAGGGATGATAATTTTTATATTCTTTCTCTCTAAACCTTATGCGCATCATGGTTTTGGTTGAAAATTGAACGTGAAGATGAAAGAATTGAGAGAAATGTTGTATGAGAGAATGATAGAGCATGCATAAGAGAATAAAAGTGACTCTTTGAAATTTTTGTGAACCATGTTTTAAGTACCTCCTTTAAGGCTCTATATTTAGGTCATTCAGAAAATGCCTTGATTTTATTCTCTCTCTAAAATTTAAAAACTCATAATGTTCAAAAGTTATACTTGGAGGTAGATTTAGACCTAGGTCATCTCTAAGACTATTGTGCAGATCGAAGAGTTGAACATTTTTGTGTCTCACAAGCCTAAGCTAATTCATCACGATTTTTGAGTTATAAGGCTTGGAAAAGTGCCATTTTTAGGTACTTAAAAAACAAATTAATTAATTAAAAAAATTGGGCTTCTCTATTTTTATTTGAATCCATCATTTTGAATCATACGTGTTGTCATGCACACTTACGGATGTCTTTGGTTATGTCTTTTTGCTACTTTTCTTCTATTTTTGAACACATACTGCTAGAAAAACCACTTGACTACTAGAAATGCACGTTTTCGTGAATTTTTTGCATGAAACACGAGGAGAACCGACTTTATCTATATTTGGTGGATCATGCACTTCCTTGGGGATGATAAAACTCTGTTTTGAAAGAGATTTGCAACATCAAGTAAGAAGAGGCTAAAAATCGGAGAATTACCTTGTGACTGAGAGAGTGTGATTGAGAATGCGAGTGTGAATGATATTGTGATAGCTTGAGGATAGTCGGAGGTCTAAGCTTTTTCAAGAAGAAATTTTCCAAACTTATTGTATCGATTGATTCAAGTCTATAATACCAGAACTTCTCTTTATCTGAGTCATATCTTGTCTACTCTTCAGCGTTGAATTTTCTCTTACCCTATACAAGTTCTATTTTCCTCTCTTCCACTATTCTTGAGTGATCAAAAACTTGTGATTGAGGATAGCTTGTCATTGAGGAAGTGCTACACGTGGTATTAGAACATAATTGATCCTCCAAAATGATGGGAGGTTTGACACAAAAGATCATTGAGCAAGAGGAATTTATTTAGAAGCTTCTTGGAGAATCACGCAAAGAATGAGGTGAAAGGCAACTAGAAGGTGCAACAAATTTGTTCTTGGAGCTAAATGATGAAGTGGAGGAAGGTGCGAGAACATCTAGTGTGCCTAGAGGAAGACAGAAATGCAATTATGAAGATATGGAGACCCGTGAGTTTACCCTCAACCAAGTCTTCTAGAAGGCAAAATTGAATGATTTTGATGGTGAGAAGAAGAGTGGTGAAGATTTGGAGGCATGGATTGAAGAGATAGAGGATTTCTTTGATCTTTGAAAAATCAGGGAGGAGTCCAAAGCAAAGGTTGGGATCCTACACCTATGTGGCATATCAAAACTATGGTGGAAGTCCTATATGTAGACTCAGACATGTTCTTGTATGATTCAATGGAAGGAATTTAGAGAGCAATAAAAAAATTTTATTAGTCTTCACACTACCATATGGAGAAGAAGATGGAGTTCTACAATGTTTGACAACATGAGAGTGACAAGCATGGCTTGTCTGTCGATAAGTACAAAGAAAAGTTCCTACGTCTTCACAAATATGCATTGGAGGTTAGTGGTGATGACCTGAAGAGCAAGTTTACTAAAGAGCTTTGTGAGAAGCTTCCTTATCAAGTGAAGGGATCTAGACATGTTGATTTTACAGATGGTGTTGTGATGGCTGATAATTCTGAGAACATGGAGGTTCAATTTGCAAAAGGTGAATAGAACTAGGTTCATTATGATGAGACATAGGCCACATAGACATGCTACAACAAACATGAACAATTAAAAGATGACTTTATCTTCTAATAATCAAGGTAAGAATCTTGCTTAGGTGGAAAAGCAAAGGAGGCATCAACCCATCCATTGGCAGCAAGACCCTGATTTTATTGAGCAAGCAAAAAGACTCGATTTATGTTTCCATTGCATGGATCAAGGGCATCATACATATAATTGAATAAGGCAATCTATCAGCTTGCACAATCGAAGGTGATAAACATTATTGAGGAAGGTGCAACAATTGAGAAAGTAGATGATGGAGGTAAGTGCCCTAACTCTACTTTATGTTGTGTGGTGGCTAGTTCTTTCCCCAGGGCTTTTGTAATTATGATTTTGGGTATGATTTATACACATAGAATCACATTTCTAATCGATCTGAGTAGTATGCATTATTTTCTATCTTTCAAATTGATACACAATTTAGGGATACCCCCAATATGCAAATAACAAGAACTATAGAGATGGTCAATGGACAACTACACTATATGAGAGGATACATTGAGAACCTTACATTTACTTTTTCTAATAGGTTTTTTCTGGGAGTTCCCATGTGATTGAAATGAAACAGAGTGATGCAGTTATAGGCATGGATTCGTTAGTTCGAAATTTTGGAACAATTGATTGTGAACAAAGAACAATCACTTTAAGGCTAGACGGTGAATCTATCCACATTCTAGGTGATGTGCATAATCCTAAGCCTATTCTAATTTTTGTTATGTAGATAATTAGAGGTATATGTGATGGGTGTAGAACATTTGTAGTGTATGTGATTAATCTGCATGAAGAAGATAGTGATGAAAATATTCCGAATTGTGTACAAAATCTTTTGAAATAATATGCAAATGTATTTCCAAAAGACTTTGCTTGGTGTACCTCGACCTACGTAGATTGACCATACCATTAACTTGTACCTAGGAGCAAACCATATTCTAAAGCACCCTATAGATTTAACATAGATGAATTAAAGGATTAAGTTTAATATTCAATTAGATGATCTTTTGAAAAAAGGCTTGATAAGGCTAAGTGTTTCACCTTGGGGAGCACCTCTTTTATTTCAAAAAAAGAAAGACAACTCTTATAGATTATGTATTGGTTAAAGGGGGTTGAATAAAAGAACAATTAAAAATAAATACCCACTCCCTCACATAGATGACTTATTAGGTCAATTAAGTGGAGAAACTTTATTCACTAAGATTGACTTAAGATCCAGATGTCACCAAATTAAGATCAAAAGAGAAGACATACCCAAGAAAACTTTTCAAACACGTTATGGCCACTAGGAGTTTACAGTTTTACTTTTTGGATTAACAAATGCTCCTGTCACATTCATGTGCTTGATGAACAATAATTTTCATGATTACCTAGATGAATTCATCTTAGTATTTCTTGGCTATATTTGTATACTCTAAAGATGATGTGAGCATGATGTACATCTCAAGAAGACTTTGCAAACTCTTAGAGAACACAAAATTGTATGGAAAAAAGAGTAAGTGTTTCTTTTCTAAGGATAAACTTGTGTATCTAGGAAGAGTTATATCTAAAGGGGGAATTCATATAGACTGTTAAAGTTAACATTATTATGTTCTTAATCGTGGGTGCTTGGAATGGTCAGGGGTCTGATAATTCAGAGGCCCTTTATATATTTTCCCAACGCACTGCTTAACTTCCGACAATCAACTTCATTGATTAACTCCGAACAATTACAGAAAATTCAATTACACTTTGGATGCATAGCAATTCTTAACAATCATCATAATTATATTTGCATAATTTTCACTCTTCGTTTATAATTACTGTTATACTTCATACTTCACTTCAACACAGTAAAATGTTAATATAGTACCTGATTCACTTCAATACTGAATACTAACTCTTACAAAAAACTCTGTGATTAACATAACTTCATAACATAATCAACTCCAGATCATCACCCAGACCAAACAAGCCGGCGATACATCTGTCATCCTTGAGGTTGCGCTTTCTCTACGAGTTGTATAACTTCGGTGATCGTGTCGATCGCTGGCTCCTGTGGATGAGGCTGTGGCGGCACGACCATATCATCAGGATGGACATCTTCAATGACGTTGTCGGGAGCCACTTGGTCTTTAGGGGGATGACAGAGCATAAAGAATCTGAGCAGAAGAGGCAGTATCCTACAACTAAACGGTTGAGGACGGATGAGCTTAACTATGGGAGGGGCTCAGTTTACGGCGCTTCCCTTTAAAGAATTGCAGGAGATCATCGTAGTCATCGTCCTCCATCACTTGTATGGACTCCTCATGGAAGAGAATTGTATTCAGATTTTAATTTTCTATTTATTTTCATTCATATCACCTTTTTTCATGAACTTATAGGTTACTATTTGAAACGATTTTACCAAGCAAAAATATTCATCCTACATCACATGATGAAATGAGGAAGATAATCAACAATCTTGGCATAGATTATCAGTGTATACATGCATGTCCTAACGATTGTCTTTTATATAGAGGTGAATATGCACACTCTTTGACATGTCCAAAATGTCAATCTCCTCTATATAAGGACAAAGAGGGTAAAATCCCAAAAAAGGTATTGAGACATTTTCCATTGGCTCCAAGAATTAAACATATGTTTCAAAGCCTTGAATTATCAATTTTTGACATGGGGATTTGATCATAAAAGTACTAATGGAGTAATGAAAATTCCAGCAGATAGTGCAACTTTTCAACATATTGATTCTAGATGGCCTTATTTTGCACAAGAGCCATGCAATTTAAAGTTAGGAGTTGCATTAGATTGTGTTAATAATTCTTGATGAAATCTAGTAAATGTTCAACATGGCCAGTGGTAGTCATAAACTACAATCTCACACCATACCTTAGCATTAAAAAGGAACATTTAATGATTTCACTTTTAATACCAAGAAAAAGACAAGTTAAAGACATGAATATGTATCTTGCTCCTCTCATTGATGATCTCCAAGAGTTATGGAGAGGTATTAATGTCATTCATGTATCGAAAAACATTAATCAAACACATTATGGTTCATGGAATTGTGGCTTGGACTATACATGATTTTCTAGGATATGGTGTCTGTTTAGCTAATGATGTAATTTTTTTATTTAATATATATACAATTGTATGTGAGTTAATCTAATTAAATTTTTATGGTTTTCACAATGCAAGAATATCTACTAAGGGATATAATGCTTGTGCTTATTATGGTGATTGATAGAGATTAGTTTATAAAAGATTTATCTTTGACATCGATGGTTCTTGCCTGATGATCATCCATTAAGATGTAAAAGAGAAGCGATACATTTTAATGAAAAGATTGAAAGAGGTCACTATCCAAGAAGATGAGAATGTGAAGATTAAAGGTAAAGGAAAACTGGCGCTGGTAGAGAATATGTTGATATGGTACTCTTTGGAGTATTGGGGAGAGTTAAAGATATGTCATCTTCTTGATCCTATGCATATATTCAAGAATGTTGGCTATTCATTATGCCAACATCTTCTTGGATTAAAAGGCACAATAGCGTCAAGAAATGATTTAAAGGATAAAAACTCAAAACCAAAGTTATGGCCAAATTTTGATAGAAATCAATAGGAAACAACTTATGCACCTAGTCCTTGGATACTTACGTCAAAAGAGATGTAAACTATCAACAATAGGATTCAATCAATTTGAACACCTATAGGATATGGAGCATCTTTCCAAAACATGTTTACTATGGATGATAGGAGCTTATATGAGTTAAATATGTAGAGAATACATGTGCAAAAGAAAAAAAAAGAAGAAGAGAGTACTCACAAAAGAAAGAGTGTGAGAGACTCAAAGTGAGTAGACCAAGAAATGGGTAAACTCACATCGATTAAAAATGATCTTGCCAAGAGCATGGAGTAGGCTCCTCAAGCTCCTAACCAAGTACAAATGGGGGGATAGGCCCCCCTTATATAGATTTGGGAGGGCCTCTACAAAGTACATCTCATGTGGGATAATTCCCCTCAAAATAGAATGAATACAATGGTAGAAGCAAATGGCAAGGTACCCAAATACAAAAGAGATACAATATAAAATGGAAATAAACTGGAAATGGAGTGCCTCCTCAATACAAAATGGAGATGCACTCATGTGGATACAAATGTAGATGATGTAGGAGCAATCATGTCATCAACACCCCCTCTACAACTCCATTTTGGAGCGACTGAATGCTACAGAAGTCCACCAAGCATTGAAGCAGAACTGGAGGTAGAGCCTTTGTGAACATGTCTGCTAGGTTCTCTTGAGAGGTGCACTGCTCTAGAGTAATCTCCTGATGTATGAGCTTCTCATGGATGAAATGGTATTGGATCTCGATGTGCTTCATCTGAGCATGGAAATTGGATTCTTGGGGATGGCCAAGGCTGGCTGGCTTTTTGTGCGGATGCATGTTAGAGTAACTTGCAAAACATCAATGTCATATAATAAACATCGAAGCCAGATGGCTTCACATGCTGCGAAGCTGGATGCTTGATACTTGGCCTTGATGGATGACAGAGCAACTATAGGCTGCTTCTTACTTGCCCAAGAGATAGGTCCTAAGACAAGCAAGAATATGTACCTAGAAGTGGACCATCGAGAATCAAGATCACTAGCCCAATCTGAATCTAAATATCTAGCGAGTTTGATGCCCCATCTATACTAAAGACCATGTTGTCAAGTGAGATATCAAAGTAGTCTCTGAGCCGCATCCCAATGTGTTTGTCAAGGTTGATGTGCAAACTGACTGAGTATACCAACTGGATAGGCAATATCTAGTCTAGTGTTGACAAGGTAGACTAATTAGCCAATAAGCTGTCGATAAGTATGCACATCCACAAGTGATGATGAATCCTCCCATGTGATCTTGATGTTGGGATAAAGTGGTTTAGATATTGACCAACACTGGTCTATGTTATATATGGAAAGAAGATCAGAGCAATACTTCTATGATAGGAATATGCCTTCTTTTGTTTGTCAAACTTCCATACCTAAGAAATAGTGTAGGAGTCCAAGATCTATCATAGCGTACTCAAGGTGAAGCTGTGTGATGATGAATTGGATGGGTTCTTTATTTGAGCCTGTCAAGATCAAGTCATCTACATAGAGGATGATGATGGGGACTCGTTCTGATAGATGTATAAGTTTGCATCGACACTACTTCTTTGAAATCCTTTATCTTCAAAGAACTTGTGAATCTTTTCATACTAGGCCATGGGAGCTTGCTTAAGTACGTAAAGTGCTTTGTGAAGTTTGTAGACTTGATCTTCCTTTCCTTTGATCTTGAAACCTAAAGTTTGGTTGAGATATACTTCTTCTTAAGATCTCCATTGAAGAAAGCACTTTTGACATCTAGTTGGTAGATGGGCCATTTGAAATGTGCACTTAGTACCAGAATGATCCTTATGGTGGTAAACCTTGCAGTATGGGCAAAGGTTTCTTCATAGTCAATGCCATACTATTGCTTATATCCTTTGGCTACAAGTCTTGCTTTGTACTTGTTTAATGTGACATCTGATTTATACTTAACTTTATAGAGCCAATTAACTCCTGTGACTTGATGATTTGGGGGCTTAGGAACAAGTGACCAAATCTTGTTCTTCTCAACTACATCCATTTCCACTTGCAACTTCTTCCTACTCAGGTTGTCCTTGAGCTTCTTTGTAGTAAGAAGGCTCTAGAATATGATGGATTTGATGCATCAATGCCTAATATACAAAATGACTTTGTTCTCGCTACTGCTTTTCAATGAGCCTTTGTGATCTTCTAGGTTGGGTGGAAGTAATTGCCTCTGATTTATGTTTTGAAAAGACTATGTCCCCCTCTAAAGTGTAGATGGGTGGACTGAGAATCATATTTGGATCTTTGGTTGAGTATCTTGAAGCTTCATTAAAGATTACATCTTTTGAAAGTGTGATGGAGTGGTTTTCAAGATCATACAATCTATTTGCTTTTAATTGCTCACTATAGCCAATAAATATATGCTTTTTAGACGGACTATAGCTTACTTCGATCTTCTTTTGGCACATGGAAAAATGCTTCACTTTCAAATACTCGAAAGTAGTTGACATTAGTCTTTCTTCCATAGTAGGCTTTAAAGGGTGTCTTTTTGTGCAATGCACTAGTGAAGCCTCGATTGAGTATGTGCACAGTAGTGTGCACTGCTTCTACCCAAAATTTGTAGGGTAATTCTTTGTTGTGAAGAATGGTGTGCACCATTTCCATCACACTTCAGATCTTTCGCTCAGCTACTCCATTTTGAGATGGAGTGTGAGGTTTAGTGACTTGTCTTTTTATCCCTTTTTGTTTGAAAAATTTGTCAAAGTCATGATTGATAAATTCACCACCACCATCTGATCAAATAGTCTGTATTGTTTTTGACTCTCCATTCTCGACTTGGGTGATGCATTCTCAAAACTTAGAGAAAGTGTCTACCTTTGACTTCAAAAAATATACCCAAATGTATCCGGAGTGGTCATCTACTAAAAGAAAGAAGTAGAGTGATCCACTAAGGAATGGGTATTCATAGGTCCACATAGATCCATGTGGATGAGGGCTAAATGGTTCCTAGCTCATGTGGAAGCCTCCTTGGGAACAGGAGCTCTATGTTTCTTGCCTTGGGTGCAAGCTTGGTAGACATCATTGACTTGCCCGATCTTGGCCAATCCTTTAAGTATTTGAGATGAGGAAATCCCTAGTAAATATGAGGTGTGGCCATATAGTTGATGCTAGGAATTGGAAAGTGAATCCTTAGATAGAAATGAGAGTTTGTATAGCCCTTTTTCTTCTATGCCTTGTGTAATGTTGTCTTTGATTTTAGGGCCAATCACCTTAACTGAAGTGTTATCAAATAAAACTTGTTTATCGTGATCAATGATGGCCTTCACTGATAGTAAATTCATGCACAAGTTAGGAACAAATAAGACGTTGGATAATGATTTGCACTTCCCTCAATCATTGGTGATTTATACTTTGCATTTTCCTTCAATGGGTAGGCTCTTGTTGTTGCGTAAGTAAACTTCACTAGTATGGTCCTCAATCTCTTGAAAAGAATCCCGATCCTTACATGTGTGATATCGCTCCATTGTCAAATATCCATTCTTGAGATGAACTTGAAGTTACTAGGGCATCGTCCTCTATGGAAATAAACAAGCTTTCACTAGAACAATGAGACCTATACTAAGATGTTTTTGATGGGTTCTTGGAAGTAGAAGGCTTCGGTGTATGCTTATTCTTATAGCAAAATTTTTTCAAGTGCCCTGTTTTTGCACAAAAGTTTCAACTAAATTTCTTTGATGAAGTTTTGGAACCTTGCTTGGGTGCATTGCTAGTATCATGACTAATGTGTTTGCCCTTGTGGAAGGGTCCCTTAGCCTTCATGGATATCTCTTGTGAGAAAGTTGAATTTGCTCATGAGTCGTGGAGAAGGAAAAGTAGATGAACCTCTTCCCAAGTGAGTTCTTGACCTCTATTGTATAGAGTGGTCACAAAAGTCTCATAAGACCTAGGAAGCTTGTTGAGTAACCTAGTGGCCATGTCTTCACTTATCTTGCATCCACAAAGTCCCAAATTTCTTTGGTAATCTTCGAATTGGGCTATCACTTTTGTGATGGTGTCTTGTGGACATATAATGAGATTGTGAAACTTGGCCTCTAGAGTATAAATCCTAGAAGGTGTTTTATCTTCATAAAGATTTTCTAGAGTATCCCAAGATTCTTTTGAAGTCTTACATGCACTGATGTGACCCTTTTTCATTTCATCACATGCGAGGAGAAGTTGCTCTAATGCCCTTTTGTCTTTAAGCTTCCATATATTCCAAGCTCCTAGATCGCTTTTGTTCCCATTCTGTTCCTTCAAATACCTCATACAAAAGGTTTGTATAGAGGTAGGCCCTAATAACGTTTTCCATAGGTTATAATTTATGCCATTTAGCCTTTCATCTTTCAATATAAATATTGGCATAAAGGAGGGTAAATACAATTGAATTTAGGACTTCGCATTCGAAATGGTGGACATGGTCACGATGGAAATGAAGTTACCACACTTGCAAAACTTTGTACAACAACTGAGATGGGGTAGCGGAGGGGCTTAGAATAACCCTACATTGGATACAAGAAAGACTCCTTGGAGAGAAGGGGTTTAGAGAAGCCCTATGTTTGGAACAAAAATTGAGACAATGTGACACAAAAGGTAGGCTGAAAGTAGCCCATTGCACACCGAATAATCTTAGAGTAGGCATGAGACTCGAATTGGGTGGACTAAGACTATCCTCTGACCTACAAATCTACACACATAGGATCCTCTTCTTATATTTTGAAGTTACAAGAAGGGAAATTAGTGCCAAATAATGTGCCAAAAAAAGGGTTGTGGTACTGTTGGAAGCAGCCAGAGGCATAGAAGACGCGGAAGCATGTAACAACGGAGCAGGGCGCCAGTCGAATCTTTTTTCAAAGAATTATGTTTTCAAATACTTTCCAAAAACCTCCAACAGTGATTTTTATCACTATTGTAACATATGTAACATAGAAAAACCCTTTTCTTAATTTCTAGATCCATTTTGTGCAAGCCGAGGAGTCCTCGAGCTTGAGGAGCTTAGGTAGAATGAGCGTATCAATTTTTGTTATTTTTAGACACCGTTTACCCTTCCAAATAGCATCTAGGACCTAATTTTTAACTATGCCGGTCACTAGATGTGAAACCTGTCAAAACTAATCTAGAAACTATAAAAAGAGCTAGAGAGCTCATTTTTGAGGAGAGCTTGTTTGAGGATAGTGTGAGCTTAGAGTTATTTTGAGCTTGTAATAGTGTTCTTGAGTAATAGAGTTGATTTGTCACCTTCCATTGTGTCTTGCTTGACTCTTCGTAGTGTGTGTGTATGTGTGTGTGCATTTCTATGCTTCTCACCTTCACTCTCACTTCATCTCACATTCACGATCTTCATATCACTCCTATCTCTTCCGCGGATTGACATTAAGGAGGTGGAGCTTCTTAACGTGGTTCTCACCATTGTGCTAGAGCAACACCAAATTTGGCGTCGTTGCCGGAGATCGAGTCTAGGACGAATGTGTGATGGTAAGAGTATAGCAAGAAGTAGCGTTGGAAGGTAAAAATTTCAGTTTTTGTTGTTGTTTTTACTTAGTTTTTAGTGTTTTTCACCTCCCCCACACTCCATCTTCATCACCGCATCATCATCTTCATCTCCAAAAAAATCAGAAAATTCACCATATCCACCCATTCTCCTCATTTCCCCTCATTTGTGCATGCGAGAGAGTGAGAGAGAGCTTTTGTGCTTGCATATGCTTTTGTTTTCTTGAGTTTTCTTGCAGGTACAGAGCTCCAGTGCATCAGGAAAGCTTGGAAAAGGTAAAATTTTCAGTTTCTATCAGAGATTTCCGTCTGTGTCAGACCATCGCGATGGTCTGCGAAGTGCGGAATTTTTGGTAAGCGACCACACCACGGGATAGGCGACACAAGCGCACACACGAATCCACAGACGCATCTGCAAAATTCTCATTTTGGTGTACCATCACGACGGTCTCAGACCATCGCGATTGTGTCACACCATCGCGATAGGCTCACTCCATCGTGACGGCTCGGCCGGACCATCGCGACGGTCTCACGCCATCGCGACGGTTCATTTGGACCATCGCGATTGTTCGCGGACCATCGCGATTGTTCGCGGACCATCGCGATTGTTCGGTTGACCCCACACCATTGCGATTGGCTCACGCCATCGCGCCGACGCTGCCACGTGGCAAGCTAAACCATCGCGATGGTTCACACCTCACGCCATCGCGACGACACCCTTACACCATCGCGACAGCTCGAATTTTGGACCATCGCGATTGGCTCACACCATCGCGCCCTGACCATCGCGATTGGCTCAAGCCATCGCATTTGTGGCCATCGCGACGGTTCACTTTGGACCATCGCGATTGTTCACGTTGACCGTTGACTGACGCCATCGCGATTGTCCGCCTGATCGAGCCATCGCGATTGCTCACTTTTGGACCATCGGGACCGTGCACTTCAGACCGTCGCGATTGCTCACCTTCATGCCATCGCGACGGTCCCAGACCATCGCGATTGTGCACCCCCATCGCAAATTTTAGGGTTTCATTTTTTGGCCAATTTTGGGGCTATTTTTGGGAAATTTTTGGGTGATTACACTCATAGGAGACCCCTTAGCTCATATTTGGAGAAAAACCTGTTTGTCAGTTTTTACCCCCCAGGGCCTGAACGGTCATAACTTTTTCATCCGAAGTCCGTTTTTTGCGCTTAATAGCTCATTAGAAAGCTCTTGACGTCTATTTTTAGATAAGATATTTTGAGGTTGACCTAGTTTGGGACTAGAAAGCCAGGGGGCAAGCATTAAAAAGTTGGGCAAAAGGGAAGGGACTTAAAAGGTGTATATACTCAAGTGCTTGATCATCCAACTGTGAATTGGTCTAATATTGGATTTTTCTAGGTCTAGCAAGGGCAATTAAAGGCAACCAAAGCAAGGTAGAAGGGGCATAAAGCTTAGGAAGCGCGGCTTGTTGGGCATCAGAGCAACCAGAAAAGCTGACTCGAGGTTGGAAGATTACTCAACCCCCTCAGTCAATTCTTAGCTTAGGATAAACGTTAGCATTGTGGATTTAAGACGATAAGAACGCCTCAAGTTCAAGAGAATTAAATTTATCAAGTTCAAGACTAAAGATCAAGGTGTGTGACACGAAAACCTAAAGGAAAGAACATAAGTCTGACGGAACGGGAACTCAAAGTACCACAGAAAGTCGAATTCCTGATGCATACATTAAGACAAGAATCTAAAGGAATCTAAAAAGAATCAAGAAAGTAATAACAAAGAATCATTGACGATCTGAGCGTGTACTGAGTGTGCAAAGAAGAAAATTAATGAACCTTAGATCGGGCAAACACATAGGTAAGTCAGATCGACGAAGCCTTAGATCATCAGAGGCAAGTGTAAGAACTACTGCACGATCGTGGGCTCAACAATTGAACACTAGTTATCCCTACGAGAGCTCAGATACTAGTGATTCAGAAATGGCATTTAGCACAGAAAGACCAGAAGGAGGGTCGAATGTAGCCTATTTAGAAAAACCAGAAGGACCCTATAGAACACAACTAGAGTTTCTTCGAACCAACCGATTAGGTGCTCGCATCTACGAAGATGGTTTGCGAAGACAAGTGGTGCAAATGCACAACCCCGATCAACCCATTGGATTGGAATGTCCAGTGGTGAAATTTGAGAGAGACGCGTACATAGACAAGGAAGGAACAATGTACATCTTAAGTACGCAGCCAAACAATACCAACGAGTTTGGCGTGATTCAGCTAGAGACGGAAACTAAATCTCAAGGAAAAGAACCATTAGAAGAGCCTAGAACACCTAGAGGGAAATCTGTACTGACACGAGTACTAATCCCGGAATGGATTCCTCAGGACAACAGAAGCATAGAGTTGTTTGTAAATAAAGAAACTGATGAAGCCATTTGGAGATACAAGACAAAACTACTTAGTGAAGTAGGTATCATCACGATATACGAGTTCAAGGACCCGGATACACCTGGAAAAGTTGTATACCTGGATGAGACTTCAGAAAGAGTCTTTGTGGTGCCTGACCACGCTAAAAACACATACACATGGAGAGGTGAATTGGTATTCCCTCCATCTAGAACGAACATGAACACAAGTCAACAAGGGGCAGGAACATCATCAGCCCATGGAAATCAAAGAGAGAAAAATAAAGAAAGACCCGAAGTAAGCTTCACTTATCCCGTAGGGAGAGATAGAACAACCACGGACACTAATAGAGTGGATAGACAAAGAGATCATGGAATACCAGGTGGTAGAGATGATTTTCCTCTACCTAGACCACGTGAACACGCAAGAATATTGAGACCCACTCAGTTAGTGAAATCCATGAAAAATTATTTTGATGGGACAGGAGATCCCTATGATCATGTCGCAGAATTCAAGCAAGTACTAAGAGCAGAACAAGTCGAAGACATGTTCACGCAATACAACGCATTTGGACTAACGTTAAAAAATACCGCTTTAACTTGGTTCCAACCATTGCAACAAAGGAAATTTAGGGACATCCATCACTTTTTAGAGTCATTCATCAGTGAATTCTCTAAAAGTGGGATTAGACATGACACGTCTTCGTTGATTCATAGCTTCAAACAGACCCCTCAAGAAACAGTTAGACTCGCAGGACGTAGGTTTAGACAATATGTTGAACGATGTCCAATGCAAGAGCTACCCTCACAGGCCAAGCAAGTGTCATTGTTTCTAGACGCTTGTTGAGCTCTAAACTACGCTCCTATGTGTACCTAAAAGAACCCAGAACGCTAGATCAATGTGTGAGAATATGCATAGACATTGAGGACAACTTAGGAGACGAGTTGGAACTCTCAAAGGTCTATAAGGATTCAGACTGTTCATCTCTAGCATCCACAAAATTGTCTAGCTCGATAGAGGACCTAGCAGAAAAAGTGGCCCAGAAACTAGGAGTTTCTAGTAAACCTAGGGTGCTAACAAACAAGCATTGTTACACCTGTGGT
The DNA here is from genome assembly GCA_020310875.1 of Ceratopteris richardii. Classification (NCBI taxonomy): domain Eukaryota; kingdom Viridiplantae; phylum Streptophyta; class Polypodiopsida; order Polypodiales; family Pteridaceae; genus Ceratopteris; species Ceratopteris richardii. The sequence continues at coordinate 103,138,832 of CM035415.1, forward strand.
GGAAATCATATGGCAAATGTTTGCCCCAATGCACCACAACCTCAAGCCAACCCTAGTGGCCAATACTGTACAATTGAGAGAAGATACACGAATCATACGGCTCAGGACTGCCCATACAACAAACAAACCGTGAGACAGAACTACCCGCAAGCATACCCGCAGCCAGGTAGGTATCAAGGCCAATACAATGCTCAGCCTTATTACTATAGGCCTCCTCAGAACTACCCATACCAGGCTCAACAGAGACCTCAACCCGTCTTAGCTCAGCAGCCACCCCCACCAGCGAATGTCATCTCAGTTAAATACGCTGCTGTAGAAGAGAACCTAAGCAGGGCCTTAGTGCCTTCTTCACCTTTGATCACAGAGGGAGACCCGAACTCAAACAGTTTTGACTCTACGCATGTAGATAGTCCACCCGCATATTACACGGAGTCACCGGAACACGTGGAGACATATCATTATGATAGTCCACCAGTGGAACCTAATTGGGAGCCAGATTATGCTAATGTGATGTACACAAACCCTAATCCACGGCCCCAAGTAAGACACCAAAGACCACAGGGCCCTAGAGGACCATGCTTTAGGTGCCAGGGAGACCATTTCATAAAGGATTGTCCACATCCCCCGATATCAAGACAATCACAGTACTATAACATACAAGGCTTTTGCGTCGATTGTGGCAAAGAGCACATAACCAAAGATTGTCCTAAGAACCCAGTTAACGCTTCAAGTGTGACACCAATCAACGTGATAGGTATTGTAAACAACGGAGATGGATCCAACCCTACCTACGTGCCTATCCAAGCTATCACAAGAGCCCAGGCGCTCTTACAGAACCAACAACTTAATCAAGAGAAAGTAGTTGGAAGTAGTGAAGTTGCAGAATCTAGCAGTAAAAAGACAAAATCTTGGAAAGATTCTAGAGAAAGAATAAAGAGAAAGTGGAGTAAAAAGATAACTGAGTTGGAAGGAAGTTTGAAGGAATCTAGAGCCAAAATCCTAGAATTGACTTCACAGGAATTAAATCAACAGAACCCAGCTCAGAAATCATGATCAGTTTTAGCGGAACCCATACCAGAAAATCTAGACATGATGTTTTGTGCATATCAGGCTAGATTAAAAGAGGGACCTCAAGAAGTTGAAATGAGTAAAAACTACCCTCGAGCTGATCTAGAAATTGAGAGAACTAAACTTTGCATGAAGATGGTAGAATTAGCACAAGCTTTGTTCGAAGCCTCTAGATATCTTAATTGGAATAACATGGCAAAACCGGAACTACACTTTCAAGGTCTAATGGAGAGGCTAGAATACTTGATAGAGAGCAAAGAGAAAAAGGATCAGCATAGGAACCCTATTGTTCCAGAGACACAGGAAAGGAATGCACCATCCCTGTCTCAAGTACCCAATACAGAAAGTCAAGACAATTTGTCTTCCATACATAGGTACTCACATGAATTTTTGAGAGAAATCCAAGAAGAGAAATGGAGAAAGGAACAAGGAACCCATCCTCCTATTCACGAAATAGATGACTTGCAAGAGCAATTTCCCCAAGATATCCCCTCTATTTACGATGATGTAGAGGAAGAACAACTGAGTGAACACACAGGCTTTGAATCTAATTCTTTACAAGAATTACCTCAGTTCACAGGACCTTGGGAAGCAAAGTCTATTAGTATGAGAGCACCCACGATAATAATGAGGAATGACGAATCAGTAATCCCTAGAAACACAGAAGTGATCAAGAACACTAAAGTACAATGTAACCTCACTCTAGAGGAGTTGCTGAAGATAAAACCAGAACTGTGGAAACATGTAGCAAATCAATTCCCTGCGCTTGCTACAACTTCCTCTCAGATAGGATCACATGAGAAGGTTCCAGAGATACCCGTAGAAAAGATTGGAGATGTAAGTGAAGGAGAGGAAGGTAACACTTATCTTCCGATAACCCATCAGGGCTACACCACGAAAGCCATCTTAGATTCAGGAGCCGGAGTAGCCATAGCTACCACCGCTTTATGGAAACGTTGGGGTAAGCCTGCATTAAGACTCACCAGGATGAAGCTACAAATGGCTGACGGACACATAGAAAAACCATTAGGCTTACTAGAAGGCATATCTCTCACCACTTGTGGTGTAGAATTTGAGCATACCTTTGCCATTTGTGATTTTGCAAAAAATCATGCTTATGAGATGATATTGGGACGACCATTCATGCGTCAGTTGCAAATTGTACAAGATTGGGGAACTAATTCTTTGTACTTGCAACATTTAGAAGTGACTACTAAAGTCAATCTTAAAGACTATTCACAAAGAGATGTACCCCCAATACAATGGAATACCATCCATAAGACACCAGTAGAAACAGAATCCGTGCACTCATTAGAATCAGATCCTTCTTGGTTGCACAAGGACACTCATTTATGGATGTGTAAAGTATCCAAACAAGAGGAAGAAAGATTAGAAGCAAGGACCTTAGGTGCAGAACAACATCCACGAACCCTTCAAGATCCAGCCTATGCACCTGTAGTATTCCCTGACGAAGAGTTTGAACCCCATGGTTGGGCAGAAATCCTAGCAACCATGGATGTAGCCATCAATGAAGAACAATGGACACCCCACTGTGACGAGGATGGCTATGACATCTCAGTTTTCACGATAGAGCCAATCATGTGCGATGCAATTTTAGAAGAGTGTGAACCTAACACTGATGCATTTGAGGATGCAAGCGATTTCGATTTAGAATCAATTATCATGGACCCACTCTTTGCATCAGAAGAAGAATATTTTTTCAAAGTAGAAACTCATCCTCAGAGACACGAAGAAATTATGAATGATGTGAGAATAGCCACTCAAGTGACTAGCAAAAGTGAAGGCAAGAAAAGAAAGAAGAAAGAAACCATGTCAGAAAAAGAAGAATCTTTATTTGAAGTACCCGAGAATTTCAAGAAATATGAAATCGAAGATAGAAGAATCATGGTACGAATGCCTAATAGAAAGGCGAATGACGGACAAGTATATGATAACCGAGAGAAAATTAAGAAAATAATAGTAGCCATAGAAGGAGAAGAAGAAAAATGTACATACATAGGGCATGATTTGACAACTGAAGAAGAAGAAGAGCTAGTTGCCCTATTGCGCGAATATAGAGATGTGTTCGCTTGGAGTTACAAAGACCTAAAAGGAGTAGATCCAGATATATGTTCTCATAGAATCCCTATGACTCCAGACGTGAAACCTACGAAACAGAAATCGTACACGTACAATGATAACTACGCTGCGAAGATTAAAGACGAGATAGATCGGCTGATAGAAGCAGGATTCATCTATGAGATTGAGCATACCGAATGGGTATCCCCCATTGTGGTTGTGCCCAAGAAGAACGGAAAATTGTGTGTGTGTATTAACCTTAAAAAAGTTAATGCCGCCACAATTAGAGACAATTATCCTCTTCCTATCACAGAACATCTATTGGAAAGAGTTGCGGGCAAGGAAGTTTACAGCTTCCTTGATGGTTTTTCAGGCTATAATCAAGTAGCCATTGCTCCAGAGGACCAACAGAAGACGGCTTTTGCCACTGAATGGGGCATATTTGCATTTCATGTAATGCCTTTTGGGCTAACAAATGCACCCGCCACTTTCCAACGACTCATGTGTCATGTTTTTAAGGAATTCTTACGCAAGAGTTTGGAAGTTTATGTCGATGACATATGTGCTCATTCTAATATCAGGCAGACGCATATCCCAGAGTTAAGGCAAATATTTGACAAATGTCGAGAATATCAAGTTTGTTTGAACCCAGAAAAGTGCGTTTTCATGGTCAGACAAGGCAAAATTCTAGGACACATTGTGTCAAAAAATGGAATCTCTACGGATGAGGAAAAAGTGAAGGTGATTGCAGATCTACCTAGGCCGATGAACATCAAAGAGGTACATGCATTTATGGGCCATTGCGGCTATTATAGGAGATTCATACACATGTATGCAATCATAGCCAAGCCTTTGTACTCTCTTTTAACCAATTTTGAATGGACAGATGAATGTGAAAATTCATTCAATGAACTTAAATGACGCTTGTGCTCAGCACCTATATTGACTACCCCAGATTGGAGTAAGTCATTCCATGTACATGTGGATGCATCCAATTACGCCATAGGATGTGTGTTAGCACAACCCACGAATGAAGGTAATATGGATCTCCCCATAGCTTACGCGAGCAGACAATTGAACGCAGCAGAAAGAAATTACACCACGACGGAACGAGAAGGATTAGGGATGATCTACGCAGTAAAGAAGTTTAGGCACTACTTGTTGGCCAACAAATTCAAGTTCTTTACAGATCATCAAGCCCTATTGTACCTAGTCAACAAACCCTGTAACACAGGACGACTAATACGTTGGTTTCTATTACTCATGGAGTACGATTTTGAAGTAGTAGTCAGGAAAGGAAAGACACATCTTAGAGCTGACCACCTTTCGAGATTAACCTCAGGAGAAGCTCCTCAAGGAATAGCGGATGAATTACCAGATGCTTATTTGTTTAATCTTGAGATGGCACCAGAATGGGCTAAGCCTATAGTCCCTATTTTGACATACGGACCCAAGGATCCTAGGATAAAGATCAAAGAAGGAGAGATTACCAAATCTCAGAAATATCAAATCATAGCAGGAAGTATATATAACAGGATAATCAAAAGATCCTTGCTTGTTGTGTAGATGAATCAGAACATGCAAATTGGTTGCAATTAGCACACATAGGTGCATTAAAGCAACATCATTCGGAACATCGAACATTACAGACTCTGCATAGACTAGGAGTATATTGGCCTTCGATGGAAGCAGATGTCTACAAGTTGTGTAAAGAATGCCATGATTGTTGTGAAAGACCACCAGTAGAGCATGCTACATTATATCACGTGTCTCTCACACCAGACTGGAGTGAACCTTTAGTGACATACTTGAGGACGAAGACATTCCCTCAAGGAATGACCTTAGCCCGACAACGCAGTCTGGAGCAGGAAGCTCAAGACTATTCACTTATTGGCGATAATCTATACAAAAGAGGACGAGATGGATATCTAAGACAATGTGTTCATGAAAGTGATTATCTGAGCATACTAGAGACTGCACACCAAGGTGTTGCAGGAGGTCATTTTGGACCAGATAGGATAATCAAAGCCATCCTCTTTGCAAGATTATGGTGGCCCACTCTTCACATGGATGCTCATACCTATGTAAAGAGATGTGATGTGTGCCAAAGAACTCAGTTTCCTACTCGCAGAGATGAAATGCCATTGAAACCCATGATGGGCGGACGTGCATTTTCTAAGTGGGGTATAGACTTTGTAGGACCCATTAACCCCCCTGCAAAAGGTACACATGCTGAATACATTATTGTCGGGACGGATCATCTTACCAAATGGGTAGAGGCAAAAGCCACAAAAAAGAATGATGCACACACAACTGCAAAATTCTTATTTGAGAATGTCTTTACAAGATATGGATTGCCTATAGAGTTAGTGAGCGATCACGGAACTCACTTTCTAAACCAAGTCATTGAATATTTGTTACAGGATTTTATGGTGATTCACAAGAAATCTGCACCATATCATCCTCAGGCCAATGGTCAGGCTGAAAGCACTAATAAGATCCTTTGTAACGTACTGACAAAACTCGTGAACAACAAACGTTCAGATTGGGACAAACAGTTACATCATACTGTTTGGGCATATCGAGTGGCCTACAAAACCGTACTCAATGCAACTCCCTTTCAGATGGTTTTTGGTCAGAATGCAGTGCTTCCTTTGGACTTCTTGATACCGACCCTTAAGGTTGCACAAGAACATCAGTGGACCGGCCATGAATTATCAGCAAGAATAATGGACTTGGAACGATTAGGAGAAACCAGGCTAAAGGCATCAGCAGGAATATATGCAGCGAAGAAGCGACAGAAAGCATATTTTGATGCACGTGAAAGATAAAGGCCTAAAAGAAGGAGATTTAGTTCTAGTATATACGCTAAAGCAACACGCACGGAAGTTAGAAAAGCGAGGTTATGGACCTATGATCATTAACCGACTCTCGACAAATGGAGCAGTACAGTTAGCCACCTTAGAAGGAGACATAATGCCTAATTACATTAGTGGCTGTAGAGTCAAGTTCTATCAGGAACCTCTTACTGAGGATATGCTTAGACGACTCACGTTGGCAAAGAAACGTAAGGAGGAAGCAAATAGAATACGAGCGGAAGCTCAGGCAGAAGCAATAGAACGCATTAAGCGCATGAAGCTAAGAAGACAAGGACTAGGGAGAGAACATTATAACCATCTGGAAACATCACCCAAATACCCCATGGCCATGTGTCAAGTAGATTCAACCACTCATCCTAGCATAGTGGACAGGAGACCTTTCATTACAGTCAGGCTAGAGCACGACAACCCTTGCCAAGAGCTCAGGGCTTTAATTGACTCAGGTGCTACGACTAGTGCGATTAGATGGTCCCACTATAAGGATTCAGGAGTAGAAATGCGGCCAATTGAGGCATATCTCATAGGGCTAGGAGGCATGGAAACCCCTTGCATGGGCGAGGTGGACCTTCCTATCCTCATTAAGGATGTGACCATGACAGCGAAGCTACTAGTGTGCCATGATGACGACCTGATAGAACCCCTAATCCTTGGCCAAGATTGGCTATACGATCACTCAGTGGACCTAAATCTTAGACAAGGCTCCTTACAGATTGGAACCTTAGAGCAGAAGCAAGTGATACCGCTCGACTTCCCTAACGACATTCCAACTGAGGTTTGTAACCCTAGACCCTATGAAATACATGCGACGGAAGACCGGAAGATCTTGGGTTAGCTCAGTCACGTTACGTCTACACCAACCCACTCGGGCTTGGCTAGGGACAGTTGTCAATCAGAAGGACGACAGGAGATCTTCCCTGGGGCTTCCTGCAAACTAGAAGGGGCAGCTACCCAACCGCTAGGGCAGATGGACACAATCAACGGTCAGGTGGGTTGCATCAGCGGCCAAATGAGCACAACACCCTGCGGTGCTCATCCTTCCAAACTTGCTGCGGACTTGCCTAGATTAAAGATAAAGAACGAATCACTTCCTAATGGGTAGGTCACGCAAGTGTTGGATCTCCCTTCTTTTCCAAAGCAGAGCGTCCAATGGACCTCTCAAACCCAACCACGAAGGAGTCGACCACGACAGAGGAACCCAGACCGACGACACCACCAGACAAGGCAAGGAAAGCAGTAGTATCAACATCACAGAACAAGTGGCACGAGACAAATATGGGTGCCAAAAGAACAGAAAGCATCGATAGATTTCAACAACTTAGACATTGATAAGAAGAAGTCAAAGCAGAAGCAGAGTCAGTATTCAAAGTCCCCTCGATCTTCTTCTACAAGTACAAATACTCGACAGATTTGGATCGCCAAGAAGTATCTTATCAATCAACCCACACCCATGCAGATTTGGGTACCCAAACAATGTATTATAGCCCAACCCTCTAGCCATGTAATATATACCCCTCAGAAATCTTTCCATCCTTCAATACCACCGAACCCGATACCACTTTTTGTCCTTCAGCAGAAACACACCACCCACTCAAAGACTCTTAGGAAATGGATACCGAAACGTATCCAGACGTCTTCTTGTACCCCATTATCTAACAATTCTCCCACCCCGTTTAAAATCCACCCTTGTAATAATTCACCCTCAACCAAACCTTGTATGAATTCATACACCAAAACCCCCCATCATGCATAATAAAAGCTCAACAAGAAATGTATGTATAATCTGAGCATGTAGGCATCTAGAGACCTGCATTAGTCTTGCAAAAAAAAATCATAGCATCAATCACTTCACAACACCTGGCTACACGGGTTACACATTGATTATGGAAAGGGATTGCGGTCTCACCTTAATGGGATCATAATTAATTTCCATGCTAATGTGCTAATCTTTTGTAGCAGATCTTTTCCATTAGCTCGTCAGTCATCATGCAAACCGAAGAAGGACCATCAGAAGCTGGCCCAAGTATACCAATGACCATTATTGGAGAATTACTCGCAGAATCTTATCCTACGATGCAACCACCAGAGTTTCAAGGTTTTCCAGGACCCATGCCAATAGATGATCCTCCTAGAGGATACACTGAGAAGATTCATCGTAACTCTCACTGGTTTCAAGGCCTAGCAGGACCATTAGTAGACGCTGATTTCATATTTGAGGCCAATTTGGCATTTGATTTATGCACATGGGCCAAGTACCAGTTCTTTTCACGAGAATTTGAAGGACTGCAGAATACACAAGATTTAACGCACGTTTGGGCACGAGCGGGATTTACAGAATACTTTAGTGACCCTCTCCCTAAACCTGATTTTTACAGATGCTTTTACCTAGTAACCACCTTGACAGCTTCAGAGAACAAGGATCTACCTGGCACATTCATGTTACCATCCTTGGTAAATGACCCTCCATTCAGAAGGTTTTATTTGTCCAAAGATTTAATTCGCGTAGCTCTCAAAATACATGGAACACACGCTCCGACGGAGAGAGAACGGCTAGTTCCAGAGCCGATGAAGCGTGGTGACGTTACTAAGTGGGAGGATATTTCAGCTATAACCCCTGAGCTCTCCAAGCCATTACGGATATGCATGCAGCACTTTGCTTTTCCCGCTCAGGATCGTTTTACCATGCCCCACAAAAGAATCTGGTTTGGATTATACTTAGCATGTACTGGACCTCAAACAGTTGATCTAGCTAGTTGGATAATTGATCAGCTCTATTTGGCACAACATAGATGGGAACGAAAGAAGGTCATCAATGGATGTTGTGCACTTACAAGGATTATATATATGTGCTTGGCATATGACCTACCGATCGAACGTGCATTGACCAGTGAGGAACTGAAAGCATTCAAAGGGACCACTAAGAAGGCTAGAAAGTCTAGCAAAGGCAGAGCCAGAAAGCGGATGAGAGGCACTATCCCGTGCTTACAAGTCCCGGAATCACCCTCACCACAACCATCTCCAGAGCAGTCACCGACAGCAGCCACTCCCACCGTACAACCTATTCGTATCAGATTATCAAGACCAGTGGTAACGGAGGGCACCACCAGTACTGTTGCACCTCAAGCAGCCACAACCCCAGAACCTATCACCACGACAGCAGAACTTCCCACCACTATTGGTGCGGAAGCGTTCTCTTTTCCAATACCACATTTAGAAGCATAACAAGGAGCACCCCTGAACACAACGTTCGATTTTGAAATGCCCGATGCATTCTCCAATGAGTTCCAATTTTCAGAAGGACAACTGTTTTCTCAAGAATATGAAAGGCCTAGCTACCCTACCACACCCAGGGATCAGCCACAAGGACAGATTGTGTCTAGCTCTGATGACGAAAGAACAACAACCGATGACGACGAAGGAGACGACGAAGCTAGCCAGGGAACTCAAGAATCCCAAGAGCATGAACAGACAGATGGCCAAGGCCAACAAACAGACACACATGGTGATACAAGTACCCATGAAGATGAAACTTACGAAGCAGCAGCTTACACACTGGCTATTAAGAAGCTGTATAGAACTATGGAAAAAGTTTGGGCACGCAAAAAGCTGACTGAGGAAGAGAGTCAAGCAATAATAGAACAGGAACTTGTCACAGGCGGATTCGAAGACGCATACATCAAAGGATTCCGCGAGTTAGTCAAATCAGTAGGCTCCAACGAAGCCCTCAGGTACTTGCAAAGAAAGCCACTACCACAGTTTGACCCCCGCAGAGTACGACTACTTTCCAAGCCTGGCGAATACATTCGTGTACCAACAGGAGCACAGTCTTCAGAACAAGCCAGGGAGGCACGCCTCGTCCCCGAAAGTTCGTTGGCAGCAGAAACCATCCTTGTAGATTCCCCACCCCGCGCTACAACTGCACATACCTCAGTAGTCACTGAAGTAGCGACCACCCCAACCGCTCCTCCATCTCCGCCCGTCCATCCAGCCTCCCCTCTTCACCCTCCTTCCCCCAGACCAACATCTTCATTCGCCGGTGGCGTAGCAAAAATCGTCTTTACGACCACTCACCCCACAATTCCTGCACCCATTAGACCTAGTATACCCCCTCACACACCCACCTTTCTATCCAGCCCATTCCTCCATCCATCTTTTCCATCTTTCCCCACAACTCCAAGACCCCTTTTTCCATTCCCACCGCCATTAACCTTCTCCCCCGTCTCACCTCCCCGACCCACTGTAACCCCTCTTTCCCCTTTCCACCGAGCTGCACCAGCCAGTCCCCCTATAGATTACTCCTCAACCTTTGTAAATCCCGTATTTACACCAGCACAAGCACCCACAGTCACACCCATATTCACAATCACCGCACTGGACACGTCCAATGACATGGACATCTCACCACCCACTGCACCATCACTCACTTCACTCACGGCACAAACATATTTAGGCACCTCACAATTTTCCACAATCACCACAGCATCCACCTTCCCACCCCCATTCCCCATTCCCTTTGCATCTACACCCACTGCATCTTCATTTAGCACCCCATTAATACTATCACCCACGGTAGATAATGCATTTCGATAGATGTTCATGTGTATGACGCAAGTAAGAGATGAGTTCACATCTCTTGGTGATAATTATCAGCAGCTGCAGAGGACAACCAATGACTTACAGTCGCAGCTTAATGTATTGTCTATTGAGAATGCCTCACTGAATAGCCGATACCAAGAATTACGAGAGGCCTATCATAAATTAGAACTAGAAAATGAAGAAAAGACCAAGGAAGCCACTGCTAACCTGGATAACTTATTACGAGCCCAGACAGTCCGCAATGCAACGCTAACACGAAACATGGGCTTACTCAGAAGACATTTAGCAGCAGCCAAGGAAGAAAACCAGCGCCTACAGGATCAGAACCGAGAAAACTTAGAAGCAGCTCTTGACCACCCAGACCAACCTTTGAGTCCTAGTCGGTTCAAAGCCATTCCCTCAGACTCAATGAAGATGCTGCTAGAAGACCATGTAAGACTGCTAGATGAATACGATCGCATGAATGAGGAGTTACAAAAACTCAAAGAAGATCACAAATTACTCCCGTTACGAGCACCGACACACCAAGATATACCAGCACCTGTGGACCCCTCTCCTGACATCTTAGAGGAACTCAACGCATTACGGGCCTAGGTATCAAACCTTGAATCAAGGATTGCAGTATATGAAGCACCACCCAGGCCGGATTCCCCACCTGAGCTACCAGCTGAGGAAGAAACTGTCACCATCCCTGTGGAGGAAACATTTGAAGAGGCGTACGAGCCACAACCCATCCCAGGCGGACGCGTCACGACCGAAGGCCAGATGACTTACGAACTCCCGACCCCCGCGTGGATGAAGACTATTGAGGAACTTGGGACAACGCACTCAGCTAGAGTAGAGGCACAATTACATGCCATGGCGATGATAGAAGAAAGAATTTTACAGTCTTCATTCTTTGCTCATTTGGCCCCGCGACAATACATATCTGGGCATGAGCTACAGTATAAACCGTATTTTATGTTAATGGCCGAATACCAATTAGCCATTGAGAAAGAGACAGGTAAGAAACCATCGAGGAGGACGATCTACCACTCGATGCGCAACAAGGAGAGATCTATTAACCAGAGTGGCAAAAAGATTTACTACAGAAGTATCCAGAAATGATGAGTACATGGGTAAAGGCACCTTTGCATTTGAAGTACAACCCATGTTGGGGACCAGTACCACGACGCCGCTCCTGGACAGCCTTTTCTATTAAGGTACAAAACAATAAGCAGTGCCAGGATTGGTTGAATTACCCCTTTTTTAAGCCACCCATTGAGTTACCAATTGTAGGCTACATGATGGCTACAATTCGCCACTGGCTCCCTAGACTAAAGCATATGGATGACATAACAGCACACATGACTGTCAAAATCTTTGACATGATACAAATGATTTTTAAAGTCTTCCGACGCATCAAGGCACCTCATGTAAACACCCCGGGCTTTGAGCATGGCAATTTCGATCTAGTATATGATATGAGTACAACGCCATCGCTACGGGTGTGTTATGCCTGGCATTGCAGAATAAAGTACCTATCGGCGTGCTACAAGCAGACTTTTGAAGAGATGTTCACAACCGGTGTCGGGAAGAAAGAGGTCGTGGCGGGAAGCCGGCGCGTGGGGTTGGATCAGGCCCCTCTCTGGTGCGCCGTTCCCGCTGTCCTGCGAGCGGCGTCTGCGCGCTGGGCGCCTCGCCTTTGCTCTCTGGAGCGTGCGTGATCCTCGTACGCGTGGGCCCCTTGCCCTCGGAAATGTCGAGACGTGCGTGCGTACACGACCGTAGGCGTTGAAAAAAGAGACAAATCAGATACAACACTGATTCTCGAAATCACTGGGTCGGTGTATATACAAACTCAATGATACACTAAAATCTGAATGATACAGTGATGCCCGCTACAGTGCGGGTCCGCGATACAAAAATCCGCTACAGTGCGGAAACGGATAAATACAAATAAATGCCGCCAAGGTGTCGGGTCGGCTGGATATGATGTAGGCCTCCCGCTACAGTGCAGGAAGTCACCCTCGATCTTTGTCTTCTGGTCTTTGCGATTTAATCTTTTCTTCACTTTTCTTCGATCCAAGCTTTTCTTCTGGTCGTCACTTTGTAGCTCTTTACTTTAAAATTCACAATAATCTCTGATCACGCAATAACCTGGAGGAGACGATCCACAAGAGCAATCCACGGGATGGGGCAATCATTAGTACACATGATAAAAAACACATTGAACTTTAATTGTATGTCATACAAAACACATAGACATATGGTGGAAAATATTCATGTGCATTAAAAAACACATGCATGGTCTTTTTAAACTACACGCAAACACATACTCTCTATTTATATCTAGAGTTGAAAAGATTTTGAAAGTCTTATTGTTGGCTTCTCTTTAAAATTATCACACGATGTTTTTGAATCATGGCACCAATCATAGCCTATCAATAGTTACTCCAACGCCATTTTAAATATAGCATAGAACCCCCGCTCTCAATTTCTTTTCCTACTACACTCTCCTCCCACAAAAAAGACTAGGAAAAGTGACAAAGTCAATGTTTCTCGGAGTTCAATCATATTAGGAACCCTTCCACGTTGTCATCTTGTTTGTTTATCTTGACATGTCCCTCCTTAATGAATACTTTAACATAACAGATTGATTTTTGGCATATGTAATATCAATGCTTCTCAATGTTCTCTACTATCAATGCCAAAACAAAATTGTTTTGTTTAATAAGGCCATGACCGATGACGGTTATCTTCATTCAAATTTGGTACGATATTCTCGATGTGGTTAAAATGCATATTGCATCCTCTATACTTACCGACAACAAGATCTCTTTCTCTCTCTACCGTCTCTCTCTCTCTCTCTCTCTTTCATGTATGGCCTGTTTCAATGAACTTGACTTCAGACAAATAGCAGCCAGAGTTATGCCAAGTTATCTTTATAACAGCCAGTTATCTTGAAATTCTCAATCGGAAACTTTAAGTGAATCTGAATCTATAAAAGATTATTGACTGTCGTCGTAACTGAATTTGTTCTCTGCAAGTCCTGTATAATTCTTTCCTCAGAGATGTTGGGCATCACTTCTCTAACTGTGTTGACCATAGCACGCATTCTCGGAGAGCTTAAAGAGTCCCGCATGCCTGTGTCAAGGCCTACATTCTGATGTAAAGAACTGGATCCCCATTCATCAACTGCCACAACTCCTACCTGTCTGGATCTTATTTCATGCATTCTATGTGCAAAGGGCCACCAGCCCCATGCATTGCCATCAGATTCATGTTGGGAGTGAGATCTTGCACTCCCAGTAAAATGGTGCATTACAGTATGCATTTGTCCAGCACCCAATACCCCTGTTGATGAGGAGCCACTACTATTTGATGGTGCAACATGCAAAGAATCTTCCCATGAGTCTGTTTCACTCCAGTTATCCTAGAAAGAAGAATTCCATTGTTGCGTTCTAAAGGGCTCCTGCATTGTTACATTTGGAGTTGTTGTTCCAAGGGCTTGAGCTTCATTTGTTCTGGTGAAATCAATGCTTTCCCTTCCCTCTCTTGTCTGATTTCCATTAGAAAAATGTTGTCTAGCTTCAAGGCTTGTTTTGCCACCACCCATGAATAAAGGTCGACGACAAGTTGGACAAGAATAAGCTTCAGCAAGTCCCTGATCAAGCCATGATCTCAAACAGGGCAGATGAAATAAATGAGTGCATGGAAGTTGTTTTGCTTTGCCCATGGGCTCCTTGCAAATTGCACAATCATCATCATATGCAAGTAGCTCTTCCTCGGTTGCATCGGGAAGTGCACACTGAAGAGTGTTAAGGGCTGTTCTCATCCTCATAAACACTTTGATTCTCTTCAAAATCGCACTCAACAATGTTCGTAAATTAACGAAAAGGACACCATCAACCAATTTGAATGATAGTCCCTTGAGCCACCATGTACGTAGACAATAAATTAGGGTAAGCATGTACCCTAGGACATCCATTGTGAAGACAAAGTTTTGCAACAACAATCCTCTCCACTCCCAAGCAGCAGCTGCTGCAGATCTCTGTGAAGGGTGCAAATTTTTGCGTTGTGGTATGTCATCCATGATGCATCTATGCCAGGTTTCATGGAGCTGTAAACCGTGGACCACAATGGCCTGAAATGTGTCTAGTGCTATGCTGAGGGGCTCAAATATTAAGAGTAACAGTGTATTAATACCTGTATCCTTGAATAGGAAAATACAGAGCTGAACCCAAAACAAGCTGGACAATAATACAAGCACTAAAACTGCAAATACTCGTCCATGAGTAAACAAAGTTGCAGCAGGTGATGCATTTAGTCGTGCAAGCCTGTCACATGCTAAAATCCAAACACAGAAAACCAAATCAACCATAGTGTTATCTGCATCACATCTAGTTGGGCTATGAGCACCAGAAAAAGTCCTTTGAGAATGAAATAATTCATCAACCTCTCCACCAACTTCTGAATCTCAGACATTGAAAGTTGTTCAAAAGAAATAGTGCCTTGGTGAACAGAGAGGCCAGAACGAGGAGATTGAACATCAGGTTCACCAGCAATGTAGTGGATATAGAGGAATCAAACAGTGATCCAAAACGCCAGAGCGGCTGCGCATCTCCTCCATCGAGTAACGCTTCTCTAGGAGGCGATGGGGCACCGCCCACTTCACCCTCCACGCAAGCCCGCAAACACTGGCCGCAGTGTACATCACGATAATGGAACTAAAGCATCTGCCCATTCTCTCTCTGCATCCTCTCTCATGGTCTGCAAGCGATGACGCCAATCTCTCCCGGTGGTTTCTTTCTCTGCACGAAGACCTCTAGAGCCATGTGTACACCGCCCTCTGGGCATTTCTCTCTATGATCGGGAATTCAGAATCATCTGCACGCTATCGCCTCCACAGAATCTCTCTCTTCCTCATCATCGCGTGCGTTTCTTTGTCTGCGTTGGGTGTAACCCACCGAATCCATAGCCTACTATATTCGTGTGTCAATCGGAGCACACCTCTCTCTTGATGCACTACCGTAAAGTAGGAACAAGAATGAACAAGAAAAGACATGAAGCATACCTGGAGGAGACGATCCACAAGAGCAATCCACGGGATGGGGAAAGAATGAATGAGTCTGGACTTATTTATAGGCCCCCTCCCTAGGACTTCCTTCTAGAACGTTCTAACCTCCTCAATTAAATTTCTATTTTTGGCAATATTTTAATTTTTCCCAAGACTAAGGTTTCGTTTTCACACTGGATTTTCACAATTTAATTGGTTTTTAGGGTTTGGCCTAGGATAACCGCCAATTCCAGGGGTCCGACCTAGGGTTTTGGATCGGAAAGTTTAGGGTTTTGCTCACAGTTATCTCAAGCTCGTCAATTTAATGGTTTATTTACAAATTCAGCCTAAACTCCAAGGGTTTCCAAGGGTTCGAGTTCATTTTCTGGGGGGTAAAACCCGTGTTTCCAGTCAGTTTCAAGGGTCAAACCTAAAGTTTTCATGGGACTAACGTCAGTTATTTACACGCACGGTTCTAACGCACATCTCTAACATGGTTTCTTATCACACAGGAAATCAAATCAGTCAAATCATGCACGAAATATACCCTCTTCAATCAAAACATCACACAAATCTCATAAATTTATGGACTTTTGAAAAAAATTATTGCACACTCCCTGCGGGATTTCATCCCGACATTCGCCCCCGCTAAACCTGCACATCGTCCCGATGGGCCAACCTGCAAGATCCAACAGAAGAGTATCAGGGTTCTTTTAAAATCTCTTTACACTTTTTATCTTTTTCTTTTCAAAACTTAAATCATGATCTCATGCAGTCATGCAATTTTTATAAAGATTAGTATGAATTTTAGAAAATTAGGTAGATTCAAGATTCACAAACATCATATTATGTTTCTGCGTCTGCAATCTGACAAGTAATCACATGAATAAATCGTCGGCTTTCTAGATCTTTTGTTTGTTCAACTGGTTCAGATCGAACTGCTCATTCTAAGTACTAGCATATACATATGTTTCTACTAACTCAGTTTGTAGGATATACCTCGATTCCTACTATTTATCTCCTACTTGTCCAACTCTCCATTAGATCTTTCTTTTTCTCTTTCTTTTTCTTTTTCATTTTTCTTTTTCTTTTTCTTTTCCTCTTCATCTCAGCTCAGCATTTCTTTTTATCTTTTATTTTTCACAAATCGGCCTATGTCGAAATCGGGTGCAACTCATGGACTTGTCCGCCTGGCCAAGTTTCTTCCACCTGTCTGCCGACCCGGCATAGCGCACGACATACACAACGTCAGCCCTGCATGAAATCGACGTCAGCTCGTGGCTCTGACCACCCGATCAGAGTGAGTCCACCCGCCTACCGACCCATACAGGCGCATGACAACAGATAGGTCAGGCCTACGATGAAACTAGCTACGGCTCGTGGCCTTGATCACCCGACCAAGGTGGTTCCACCTGCCTACTAGCCCATCGTAGCGCACCAACAACATACACGTACATATAAGCTGGCATGAGTATGAATGTTTCTTTATAAATCATGATCCATATGGAGGTAAGATCTCGCAAGAAATAAATACTAGGATCCAAAGTTTCCCACTCACTAAGTGTTCAAATCAATCAGCATATACATGCACTTGGTCTAAGCATGTCATCACATTCCCAAGCTTTCACTCCCAAAAGTCTCTAGTCTGCTAACTGATCTCACTCATATAATTTCCTAGTCATTCGTGCTTCATGCAAACCCATAATAGATCTTTGTTATCTTCATTCTACATGATTTTCATAAACTCATACATATCTTTATCATGCACATCAATGCAATGCATATGCTCTATCAGAAAGAAAAGAAATCTCAAATTAGAAACGTTTCACCTGGTCATTTTTCTTCATTTTGATCCAGCTTTTCTTTATCTTCATGGTCTATCATTCTTCATCAGCATCAGCCTCAGTGTCATCAGTTCCCTCCAGAAGTTCTTGCTCAACCTCATAATCTGCTTCATTTCTTTTCTTGAATAATTTTATCCTCTTTCCTGCAATCAAAGATCTCAAAGGAGTACTGTCTAACTCACGAAGTGCATACGTACCATTTTCAAACACAAACGTAACCACATACGGCCCAAACCATCGTTTGGTCAATTTCTTCCTAGCATCGTATTGAGTATCGAATGTACTATCGTACACCAATACCCAATCGTCTATCTCAATCCTACGTGGTCTCAGTCGATGGGTTTTGTCAAAATAGATCTTATTCTTTAGCCTTGACTCCTTTAACTTTTGGACTGCTTCTTTCAACTTTTCATTTCCTTGTTCTAACTGCTTTATTCTCAATGATAATAACTCTTCTCTCGTCATACCATCATTCCATGGGATCGTCAACCATGTCACTATCTGAGTCTGGATGGGGAAGATTGGCTTCTGACAATACATCAATTCAGCAGGCATGAAACCTGTGGATCGAGTGTAAGTCATCCTATCAGCCCATAGCGCGAATGGAAGAAACCTAGGCCATTGCTTGATATCATCGCTGCAAGCCTTAGAGATTGCCTTCACGATGGAAGGGTGACCTCTCTCGATTTTCCCATTTGCCTCTGGATTATAGGCAGCGGTGAGAGACAATCGAATTCCATGACGATCAAAGAACTCTTTTGCCTCTCTCGCATCCAACTCTCCCCTGTCCGCAACCACTTTCTCAACGTATCCGAATCTTGAGATCACTTCTTCTAAAAGGAATTTGCATACATTATAAGTAGTCTTCGTACGAAGAGCTCGACCTTCCACATGGTTGGTCAAGTCCTCTCTAGCAAGTACAATGTATCTCATCTTATCTATCCCTTTGGGCATGGTTACAAGGTCGACCACCCACTTGTAATGGATACAAGGAGGGTAAGTCGGATGTAACGGGTCTCTGTGCCTAAGTGATGAATGCACTTGGCATGTAGCACAAGTGTCTACAAAACCTCTCACACTTACATAAATCCCTGGCCACCAGTAAGCTTCCCTAATCTTCTCATATGTAGCATAAAATCCTTTGTGACCTGCCCATAAGGTCTCATGCATCTCTCTCATAACTTTTCTCTGAAGACTCCTCGAACTCAATACTCTCTGTGGACTCTTCACCTTGCCTTTAGCGTGTCGCCAAATAAGCCCATCCTTCAAGAAAAAGTTGTAAGACTTTTTCCTGATGGATCTATACTTATTTGCGGACCAACCGGGGAAAGGTTTCAGAGTACTCAGATAACTTCCAATATCTCTCCACTCACCATCATACTCATTCTCACGGAACTGCTCATAAACATACACCAATGGATCATATCTTATCATATGCGTATCTCTCTCTACCTCATCATCGTCATCAGACTCATCATCAAATTTCGCTCTTGAAAGCATATCAGCAACTGTATTCAACTTCCTAGCTATGTGTACAAATGCAGGATTTATAAACTTTATATAAGAGATCCATCTAAGCATAGCAATGTCCGGAGATGAACAATTTGCAATCATACCAATCAGTGGAAGACAGTCAGTCTCAACTATCACATTCGCTCCAATGAAATACTCTTTATCGCTCTTTAAAGCAGTCACTAATCCCCATAACTCTCTCTTAATCTGTGGATATTTTCTTTGGGTATCATGTAGGATCTTAGCACCAAAGCGCACTGCATATCTCTGCCCCTCATCATCATCTTGCCCTATGACCCAACCTATGCCAATAGGACTGGTATCAACGGTCAAAATGATAGGTCTCTGACTTGAATAGTCAACACGCTTCAGAATCGGAGCTTCAATTAGCAGCTGCTTCAGTTTACGCATAGCTCTCGACTGTTTCTCTGTCCATATAAACTTCTTTCTCTTTCTCAACAGATCATATAAGGGGTTCGCAACGTGAGCAAAGTGAGGAATCCATATCACATAGAATACACAGGCTCCTAGAAACCTTCTCACCTCACTGACATTACGACACACTTCAGAGATCCTGCTAATGGCCTCAACTTTCTGCGGGTACGGCTTGCGGCCATAATGTCCACACAGATGTCCTACAATGAGGACCTCATCAACGCCAAAAACCGATTTCTCTAAAGAAAGTGTTAGCCCCACATCTTCAAACCTCTCAAAGATCTTCTCACAATCAGCAATATGATCTTTCACAAACTTTCTACATCCTGAAGCATCTAAATTCACATCTTTCACTCTTTCCTCACATCCCTTTATTGGAACATCATCAATGAATGGCATAGTCACAGATGGTATAAAGTCTCGTAAAACCAAATTCATGGCATTCATCATGTGAGCCACAGAATTCGTCGCTCCCTGCGGCAAAGTACACATGCGTACAAGGCCCAGTGGAGTCTTCATGGTCGTAATGTCTCTACTCTCCATAGCCAACTGAAACTGGTCATAACCTGAATACAAGTCCCCCATAGAGTATATGGAATGCCCAGCAAACGCTTCAGCAAACTCATCTACTATGGGTCCTGTCCCTACATTTCTAATTGTGACTTTATTGACAGGTTGCAGATCCTGAATGAAACGAAGTTTCCCATTTTTCTTAGGCACAGTAAACCACCTATTTGAATATGGAGCCGAGGAGGGTTCCAATATCCGCATGGAAATCTTTTCCTTTAGCAACCTCATCAGCTCAGGTAAGTGAGCCTTTGGGACTGGTATAGGCTGGATATTCCATGGTATATGTGGCACTGTAAAGATAATCATGGGAGGTACTTGTTTCGGGTCTGCACAACCTATCTCATGTGGGAAAAGTGCAAATGCTTTTTCGTGTTTCTTGATGACTTCAATAAATTTTTGTTTCTCTTCTTCTCTCAGGAATGTTTTCTCTCCAAACTTGATCTCTTTAATAGTCTCATTAGTGAAATGATGCCCTATGAGCTCTTGTCGTCTCAGCATAGGATCATCTGACACTCGTAGATACTTTTCATGACTATCTTCTGGCAATGGCTGAGCTATAGGCTTCACTTTCTTATCCACAGTCTTATACTTTGTGTTTACATTTACCTCATGCTCTCTCATAAACTCCTTAATCATCTCATACTCTTGGATAGAGCTGAGCATAATGATTTCCGATTTCTCATTTCTCTCAAATGCCTTCTCAAGCTCTTCCAGAGTAGTCGAACTTCTCTCCAACTGGATCACATCTTCAATCTTCTCATCAGGTAACATCATTCCTAAATGCTTATAGTGTCTCTCATGAAATTTTCTGAATTTATTTGAAACATTTTCTTTCTGTAAGCATAGCAACTTGAATGTAGATGAATAAATAGAAAAACTTTCAAAACTTTGTACAGAGTCATGCGAGACATCAAACCAACTCCCACTGTTGTCTCGCTCAACAGTGGATCCTAACAGAAATTTTGATCAGCAGAAGCTCCATACTCTCCAACAGGCATACACTCATCATGATCATGTGAATTAATAGGTTTCTTTCTTATATTCTTTCTATTCCTAGAGTGATTTGGACACACAATCATCACTTGCAAAGAATGAAGACCTGATCTAGAACGGATTCGTGCATAGGCAGATCCATCATCCATGGCCTTAGTTTCCATTCTTACCTCAGCTATAAAGGGCTGCCCAAGGATAGCCTCATATGAACAATGGTCCTGGACAAAAAAGTGAAATTCCTCAGAAATCCCACCTATGGTCACAGGCACAAAGGCGCATGCCCCAAGCAGTGCTCCTGAACCATTATCCACTGTCCTCATCCTCCATCCATGATCTTTATCAATCGGCCACCTAAACTTATCATAGAGCTTTTTAGAAATCACATTTATTTCTGACCCTGAGTCAATCAAGGCCAGAGCAAAACATGACTCCTCGTTGCTCCCTAACTTCACCTTTATCTCTGGAGTTCCTCTTGCCCAAAAGGTCCTGCTAAACTCACTTTCTGTCTTCCTCATTTCATCATCAGGTATGATAGGACCTAGCGAATTTTTATGACACCTGGCAACCTCATCATCATCATCATCAGATGTATCACTCAATGTAACTGCTTCATTTGTCACTTGAATATCTTCAGGTGCTTCTTCCATCTCTACATCTTCAGGTAGTGGAAACCTCTTTCTCTTAACCAGCTTTATAAAACTGTCCTTAAACTCAGGCTTCGCTATGGAGAAGACCTGCTCCAAGGACATGGTCACTTGGCTCTTCAGTAAAATGTCATTTAATATCTCTCTTGCATCATTTTTCCTTTCCAACTCAGAAATTAATACAGCCTTTGGAGTTCTCTTCTTT
Organism: Ceratopteris richardii; assembly: GCA_020310875.1. Lineage (NCBI taxonomy): Eukaryota > Viridiplantae > Streptophyta > Polypodiopsida > Polypodiales > Pteridaceae > Ceratopteris > Ceratopteris richardii. The sequence continues at coordinate 103,160,692 of CM035415.1, forward strand.
TTCTTCTTCTTTTCTTTTTCAGCCTCTTGAATACTTTCTTGAATTTCATCTTTCTTTTGAACCGGTTCAGGTTCTTTCTCCTTTTCTTTAGTCGGTTCTTGAATTTTAGTTGGCCCAGCCGGCCTCTTTCCCTCTCTTATCTCTTTCTTCTTTGCCTCTTCCTTTGAAACAACAGGCTCTTTGAACTGAACTTTCTTCTTTGGCTCTTTAGCTTTTTCTTCGGCCTCTTGGCTTTGCTTTCTAGTCACTCTTCTTTCAGGCTCAGTCTCTTCTTGACTCTCATCCCTTTTCCTCTTTTCCTCCACATTGGCTATGTGCGAATAGACCGAGGATTCATCAACAGGAGACTTCCAGGCAGTCTTCTGCATAATGGCATCCCTAGCCCTCACTAAAGCCTCTATGGAATAATTTCTTTGGGGTCGAGGTCTAGGCACTTTTTCATCTTCCTCCTCAACAGGTTCTAATCGTGCAGCTGATGTACTTGCATTATTGCCAGATAAATCTTCATAAAACTTCTTCATTCCCCCCTTTCCCCAATTCACAGGTAGAGGAAGGCGGGTCCTGAAGTCACATAACTTCTTATCGATATCTATCACCAGTTGATGCTCTTTTGCTAGCTTAAGCTCTTCACACGCATATGAAAAATGCTCTTGTGCATCGCACCATACGCATCTCTTAGCCCCTCCAAACCCACCAGTCGCTCGTCTCTCAAAAGGTCCAGTGTTTCTTTGAAATGTGGTTTGCACTGGTGGTGTAGGTATCTGTTGGGCAACAGGCTGCACTGGAGGTGCAGGCTGTGGCATCACATAGCCTTGCATATTTGGAATGGGCATAGTACCTCTCTGTAATGTATCTGCATAACTCGTACTCGCCTGAGGAGGAGTGGGGTCATGATATCCCATAGAATTAACTTTATTGTGAATACTCGCCATCTCTTTTGACATAGACGCTTGCATCGTAATAAGATTCTCTATCTGTCGACTGAGAATCTCAACCTGTAGCTCCATTGGCGATCGCGAAGTGGATGCAACATTAGCAAAAGCTGACGCTGCAGGCACATTCGGAATTGCCGGAAGTGGAGCTTCCCTAGGCGGTTGTGGTGTTACCGCTGCAGGTCTATCGTATAACACCGCCTGGCGTTGTCTCATTTGGGCAACAGCTTCTACCTCTCTCCTCACTACACCCCAATCTTCAGTCAATCCAAATCTCTTCCCAGGCTCTTCAATCCTCCTTTCGACCTCAGTCCTGTCTTCAAGACTTAAGATCCTAAGGAAAGATATAACTAGGTCAGGTTTTAAAGCATCTAAATCGACCTGTGGAAGTTGTTCATATCTTCTCAAGAACTCATTCAAAAGTTGAGTGAGGGATGCAGTGGGCTTCGGAGAGCTTATCCACCGCAAGAACCCTTCTCTACTGTGTTGGGAAAAGTCTTCTAGATAAAAGAGTTTATGCAATTCCTTTCTGAATTCGGCCCAAGGATTTGCTATATGTGTTGTGATAGGGGCTAAAATAAATCTTGATACTACCCGTGTAAAGTAATGTGTAAAGACATCCTCGGGTAGACCATAAATCCGTGCCTGTTCCTCAAAACCATCTAGGTACTCGGTTACGTTCAAGCCTGTAAACTTCCCTTTTTCTCTCAATACCACTTGGACTACGCGAGCCCCCTGTTTCTCTATTACCATTTCCTTGAATATATCCTCCATCTCTCTTCTCTGCTCTGTCCTATAACGTAACACAAGGTCCAGCGTAAGTGGTTCAATTATCTCTCTAAGCTCAGAGCAAAGATCAGAGAAGCTCAATGAGTCGCGAGCCAGGAGGTAAAGGTAAGTCTAATCACTCTGATTTGCCTAGGCCAAAGTCAGGTGTATCTCTTCTTTCCTTAAATCTCAGAACCTTCAATGTATTTTCCCCTTTTCAATTTCTAAGGTTCTCTCTAAACTAGAAAATCAACAAATCCCTAGTCTAAGCGGGAAAAAAAACTCACACGTATGGACTATACTAATGCAAAGTGTAGATGCTCAAACTCAAGCAGCAAGACAATCTTTCTGTTTAATGTGTGTGTGAAACAATGCAAAATTCAAATAACTTGAAATGCGGGTACCTGAAATCTCTGTCCGATGCCGAGGTTCTTGTCTGTCTTCTCAAGGAGTAGGTGACGCGATGAGGATCACCGGGCAACCGCCTCGCTTCACGTCGGGTTCAGGTGTCGGGAAGAAGGAGGTCGTGGCGGGAAGCCGGCGCGTGGGGTTGGATCAGGCCCCTCTCTGGTGCGCCGTTCCCGCTGTCCTGCGAGCGGCGTCTGCGCGCTGGGCGCCTCGCCTCTGCTCTCTGGAGCGTGCGTGATCCTCGTACGCGTGGGCCCCTTGCCCTCGGAAATGTCGAGACGTGCGTGCGTACACGACCGTAGGCGTCAAAAAAAGAGACAAATCAGATACAACACTGATTCTCGAAATCACTGGGTCGGTGTATATACAAACTCGATGATACACTAAAATCTGAATGATACAGTGATGCCCGCTACAGTGCGGGTCCGCGATACAAAAATCCGCTACAGTGCGGAAACGGATAAATACAAATAAATGCCGCCAAGGTGTCGGGTCGGCTGGATATGATGTAGGCCTCTCGCTACAGTGCAGGAAGTCACCCTCGATCTTTGTCTTCTGGTCTTTGCGATTTAATCTTTTCTTCACTTTTCTTCGATCCAAGCTTTTCTTCTGGTCGTCACTTTGTAGCTCTTTACTTTAAAATTCACAATAATCTCTGATCACGCAGTAACCTGGAGGAGACGATCCACAAGAGCAATCCACGGGATGGGGCAATCATTAGTACACATGATAAAAAACACATTGAACTTTAATTGTATGTCATACAAAACACATAGACATATGGTGGAAAATATTCATGTGCATTAAAAAACACATGCATGGTCTTTTTAAACTACACGCAAACACATACTCTCTATTTATATCTAGAGTTGAAAAGATTTTGAAAGTCTTATTGTTGGCTTCTCTTTAAAATTATCACAGGATGTTTTTGAATCATGGCACCAATCATAGCCTATCAATAGTTACTCCAACGCCATTTTAAATATAGCATAGAACCCCCGCTCTCAATTTCTTTTCCTACTACACTCTCCTCCCACAAAAAAGACTAGGAAAAGTGACAAAGTCAATGTTTCTCGGAGTTCAATCATATTAGGAACCCTTCCACGTTGTCATCTTGTTTGTTTATCTTGACATGTCCCTCCTTAATGAATACTTTAACATAACAGATTGATTTTTGGCATATGTAATATCAATGCTTCTCAATGTTCTCTACTATCAATGCCAAAACAAAATTGTTTTGTTTAATAAGGCCATGACCGATGACGGTTATCTTCATTCAAATTTGGTACGATATTCTCGATGTGGTTAAAATGCATATTGCATCCTCTATACTTACCGACAACAAGATCTCTTTCTCTCTCTACCGTCTCTCTCTCTCTCTTTCATGTATGGCCTGTTTCAATGAACTTGACTTCAGACAAATAGCAGCCAGAGTTATGCCAAGTTATCTTTATAACAACCAGTTATCTTGAAATTCTCAACCGGAAACTTTAAGTGAATCTGAATCTATAAAAGATTATTGACTGTCGTCGTAACTGAATTTGTTCTCTGCAAGTCCTGTATAATTCTTTCCTCAGAGATGTTGGGCATCACTTCTCTAACTGTGTTGACCATAGCACGCATTCTCGGAGAGCTTAAAGAGTCCCGCATGCCTGTGTCAAGGCCTACATTCTGATGTAAAGAACTGGATCCCCATTCATCAACTGCCACAACTCCTACCTGTCTGGATCTTATTTCATGCATTCTATGTGCAAAGGGCCACCAGCCCCATGCATTGCCATCAGATTCATGTTGGGAGTGAGATCTTGCACTCCCAGTAAAATGGTGCATTACAGTATGCATTTGTCCAGCACCCAATACCCCTGTTGATGAGGAGCCACTGCTATTTGATGGTGCAACATGCAAAGAATCTTCCCATGGGTCTGTTTCACTCCAGTTATCCTGGAAAGAAGAATTCCATTGTTGCGTTCTAAAGGGCTCCTGCATTGTTACATTTGGAGTTGTTGTTCCAAGGGCTTGAGCTTCATTTGTTCTGGTGAAATCAATGCTTTCCCTTCCCTCTCTTGTCTGATTTCCATTAGAAAAATGTTGTCTAGCTTCAAGGCTTGTTTTGCCACCACCCATGAATAAAGGTCGACGACAAGTTGGACAAGAATAAGCTTCAGCAAGTCCCTGATCAAGCCATGATCTCAAACAGGGCAGATGAAATAAATGAGTGCATGGAAGTTGTTTTGCTTTGCCCATGGGCTCCTTGCAAATTGCACAATCATCATCATATGCAAGTAGCTCTTCCTCGGTTGCATCGGGAAGTGCACACTGAAGAGTGTTAAGGGCTGTTCTCATCCTCATAAACACTTTGATTCTCTTCAAAATCGCACTCAACAATGTTCGTAAATCGTAACTGCTGTAGCAGACCGTAAAGCCCAGGCTTCTGCCCATCTAGTTGCATAATCTGTATAGGTCAGTATGTAACGGTTGTTACTGAAGACTGCTGGTGGTGTAATTGGACCGATAAAATCTAGACCCCACTTCTGGAAAGGTTCCATTGGTAAGATGGGTTGCAGAGGAAAAAAATGACGTTGTAAAGGCTGACCCGATCTTTGACAAGTATCACATTGTTTGACAAATTGTAATATATCTCTGTACATTGTTGGCCACCAGAGACCACTCTGCAGAATTTTCCGGTGAGTTAGATCTGCAGCAAAGTGGCCACCGGAAGGAATCGAGTGAGCCAAAGTGATAACTGAGTTAACTTCATGCGGTGGAATACATCGAAGTAGGATTCCGGTGTGATCTACATAATATAATTCTCCAGCAATTAACCGAAATCGGCAGCTAAAAACTGCAATTTTCTTGCATACTGCTCTAGAAGTCTGAGATGGAAGGCAACCATCAGTGAGAAAGGTCAAGATCTGATCATAATATGAAAATGGGATAGGTGGGTCTGCAGGTTCTTCATTAATTGGTTCTGATACATAAATCGCGGGTGTCGTGTCATCTATGCCCACCGGAGCTTCACCGAAATCTAAGCGGGATAAAAAATCTGCTAAGGCGTGTGAACTGCCTGGCCGGTGAATGACTTCGTAGTCGAATTCCTGCAAGAGTAAGACCCATCGTGCTAATCGATCACCTAGATGTTGTTGCCGAACTAAATAGATAAGTGCAGCGTGGTCTACATGAAATGTGAATTTACGGCCTAGCAAGTAATGTCTAAATTTCTTGACCGAATATACTAGCCCTAGACATTCTCTTTCTGTTACAGAGTAATTTTTTTCGGCAGGGGCTAATCTTCGACTTGCATAATACACTGGTCTGAACCATTTATCAATTTGTTGCATCAATACACTTCCTATGGCTATATCTAAAGCATCAACAAATATATGAAATGGGTGATCCCAGTCCGGCGGTTGTAAGATAGGAACTTGTGTTAATAAATGCTTTAAATGATCAAAGGCTATCTGGCATTCCTGTGTCCATTCAAATTGTCGAGGTGTTTTGCTGATTAGCTTGTTTAGTGGTATAGCCAGATGAGCAAGCCACCGTAAGTGCCTTCCATGCCACCGTACTTGGCCCATAAAGTGCATAACTTCTTTTGGAGAAGTTGGCACCGGAGCTTCTAATACTGCCGAAATTTTATCTGGATCTACTTGGATACCTTGGGCAGATACAATGTGGCCAAGTAATTTGCCACATGAGACCGCAAACACGGATTTTTTTGGGTTAAGACAGAGTCTGTACTCTCTGCACTTTTGAAAACAGCATCGTAGATGAAGCAAATGTGCCATCATCTTACCAAAAATTGAGAAGTCATCGAGATATACTTTCATAAATGAAGTCAGATAAGGAGAGAAAATCTCCTGGATACATCGTTGAAATGTGCTTGGTGCATTTCTCAATCCGAACCACATCACGGTGGAGGCCAAGACACCCCAGTTGGTAATGAATGCAATTTTTGGTATATCCTCTTCGGCCATTCTAACCTGATTGTAACCGCTATATCCGTCTAAGAATGAATACATTTCGTGACCTGCTACTTTATCAAGCATGGTATCCAGAAAGGGGATCGGGAAAGGATCCGGTACTGTTGCTGCGTTTAATTTCCGGTAGTCTACACAGATTCGCAGTTGCTTATTTTTCTTTGGCACGATCACAATTGGTGAAATCCATTCAGCATGTTCTACTGGTACGATGAATCCGACTTTTAATAATCTATCAAGTTTGGCTTTTACCTGTGATGCGTAATTGGGATTCATCCGGTAGCTGGGCTGTTTGTTTGGTTTAGCTTCAGGCTTCAACATGACTCTATGTTGATAGATGCGTGGATCTAATCCTTTCATATCTTTGTAATCCCATGCAAAGACGTCTGAGAATTCGTGAAGTAGTCAAATCAAATCTGCTTTGAATAATTCCGGTAAATTATGCTTTATCTTTACAGAATGCGGATGATCTTCATCTCCTAGATTGTATGTGGTCAGTTGATCTTCAGGGACATAAAACTGTTGAGGTCTCTCTGTATCGTCTGTTGACTTGAAAAGTGGCTGTAATTCATCGTCATGGATAGAGACGGTATCTTCCTTCTTAGCTTCATCGGTGATGGGTACTACTGTACAGATTGAAGTGTTCCAGTTATCTACAATGGACTGTAGATCAACAGTTCCTAGTGAAATTAAGTCAGCTTTATTCTTTAGAAATTCCTCTTCTTCATCATCTGATAGCCCATCTAACATATGGACTGGTTCAGCAAAATACGGTCTAGCGTGTAACTCGCAAGGTTGTATAGCATCTAATTTTACCACATATCTACGATTGGCATCTTTAAATGTAAGCTCTTGTGCAGACCAGTCCTGTATTACCTTCGCATGTTTCAGCCAAGGTCGTCCAAAAAGAAGGTTGTAATCCAAAGTGGATTCTGGCAAATCTAGTATAACAAAGGTCATTTTAAAGGTTGTACCTTGCAAAGTGATGGGTATATTTCGCACAAGTCCTACAGGATGGACTCTTGATTGATCTTCCATTCTGACAAAAAATTGAACTGGTTCGATTTCGGTCCATCCTAATCTTTTGCATAATGCCACAGTCGCAATGTTAACACCAGAGCCTCCATCAATTAATACCTGCGTAATCTTATGATTCTTATACCATACTGTAATCAAGGGAACTGAATGATCAACCATAGAATCAGGTTCCGGTTGAGCTACTGCTGTTGCCGGAATACAAGAAGGTACCGGACTGAACTGTTGTTGGAATTGTTGTCGAATTCCAGGTACTAATGCCAGCAGTTGGCCCAGAGGCAGAGTGATAGATGCCTTAGATAAAATTTCCCAAGCCGGTTGAGATTGATTGACAGGCTCTACTGATGTTGAAGTTGATGCCTCTGCTGATGCGGAGGAGTCTACGGTGGGCAATGTATCTGCTGCTGATGATGTTTCTGCTACTAACTCCCTTTGTTGTGTTCCTTCCTTTGTTAACGAGGGCTGGGCTACCGGAATAGGCTCTGGAAAGACTGGTAGTTCTGTTGTGGTCCATTGACTAGCTTTGTTATACATTCTGTGTTGTTCACGTACCCCTGGTTCAAATATTTCTGCTGCCGGTTGCAATTGTTTACCGGAACGGGTCTGGACTGCAGCAGCCTGTGTCTCTACCGGTGTGAGTTTTACCATGTTGGCCATTGGATTTTGGTGTTCCTTCTTCCTTTGATCATACTTAGCTGCATCCTTGCAAAACCTCCTAATATGTCTGAATTCGCTGCAAAAATGACAGCGTGGTGGTGGCAGATTGGGATTTTCTGGTGGTGCTCCATTCTGCCAGCGGTTTGCATTAAAATTGTTGTTCCTCTGTCCTTGGTAGTTCCGATATCCTTGCGGTTGATTGTTTCTCAATTGCGGAGGCACGTAGTGATTCGCTGGCTGGCCATGTTCTTGAATAATTGCATTGACCGTTGTTGTTCCCTGTATTCTGGCGTTGTAAACACAGTTTCCGGTGGTGTGTCCGGCAGTGTTGCAGATAGCGCAAAATGTTTGATTTAGTGCACAATTTGCACTAGTGTGACCTGAATTTTTGCATGTGATGCAATATACTTGTCTGGTTATGTCTTCTGCAACATTCTTGTTTGCTTTTAACCATTCTAAATCTTCTGTAAATCCACCGACTTTGTGTTCCAGTTGCAAAGTCATTGCAATGACTACATTGAGGGACATGGCTCCGACACATCTTATGATCATGATCTGCTTAAGTTGTGGAACCAAGCCATTGATGAACCACTGAGTGATAACATCATCTGGTAAGTTAGCATGGGCCGGTGGTAGCTACCTTAAGTGTGTTCTGAAGAGAGTAGCATACTCCTGTACAGTTTGATTTGGTTTCTGTCTGTTATTCTGCAGATAATCAAAAATTTCGACTGGATTCTTTTTTAGCCTAAATCGTTGCAGAAAAGCATCTCGTACTGCTTCGTAAGACCCAAAATGATTAATATCATATTATGTAAGCCATCTAGCTGCTTCATTAACAAGTGTAGATTGGAAGACAATAGCTTTGTAGGCCTGATCCGGTGGATGATTGAGAACTGCGTAGCTTATCTCGAAGGTGCGTACGTGAGCATCCGGATCATCTCCTGGAAATCCACCAAACTTAGTGTACGTCACTCCCGTTGGAGGTGGCCTGGGTGGACATAACTGTTGTTGTCCGTTCATTGTGAGCGTGTTATA
>CM035415.1:103179503-103239503 GCA_020310875.1 Ceratopteris richardii
CAGGCTCAGTGTCATCACAGAGACTAGATGCAGCCATAGCATAGCAATCTGATGCAAAAGAGGCACTATGAGAGCTTGATCGAGTACGATATGACAGAGGTGCACCTAATTTGCTGTCATGCAAAGTTTGCACCAGCCAGTTTGGCATAGTTTTTGCCTCCTCAATATCAGCTCTCTCATCAACAAGTGCATCATGTAAATCTGCATTAGAAATGGGATTATCTACATCATCACATGAAACCTGCAAAGGCTAAGAAGTTGACTCATTAGGACCAGCATTAGACTGTCCACCTGTAAAAAGAGGCAGCAAAGTATCATACATGTCTTTGGAGCTAACAGATGTCTCCTTAGTACATGAAAGTAAGGGCTGAATAGCATCTTCCACAAAAAAAACATCACAACTAACCAGAATGCATTTAGTATGTGGATGATATAGACGATAGCCTTTACTTTTACAATTGTACCCAACAAAAAATACATTTTACTGCTTTATCATCCAATTTTCTGCGATGTTGTTCAAGCACTAATGCATATGCCAAACAACCAAAAACACGCAGATGAGCAACAGATGGCTTGGGACCATTCCAAGCCTCATATGGAGTGATAGACTGCCGTGCTTTAGTTGGACACCTGTTAAGTACATATGCTACACACATGATAGCCTCAAGCCAGAAACTATGTGGTAAAGCCTGACTCTTCACCATACACCTCGCCATCTCCATGAGTGACCTGTTCTTTTGTTCAACAACTCCATTCTGTTGAGGTGTATACGGCACTGTACACTAGTGTTTTATCTCACGTTCAGCCAGAAATGCATTAAAATCAGTAGACATATATTCCCCACCTCAATCAGAAGAAAAGTGGCCCATTTTACATGCTAATAGATTTTTAACCAAAACCAAAAATTTTTTGAAGCACATGAACACTTTGGACTTTGCCTTCAATGGATATACCCATGCAGTGGTCAGGGAAGTCACGGACTTACAAGACAAGGAAGCCAAAGAGAAGGGCCAAGTAGGCAAAGCAGTCAATGGAGATCCGAAAAATAGCCTATCACTTTTCATGAAGCTGAAGGTCAAGGACAAAGCATAGGAGCACATCAAAGAGGTGGACACATAAGAAGAAGGAGCAAGTAGGGAGCTCCACGAAGTGTACGTCAGATTTTCAGAAGAAATCCCTACAAAAATAGTGATTTTCATCACTAAAAGCCATTGTAAATACCATTTCATATTTTTGTAGCTCAATTTTGTGCATGCCAAGGTGTCCTTGAGCTTGAGGAGCATTAGAAGTACCTACCTATCAATTTTCATATCTTTTAGACTCCGTTTGAGCCCTCAAATAGGCCCTAGAACCTAATTTTTAACTAGCCTAGACACTAGGTCTAGACAAGGCCAAAGCTAGTCAAAAACTATAAAAAGAGCTAGAGAGCTAGAGAGCTAGAGTAATCTAAAGCACTCCATTGTCTCTCTCTTTGTCTTGCCTTGTGTGCGCGTGTGTGTGTATGTGTGTGCATGTTTGTGTGCTTCTCACTCACACACTTGTGCCATCACTTGTTTGAGGTCTTCATACCATCCTCACATCTTCTCGGATTGACATTAAAGGAGGTGATACTCATCACTGAGCTACACAAAATTTTGGTGTTGTTGTCGGGGATCGAGCTTTGAGGACGATCGTGTGATGGTAAGACATAGAGTTGACACGTTGGAGTTATAGGTATTTTCTTCACTTTTACTTCCTCTTGTTTTTCTTCACCATCTTCATCACCATCATCATCATCACCATCTCCCACCTCCATCTCCATCATCGCGACATTTTCACTTTTTTGTTCATATCTCCTTCACCCTTCCATTTCCCTCATTTCACTTATGAGAGAGAGCAAGAGAGCGATTTGTGTGCGCTGTTTTTGCATGTTTCTTGAGTTTCCTTGCGGGTTTGGCTATATCATCATCTCTAGCAGGCTGCACAGGTACAAAAACACTTTACATAGTCCCCGAGGCATTGACCTCTGTCGATCGCGATCGACAAAAAATATCACCTTTTGGTAAAACAAAGTGCACCACCTTAATACACATAAGGAGCACATTCCAAATCATTAAATAGAACTAAGAAATTCCGTGATTCTCTGTCAATCGCGATTGACACCGTCGATCGCGATCGACAGTAGACGATCGACAGACCCTGTAACGCAATTGACACCATCGATCGTGATCGTCAGGCACGACCGACACCTCTGTCAGTCGCAATTGACACCGTCGATCATGTCCGACTAAAATTTGATGATTGACACTAAGATTCACGTGCACACGTGCCCATCGTGATGGACACAACCCCAATCAACTCAAATCACACCGAAATTTGTGGAAAAGTCTCGATCACGATTGACAGCATCGATAGCGATTGACAGAACCCACGACTGACTCTGTCAATCGTGATTGACACTGTCAATCACGATTGACATGTTGATCGTGACTGATAGGCCCCGACGGACACCTCTGTCAATCGCGATTGACAGACCTGTCGATCGTGATTGACAACCATTTTCGGCCAAATTTTTAGGGTTTTTATTTGAAGATTTTGGGCTAATTTTGGACATGAATATTGGGATATAGGTCACATAGGGAGGCCATAAGCAAATAGTTTGAGAAGACCCTGTTTGCCTGTTAGCCTGTTTGAACCCTGTTTTAACCCCAGAACCCTGAACAGTCATAACTTCCTCATACGAAATTTATTCGGAGTGATCGTGGGTTCGTTGGAAAGCTCATTACGGTAAACATAATATGTGCATTATTAGATAGGGTATTTTGGAGTTGACCATACCTCGAGGTAGGAAAATTCAGGGTACTCTAGGATTGTTTTCCATAAAGGCAAAGGGCAATTTGGTCTATGAGTTACATGATGAAGGTGATTTGTTATGTCATTTGAATTTAAGTCTTGAGCTAACTTTGGGACTTTTACAGGTCCATTGAGAGCACTAGAGGGCATCCAAAGCAAGGGCATTCTGCAAGCTTGAGAACGGGGTTCTTGAGCACTAGAGAGTAAGGGATCAGCAAGTAAGGTTGGAATATTCCCAACTCCCTTTGTCAATTCCTAGCTTATGTTGGAAAACAATGTCTTCTTGGTCCATCTTTCTCAGTAACTATAGCACATGTAGCTATTGTTTTAATAGTTGGTACAACACAACAACGTGAGCAGATATAGCAGTGGAGAAAGCATGTGTAAACTTGCTTATTAAAGCATCTACAAGGAAAAGAGATTAACGTAGTGTTCAAGGCGTTGGGCTCTTATCCATCCCACCAGGGTTCGAATCTTGATCGGCGTAGCACGGAACAATCCTTTGTGTTTTCTAGATTCATTGCAATCGTATTGATCGTAGCTTTATTAGCTTTATTATGAGCTTTTCAAAGTTACACAAAACTATATAAGAAGAGTATTGGCTCACTTGTATCCATCCTTCACCTAGGATCAACACAAGCTTTCTAGAGCTTGGACCTCAGTAGAGGTAGTGTTTCTTCTAGCACATGGGGCAGCCATGGTGCTAACTTGAAGCATGTTGAGGAGCAGCTATGGAGTTCTTCTTAATGATTCTTCTTGGAGAAGATGAAGGGTGTGCTCACACTCTAGCTCATGGAGAGGAGGTCATCTCTTGTTCATGGCAAGAAGACTTGATTATTAGCAGCTTGATGGTGAGGATCGCCCATCTACATGATGTATTTGAAGATCATCTTCTACAAGAAGATGTTAGGTTGAAGATTATCTTCTACAAGAAGATGTCTGGCTACTTCAAAGACATTGGATGGGACCATCTACATGATTTTGAAGATTATCTTCTACAGGAAGATATTAGGTTGAAGATTGTCTTCTACAAGAAGATGTCGGGCTACTTCAAAGACATTAGATGGAGATTAACATAAGATTCACATCTTATGTTAAGTATTCAGGTACATATTCTCTTTATGCACACAGGTACTACTTGAAGTTTATGGAGGCTGTGGCGATCATATCAGAAGAAGTCCTATTCAACATAGGTACGAGAGAATCAGTACTTATATGCTTTATGCATATTTTTATGAGGTGTTTGAGAAGGTGTGTTCACATGAGTTTGAGGATTTTCGGCAACAATCTTGTTAGCATTCTATGCTACTTTATAAGTATGTGATCTTTTCACACACGTATCTAACTTAGGGTCTTCCATAGCCTAAGTTTAGATGTAGGTTTGTTGACCATCAGTTTCACACTGATCCTTCCTCATTCAGTCACTCATATTCACTCTTCTATAACCTATAAGGTCACACATCTCATATATATTCAGATTACTGCCCACACATCTGAATATGTTTGTTACATTGTACATTCACTCATTCATCTATTTCTCATCACACAGAGTGGTTGAGAATTTTGCTCCCACATTGTACATTGAACATTGGTATATATGATACTATGAGTAAGCGATGGCTTACGTAACACCTTACACATGTCGTCTATTCTTTCTCTATCTTTGTCTCATCATTTGTATGATTAAGTTGTGGTATGTTCATGTTTTGTCAATATGGAAGATTGCTAGAATTAATGTTGTACATGAATGGAACTATGGAACCATGGACCTGTGACATGAGCCTAAGGGCCTACCTCACTTCCAACATTTGGTATCAGAGCACTAAGGTTTTGGTTACAGAACTTTAGATCTTTGGCATCAATGCATTAAGGCTCATTCATATCCCAGGTTCCCAGTCTTCCAGATTTACAACATATGATTTGAAAGCATCTTCTAATATTTGACATTTGACATACACACTTAATCTAGATGAGTAGAGATTTGAGAATCAGACACTTCAGTTACATTCATCAGTGTGGAGTACGAAGTTGATGATCTGTTAGCAGCCGAATATTTTTGGAAGAGTATGCAAATACTTTACAAAATTATTGTTTGAAGACCCAGACTTGATGAAGAGAAGACTACTTCAAATTCAAGGAAGAACAATGGTTTAGAGAAGATGAAGAAATCATATCAACATCAAATCAGAGGTATCAGTTTCTACTATCAGATTATCATTTGCAAGTCATATCTTAGAAGAGCAGTTATGAAGAGATTTGAAGAAATTCAAGAATTGCTTTTATACGCTTTCATCATTTGAAAGTTAAAGGCTACATCAAAACAGGTATCTAGAGGTTTTTCTAGAGAGTTTTGAGAAGATCTCTTTCATGGCAAGAAAGTTCATCTAAGAAGACAAGTGCAGAGATGAGATGAGTTTTTTCAGCCAATTTTCTATTGTAAGTTGGTTGGATATCAAGGTACAAATGTATCTAGAGAAGGTAACTCTAGAAGGGTAATTCATCATTCAGACAATGATTGGTGAATTTAGTCGTTTCAGACATTTGAAGCAGAATTTTGATTCAGAGATATGAGGAGATGATAAAACATGTTTCTATATTCACTTCCATTTATATACCATGTTTGTTTTATCTCTTACTCTTACATTAGAGGAAGAGAAAAGTTCAGTTGAAGAAGTCAAGAGTGCTTGCTACTTCAAGATGAAGAGAACAAAAGGTATGGAAGAGAAGTTTGAAGATGTTGACATCATCAGGTGGAAGAAAGATGCAGAAGAAGAAAGTCCATCATTTCCAAAAGAAAATTAAGGCTTCCTTTTCTCATATATTTTCCATATACTTTTCCTATTTTATCCTCTACATCCAAAGACAAGTCTACGAGAACATCTTGTTTAAAGAAGAAGCAATTTCTTGTTTTGCATTACACTTGGTCATGATTTAGTAGATTTGACAAAGAATTGCATTGAGAGAAAGAAAAGCAGCAGATATATGTTTTAACTCATATATGTATGAGTTATGTTTTAGTTGAAGCTTTTAAGCAGGCAGCTTATATGTTCCCTCAAAGAATTCTTGGAGTGTCAATACAGAGCTACTTGGTATATGAAAATATTTCTTCTTTATCTAACTCTTGAGGTAAAAGAGTTTTTTGTAGCAGATGTTGAAGACTTGCGTTGAGGTTTTATGTTTGGAAAAGATTACCTCATATTCAGTATTTTCAGAAAACTTCAGAAAATTCAGAATCTTGTTGATGTACGAGTCAATGAAGAATCTACTTTCAATGATTGTCTAGATTTTTGGATACATGTTTGTATTCCAAAAAGGTGTTCCATCATATCCTATCACTTGATTGAGAAGTGGAGTTAGCCAAAAGAAAGTCAAGCAGGTACTGTCACATTTCACCCGGGTAAAATATGAAAGTTATGAAGTATCAACTTGCAGCTTTTGGAGTTCTCAAGGTGAGAAGTTTGTCCACTTATGTTTCAAGTAGGAATTGCAGATTCCTTGAAGGATTTGTTTGAAGAAAAGTTTTACAACTTTGTAAGAAGCATGGACACTTGGAGACATTCAGGAAGTAAATCAAACATTCAGTCATGAAGGTTTGATGACAGCAGATTCTACACAGGAGAGATCATTGATCTTGTATGATCTTGTATGATCTTGAACATTTATGAGTCAGTTTTCTATCCTTTGTTTGGTAAGGTTCTTAGCATTGGAAGAAGTAAGTCAAAGATTCCGATTCTATCAAATTTGTGTTGCAGAGAAAAAGAAGATACTTGTTATGTTACAGAAGATTATGGATCCTAAAACTTTTGTTTCAGATACAAGTATGGATTACTAAAGATCAGATTTATTGAAGAAGGAAGACGTTCCACATTTCATAAAGTCTGATATATTTGAAGAATACTGGATACTAGTGTTAAGTCATCCAAGGGGTGATGAAACATGAAGACTTATTTTCATCCATATGTAAAAGAATGCAGAGTCATACCTATAGCTATTCCTATTTCAGGCATTCCTATATTTCCTTTGTCAGGTTCTCTTTATGTTCTAGCTTTGTAAGAAGAAGGAAGAAGAAGAATGTTTGGAGAAAGTTCCTGTTAGAATGTTCGTGTTCAGGAAAAGGTTCCAAAATTCTATTGAAGGGAAGCTTGATATTTCAGAAAGGTTTATTTCAGAAGTGCGCACATATATGGTTATACCAAGTTCTGAAGGAAAGAGGTATGAAGGATTTAAAGGATGAAGACATGATGATATCATAGCTTCTTTGACTCATATTTCAGTTGATTTCAATTGAGTTGAGTTGATTTGACTTGAGTACAGTCAGAGATGAACCAGCAGTGTTCATAATACACTAAGTTGTGAGTTGACAGTCACAGGTTCCAGGATTCAGTTCTTGATTTGTTTAGTGTATTTACATGACGCAGCAGAAGTACGTTGAGAAACCTTTTTTGGAAGGTAAATGCAAATATATGGATCCTAGTGTATGTTTTCAGGTTTTTGAAGACAAGAGATAGCAGGTTCAGAGTCAGTACATGCTACATTTGTTGTCAAGCAGTGATTGCTTGATGTGTACACTATTGGATATCTAGTTTGCATATTTTCTCAAGTATTATGGTTCATATTCAGCAAGTTCAGGTTCTTTTGAAGGAAAGTCAAATTCAGTTTTGAAGAAGAATTTTTGAAGAAAAGTTCTGAAGTTCGGGAGTACAAGCTTGAAGCTGGTGACAAGCTATTTGAAGCTTGTAATAGTTTGCAGCTTATGAAGTTTGCAGATTCAGTCCAGGTTGTACCAATATGACATTGCAAGGGGGATTGTTGGAAAACAATGTCTTCTTGGTCCATCTTTCTCAGTAACTATAGCACATGTAGCTATTGTTTTAATAGTTGGTACAACACAACAGCGTGAGCAGATATAGCAGCAGAGAAAGCATGTGTAAACTTGCTTATTAAAGCATCTACAAGGAAAAGAGCTTAACGTAGTGGTCAAGGCGCTGGGCTCTTATCCATCCCACCAGGGTTCGAATCTTGATCGGCGTAGCGCGGAACAATCCTTTGTGTTTTCTAGATTCATTGCGATCGTATTGATCGTAGCTTTATTAGCTTTATTATGAGCTTTTCAAAGTTACACAAAACTATATAAGAAGAGTATTGGCTCACTTGTATGCATCCTTCACCTAGGATCAACACAAGCTTTCTAGAGCTTGGACCTCAGTAGAGGTAGTGTTTCTTCTAGCACATGGGGCAGCCATGGTGCTATTGAAGCATGTTGAGGAGCAGCTATGGAGTTCTTCTTAATGATTCTTCTTGGAGAAGATGAAGGGTGTGCTCACACTCTAGCTCATGGAGAGGAGGTCATCTCTTGTTCATGGCAAGAAGACTTGATTATTAGCAGCTTGATGGTGAGGATCGCCCATCTACATGATGTATTTGAAGATCATCTTCTACAAGAAGATGTTAGGTTGAAGATTATCTTCTACAAGAAGATGTCTGGCTACTTCAAAGACATTGGATGGGACCATCTACATGATTTTGAAGATTATCTTCTACAGGAAGATATTAGGTTGAAGATTGTCTTCTACAAGAAGATGTCGGGCTACTTCAAAGACATTAGATGGAGATTAACATAAGATTCACATCTTATGTTAAGTATTCAGGTACATATTCTCTTTATGCACACAGGTACTACTTGAAGTTTATGGAGGCTGTGGCGATCATATCAGAAGAAGTCCTATTCAGCATAGGTACAAGATAATCAGTACTTATATGCTTTATGCATATTTTTATGAGGTGTTTGAGAAGGTGTGTTCACATGAGTTTGAGGATTTCCGGCAACAATCTTGTAAGCATTCTATGCTACTTTATAAGTATGTGATCTTTTCACACACGTATCTAACTTAGGGTCTTCCATAGCCTAAGTTTAGATGTAGGTTTGTTGACCATCAGTTTCACACTGATCCTTCCTCATTCAGTCACTCATATTCACTCTTCTATAACCTATAAGGTCACACATCTCATGTATATTCAGATTACTGCCCACACATCTGAATATGTTTGTTACATTGTACATTCACTCATTCATCTATTTCTCATCACACAGAGTGGTTGAGAATTTTGCTCCCACATTGTACATTGAACATTGGTATATATGATACTATGAGTAAGCGATGGCTTACGTAACACCTTACACATGTCGTCTATTCTTTCTCTATCTTTGTCTCATCATTTGTATGATTAAGTTGTGGTATGTTCATGTTTTGTCAATATGGAAGATTGCTAGAATTAATGTTGTACATGAATGGAACTATGGAACCATGGACCTGTGACATGAGCCTAAGGGCCTACCTCACTTCCAACAGCTTAGGCTAAGTGTGGGTTGTGTTAGAAGTAAATCAAGGTGACGATAGGCATCTATCAAGTTGGAGACTATTAAATACTCAAGTTCAAGCATAAAGGTAGTTTCTTTGTGATCGATAACTTTAAAGGAAAAGAAATTAAGGTGGTACGATCAACCTTAAGTGCGGAGAATCACTCAAATATTCCTAGCGACGTGATATCAAACAAGAACTTAAACACGATAATTAACTAAAAAAGAACTAAGTGACTGATACAAATTGTTCTGCAACAAGGTTGTACTTGGGTAAAAATTGGGATTATTCACCAAGGCATATGAACCTTAGATCAGGACGACACCTAGGGAGAGATAGATAAAGCCTTAGGTCTTCAGAGGCTAGTGTCAATCACACTACTAGGTCTTGGGCCCAACCGTTGAGCAATTATTCACACTACCCTAGCTCTGAAACTAGCGAATCAGATATGTCTCAAGATATAGAGCGACCCACAGGAAGCTCAGGTGTGGCTTACTTGCAAAAGGTTGAAGTTCCCTACAAGACTCAACTGGAATACCTTAGGACCAACTGATTAGGTGCTTGCATCTATGAAGACGGCCTAAGAAGGGCCGTGGTCCAAATTAAAAACCTTAACCAACCCATTAGACTTGAAAATCCAGCGGTCAAGTTTGAAAATGGTGCATACCTAGACAAAGAAGGAACCATGTATGTGGTCACCGCCTACCCAAATAGGACTGATGAATTCGGTAATGTGATCCCAAAAATGGACATAGGTGACCTAGAGCAAGGAAACATAGGTGGAGAGCATAAAACACCTCGAGGCAAATCAGTTCTTACTAGAATTATCACACCAGAATGGGTTCCCCAAGACAATAACAGCATAGATCTGCTCTTAAACTGGGATGCTGATGAAGCCTTTTGGAGATATAAGCATGATCAACCGAATGAGGTAGGAACGATCACCATCTATGAGTTCAAAGATCCTGATAGCCATGCGAAGTGACCTATTTAGACAATACTTCAGAGAGGATCTTTGTGGTCACGGAGCATGGCAGGCATGCCTACACTTGGAAGGGTGAATTTATTTTTCCCCAACCAAGATCTAATGTCTCTTATGGTCACCAAGGAGTTGGAACATCCCAAGCTCATGGAGCTCAAAGGGACAGAAGTAGAGACAGACCAGAGGTAAGCTTTGCAAACCCCTTGGGAAGAGCAAGAACAAGAACAGAGACAGATAGAGTGGAAACTTAGAGACCTAGGGACCCAAGACACCGAAGAAATGCTGATGATTTTCCTTTGCCAAGGCCTAGAGAACACACCAGAACCTTGAGACCAACCCAGTTGATTGTCCATAAAGAATTACTTTGATGGCACTGGAGACCCCATATGATCATGTGGCCGAGTTTAGGCAAGTCTTGAGAGCTGAACAAGTTGAGGAACTATTCATGCAGTACAATGCCTTTGGTCTATAACCCTTAGGAACACAGCCCTTACATGGTTTCAACCACTAAATGAGAGACAGTTCAGGAACATAAACCAACTTCTAGAGGCCTTCATTACCGAATTCTCTAAGAGTGGAATAAGGCATAATACTTCCTCACTGATTCACAGCTTCAAGCAGACACCTCAAGAGACTGTTAGACTTGTAGGAAGAAGTTTTAGGCAGTACTTAGAGAGATGTCTGGTTCCAGAGTTACCCACTCCAGCCAAACAAGTGGCTTTATTCCTAGATGGATTGCTAAGTACCAAATTGAGATCTTATGTGTACTTGAAGGACCCTAGAACCATAGAAGAGTATGTGCGGATGTGCATCCACATTCAGGATAACCTAGGGGAGGAATTATAACTTTCAAAAATCTACAAAGATTTAGATAGTTCTACTAGCCTCACTTCCACGCAATCCACATCTATTGAGGAACTAGCTGAGAAAGTAGCTCAGAAGTTAGGAGTCTCAAGCAAACAAATTCCAAGGTTTGCCCCTGTTAAAAGATGTTACACTTGTGGAGGCGACCATATGGCAAATGTATGTCCCATCATGGCTCAACCCCAAGTGAATCCTTGTAGTCAATACTGCACCATAGAACGGAGGTACACCAATCACACTGCTCAAGATTGCCCATACAATAAACAAGCAGTTAGGCAAACGTACCCACAACCATACCCTCAACAAGGAAGATACCAGAACGAGTACCCACCTCAACAATATGGCAGACCATAGCAACCCTATCAGCAACCCCATCAAACCCAACAAAGGCCTCAGCCTGTGTTAGCTCAGCAACCTCCAACCCCATCCAATGTGATTCGAATGAAGTATGCGGCTATAGAAGAGAACTTGAATAGAGCTAAAGTGCCAGTTACACCATTGCTATCTGAAAGTGACCCAAGTGACCATAGTTTTGAATCTACTCACATTAATAGCCCACAAGCTTACTACATGCAGTCACCCGAGCATAACGAGTCATACTATTATGAAGACTCGAGTGAACCTAGTTGGGAGTCTGAGTATGCAAATGTCATGTACACAAACCCCAACTCTAGACCCCAACCTAGGCAGGTAAGACCCCCATTTCCTAGAGGACCATGCTACCGATGTCAGGGAGATCACTTTATTTGTGATTGCCCCATGCCTACACCTACACAACCCCAGTCAGTAATGATCCAGGGCTTTTGCCAGGATTGCGAAAAAGAGCACCTCCTACGAGACTGCCCTAAAAATTCCAACATCATGCCGAAAATCACTCTTATCAATGTTATTGGGTTAGTAGTAGACTCTACAGGAAGTGTGACTCCCACTTCCCCAGTGCAAGTGGTCACTAGAGCTCAAGCTTTGCAGCAAAACCAAGGTTCATTCCAAGAAAAGAGTTCCAAGGTTAGTGAAACTGAGAGCATAACCAAGAAGAGGACTAGAGCCTAGAAGGATAGCTGCGAGAGAATGAAAAGACAATGGGCAAAGAAGATGAATGAACTCGAGGAAAGTCTAGGAGAAACGAAAGCCAAGATCATTGAACTCACATCTCAAACTCCCTCTCACACTACTCCACCACCAATCCCATCTTCTTCCAATCTACCACCTTCCAACCCACCATACTCAATCCCACCACCCCCTAGAGTAGGATCAGTCTTAGGAGATCCCACTCCCGAGGACCTAGACATGATGCTTAAAGCATATCAAGCCAGAATTCAAGAAGGGACAAACGTAACGGATCATGAAAAGTGTTACCCTAGAGCGGAACTAGAGCAGGAATGAACTAAGATTTGTGCTAAGATGGTGGAATTGGCTCAAGCCATGTTTGAAGCTAGTCGCCTCTTTAACTTCTCTAGTTTAGCTAAGACATAGTTGCACTTTGATGGACTGTTAGAAAGATTGGAGAGGTTAATTGCACAGTCAAAAAAGGACCCAGCCTCTCAAAGTAAGGACAAGGCAACTGAAAGGATAAGCCTCCCTGCCCAAGAAGCTTATGTGCCTAACTCCACGGAACCAGACACATCATCTTCTATGAATCGGTTCTCACCATAGTTCCTGCGAGATATTCAAGAAGAGAAATGGGCTAAAGAAAGTGAAGTTCCTCCTCCCATTGAACTTGTGGATGACGCACATGATCAATTCCCACAAGACATTCCTTCCATTTATGAGGAGCAGGAGAGTACCCAATCCCAGGAGAGATTAGACTTTGAGTCTTATTCCATATAGGAACTACCCCATTTCACAGGCCCATGGGAAGCAAAGTCTACTTGTATGAGAGCACCCACGGTCATGGTAAGAAACAAAGACGCAGTCATACCTAGGAACACCAAGGTAGTGAAAAACACTAAAATGCAATGTAATCTCACTTTAGAAGAGCTACTCAAGGTTAGGCCAGAACTATGGAAACATGTAGCCAATCAAGTGCCATAAGTAGCAAAACCTCGTTCTTAGGTAGGATCTCATTGCATAGTGCCAGAAATACCCTTGGACAAGATAGGAGACATGAGTGAAGTAGAGGAAGGGAACATGTATCTTCCCATTACCCATCAGGGGTACACCACCAAGGCAATTTTGGACTCAGGTGCAGGAGTTGCAATTGCTACCACTTCCCTATGGAAGCATTGGGGTAAACCAGCACTCAGGCCAACTAGAATGAAATTGCAGATGGCCGATGGTCACATTGAGTGACCCTTGGGACTGCTAGAAGGAATAACTCTCACTACATGTGGTGTTGAGTTCGAGCATACTTTTGCTATATATGACTTTAGCAAGAATCATGCCTATGAGATGATTCTGGGAAGACCATTTATGCGGCAGTTGCAAGTGGTACAGGATTGGGGAACCAATTCCTTGTACTTGCAACACTTAGGTGTCACAACCAAAGTCAATTGCAAAGATTACTCTCATAGAGACGTACTCCCCATCCAATGGAATCCCATCCATAGAGCCAAAGATGATACAGAGTCAGTGCACTCCATGGGATCAAGGTCCTCATGGATGCATGAAGACACCCACTTATGGATGTGCAAGGTAGCAGTAGAAGAAGAGAAGAGGGAAAAAGCAAGAGAGGTAGGTGTGAAGGAAACCCATAGATCAATTCAAGACCTAGCCTATGCACCTGTAGTATTTCCTGACGAAGAGTTTGAACCTCATGGTTGGGCAGAAATTTTAGCAACAATGGACGTAGCCATCAATGAAGAACAATGGACACCCCACTGTGATGAGGATGGCTATGATATTTCAATCTTCTCAATAGAACCAATCATGGGTGATTTGATTCTTGAAGAATGCGAATCTAACACTGATGCAATTGAGGATGCAAGTGACTTCGACCTAGAGTCAATCATTATGGACCCACCCTTTGCATCAGATGAAGAATACTTCTACGAAGTAGAAGCTCATCCTCAGAGACGTGAAGACATTATAAAAGAAATGAGGTTAACCACACAAGTGAATGCTAAGAATGAAGGAAAGAAAAGAAAGAAGAGAGAAGTCACACAAGAAGAGGAAGAATCTTTGTTTGAGGTCCCCAAGAATTTCAAAAAGTATGAGATAGACGATAGGAGAGTTATGATAAGAATGCCTAAACGTGAGGCACAATTAGGAGAGGCCTATGATAACAAAGAAACCACCAAGAAAGTAGTTGTAGCCATAGAAGAAGGAGAAGAAAGATGCACGTACATAGGCCATGACTTGACGGAGGAAGAAGAGCATGAGCTAATAGCCTTGCTAAAATAATATAGAGATGTATTTGCTTGGAGCTATAAGGATTTGAAAGGTGTAGACCCTGACATATGCTCACACATTAACCCCATGACCTCAGATGTCAAACGCTCTAAGCAAAAGTCATACACATATAATGATAATTATGCTGCCAAGATCAAAGAAGAGATAGATCGCTTGGTTGAATCTGGATTCATCTATGAAATTGAGCACATTGAGTGGGTATCCCCCATTGTAGTGGTGCCCAAGAAGAATGGAAAGCTACTTGTGTGAATTAACATGAAGAAGGTTAATGCAGCCACCATTCGAGATAACTATCCGCTTCCTATCACTGAACATCTCTTAGAAAGGGTAGCAGGCAAGGAAGTGTACAACTTCCTTGATGGATTTTTTGGCTACAATCAAGTGGCCATAGCTCCAAAAGATCAGCATAAGACGGCTTTTGCCACAGAGTGGGGCATATTCGCTTTTAGAGTAATGCCATTTGGGCTTACCAATGCTCCTGCAACCTTCCAAAGATTGATGTGCCATGTATTTAAAGAATTCTTGAGGAAGAATTTGGAAGTCTATGTTGATGATCTTTGCGCTCATTCCACATTAGACAGACCTAAGCAATAGTGAGTTGATGAGAGATACCTTTGTCTTCAAGAAAAGACTTAGTCTTTTGACATGTACTCTCTTCCTCTATCACTTCTTAAAATCTGAATTTTTTATTGACTTCCATCTTCAACCATAGTTAAGAACTTCTTGAATGTAGAAAAGACCTCTGATTTTGCTTTAAGTTCATAAATCTATGAATATCTTGAGAAATCATCAATGGGAGTAATGAAATACCTGAAACCTTGAATGGAATCCATTTTATAGGATCATTCACGTCTCAATGTATGATCTGCAAATTTCTTGTGGCCATGATGTATCCATGCTTCTTGAAAGGAAGTTTGTGAAACTTTCCTTCAAGTCATTTTTCACATGATTCTACATCATCTGGTAAGGCAAAAGTAGGTAACTCTCCACCATACCATGATTTTTTATGTGCTTGAGAGCTGTGTAACTCATATGACAAAACCTAGCATGCCATAACTTCATGTTCTTCTTAGGTGTAGAAGACATAGCAACATTATCATGACTAATTTTGGATAACACAAACATGCCACTTCTATTTTCACATTGAGGTAGAAAATGCTCCTCATTAGGTGAGAGGATTTGATAAGAATCTTTCTTAAAAACAACTTTAAAAACAGATAAGAAATTATATATAAAAAGTAAATTCTTTTTCATTTCTGAAACATAAATAACATTAGAAATTGTGAAATTTCCACCTACTCTTGATTTTAGGTTTACTTCTCTAGCACTTACAACATCCAAATCATGACTATCTGCTATGGTCACTCTTCTACTTGAACAGTTATTAAGAGAAGAAAATACCATCTTGCAACTTTTTATATGCTTAGTAGCTCCAAAATAAAAAATCCAAGGATTATTAGAGATTGCATTTAATGCTACCTAATCAAAAGCTAATTCTTAAATACTAACACATGCATAAGATTCTTCCTTTGAAGACTTAGGTTTTGAATCATCTTCAACATTACTAACTAACGCTTTCATCTTCTGATTATAAATCCTCTTTTTGTATTCTGCTATGAAATGACTTGGCTTCTTACAATAATGGAAAATTCCTTTCTTTGAAGTAGATGTAGTAGCAGACTTTTCTTTGGGTGTAGAAGAAGTAATATGGAATAAGGACTAGAAGATTTAGGAGCAGAAGACTTACTTTCCTTCTTAGTTTGTTGAATCTTCTTCTCCTTCTTTTTGATGTCCTTCTTTGTGATCTCCTTCTTCTTACCCTTTGATGATGATAACATGGTTTCATCATTCTCGATAGCACATTTGTTTTCTTGCCAGCTCACTCATTCACGAACATTAGGATTTTCCTTATGTATTTCTCTTTATATATTGCACTAGTTGTATTGTTGTTCAATGTCATTCTTGTATATTCTTTTTATGTAATAGAAGAAGAAGAAGAAGATCATTTTTCCTTCCCTCAATCTATGTATGTGCTCCTCTTTGATTGTGAAAGTGTGTGTGTGTGTGAGCTCTCTTCTTTATCTCCTTCCTCGTGCCATGGTATCATAGCCATTGTGGCTATAGAGAACTCGTGTAGAAGACTGATGGTGAAGAGTACGTGAGAAGGCATGGAGAAGCATGATTCATAAATGACCTCAGATTGCTAGGAAAAAGGTGGATCCCACAAAAAAACCAAGACAATTTGAAAAACTATAACTTGCATCCTATTTCGAACAACACTCAAATATTCCATATCCAAAATTTCATGCGATTTCATGTACTTTTGATACATGAAAACTCTGTTTTCCTGAGATCCAACTCACATCAAAGGCAACACTGTTCAAGCAGAAGTACTACTTATAGTGTTTTTACAGTGTTGTGGATTGCTACAAAAATGGCAAACACGGATGGAATGAGTCACCTTATGAGTGATAAGCTTGACAAGGATAACTCCCATGCTTGAGATTTAGGATGAAGAATTACTTGATGGGAAAAGGCTACTGGAAGTACATCGAAGGAGAGAACAAAAACGCTCTACAGTTACCCGAGAGGAATCGGATTGCAAACCAATTAAGAGCGTATAAAGAATGGAATCAAGGAGCACAAAAGATAATGTATTGGCTATCTATTAGCATACAGGATAGCATGATTGGGCACATATAGGATGCCGAGACTCTAAAAGAGGCTTGGAACAATTTGGTCACATTGTATGAGACCAATACAAAGGCATAGAAATTGCAACTCAAGAACGAGCTGCATATACTAGAGAAAAAGGGCATGTCGATAGGTGACTATACCTTGAAATCAAGAGCATATGTGAGTCACTTGCATCTATTAGTGTGAATGAAGATGATGATGATAAGATGGAAGTGTGCCTTCGTGGTTTAGAATTTGCATATAAGCAGTTCAAAACATCTATTCAAACCAAGGAAAAATATTTTGAATTTTGTTGATCTCGTGTCCATGTTGATTACTGAAGAAAACAGTTTTGGTTAGGACTCAAACTCCCAAGGAAAACCTAGTTCTAAGTAGGTATTCTCTGGCAGAGGAAGAGGCAAAGATAGAGGCTTTGGAAGTGGAAGAAGACACAATAACCAAGACCAAGGTCAACAACAAAATCATGGAAGAGGTAGAGGACAATTTCCAGGTAGGGGGA
Source organism: Ceratopteris richardii (assembly GCA_020310875.1). NCBI lineage: Eukaryota > Viridiplantae > Streptophyta > Polypodiopsida > Polypodiales > Pteridaceae > Ceratopteris > Ceratopteris richardii. The sequence continues at coordinate 103,197,085 of CM035415.1, forward strand.
GCCAAAGAGGCTGCAAAAATTTCCAAAGAAATGATTCAGGTAATGACAGTAAAGGATGTTGGAATTTTGGTAAACCTGGACACTTTGAACGTGATTGCAAGTTGAAGAATCAAAATAACAGAAGGAAACAAAACTGTTGATATATTTAGGTAGTGATGTGTGTGAACACTCTATGACTATTGAGGCCCTTTTTTCCCTCTTTAGGAGTTTCCCCCTCTTTAGGAGTTTTCCCCTCAGCTTGTATATACGCATATTGCCCTAACAGGCTACGTATCTTTGTACATTCTAGTGGTAATACATTCAGTAGTCTATCTTGTGCTCCAAGATTCTTCTTCTTCCTTGTGTTATTTGCATGCTTCCGCAGACATCTAACTCCAACAATTGGTATCAGAGCAAGCCACCGTCTCAAAATCACACAAAATTTGATATGCATACTCAGGGATTACAAGATCAAAACAGCTTTGCTCTGTGGTGCCAAAATTGCGATCTTAGCTCGATTCGGCCTCCAAATGCACTATCACAATGCTTGTGTAGGCTATTTAGTCTTTTTGTGCCAAAGATATATACCAGTTTTGGTTCACCAGTATAAGCATCTCAAAGTCTGCTACAAGTTTAGCAGAACTCATCAGGGTACTTCTATTCAACTTTTTCAGATACACACATTTTTCTGCATCAAGGTATTTTAGTTAGTGGCTATGGCTGAAATCAATGATGTATTTCGTATGTTGGTTGTTGAGGATAACTTGGATGGTACCAATTACCCATTGTGGACTTATATGATGTGACATGTATTGGTTGCAAAAGGAGTGTGGAACATTATGCAGAGTGTTGAAAAAGGTCCTATTACACCTGCAAATAAAGGTATTGAAGGTGATGCAGATGGCATTGAAGATGTTGATATTCTTCATATTCCTATTTGTGCTCCAATTTCTGTTGCACCTACTATAGAGAAAATTCGTTGGGATGGTAGAGATGATCAGGCACATGCATTGATAGCCTTGTTTGTCAAACGTGCCATTATTCCTCACATTCACTCTTGTAGAACAATTAAGGATGCTTGGGATACAGTTACCGCATTGTACCAGGCTAGGAATGAGGCTCATGTTGCTTATCTTGCAAAATAGTTGGAGAGTGAGCATATGAATGAAGGTGATTCTATGAACAGTTTTCTAACAAAGATCAAAGACTTGAAGGAATAGTTGATTTCTACTGATGAAGTTATACTAAATAGCTCACTTGTGTAGACCGTTCTGAATGGTCTTCCTGATTCATATCAGAGTTTTGTTTCTACTCTTCATTTGATGATGAAAGGTAATCCAAATGCCCTGTCATTTGAGGAGTTAGTTTTTGTTTTGTTGCAGGAAGATTATTCTAGGCAGAATAGGTCTACTATGTGTGTTGCAAATCAAGCTTTCTTGCCTAGTCATAAGAGAAAAGGTACGTGGAGCTCATCTAGTAGTAAGCAAAAATTTGCAAATGCTACACATTCAAAGAAGGAAGACAAAGATGAGAAGAAATCAAAAAAGCAAAAATTGTTTTGCAAATATTGTAAAGCAAATGATCATGTCATTAAGAGCTATCCAAAATTGACTGGTAAAGAGCCAAAGAAAAAGGAGGCTAGAATGGTTGTTGCATAGGCCTCTACACCGAAAACAGAGTCTACTAATCTTGTGCAGAATGAAGAATGGGCATTTACTACTGTTTGTAGTTTTGACCCATCTTCTCATGAGCAATGTATGTTTGCAGTAGACTTAGATGTTTGGTATTTTGATAGTGGGGCAACCAAACATATTACCTTACACCGTAGCTTCTTCAAGCCTGCCCCTACAAGGAATACTGCCACATGCGCCAACAACTCCTCTTATCCTGTCATGGGAGTTGGTAAGATCATTCTGACTACCACTAATGGTAGTTCTTTCACTTTTTCAGATGCTTTAGTTATGTCAAGGATCAAGAAGAATCTATTATCAATTTTCACTTTAGCCAAGATTGGCTTGGTTGTGAAATTTGTTGATGACAGGTGTATAGTCCATGATCTGTCAAATGGCGATGTGATTATTGCTTTTGCCACTTTATGTCATGGGTTGTATAAGCTCATAGACTATGAAAGATCTGGGAATGATTCAGCATGTGTGGTACATGATTCTCAGGCTATGTCAGATGCAAAGCTTTGGCATACACGCTTTGGTCATCTGAATTTTGCTAGTTAGCTATGCCTACAGAAATCTGAAATGGTATCCTCTTTGCCCAAACTTGAGGCGCTCGATAAACATGTATGAGAAGGTTGTATTTTGGGCAAAATGCAGCATTCCTCGTCCCCAAAAGATGGTTCAGCTACTCATAAATTGCAGCTTGTTCATAGTAATGTTTGTGGTCCTATGAGACACCTTCTTTTGGGAACTATCTTTACTTCATGACTTTCATCGATGATTTTTCCAGCCATGCATGGGTATATCCATTGAAGGAAAAGTCCGAAGTGTTTATGTGCTTCAAACAGTTTTTGGTTTTGGCTGAAAATCTATCGCAGCATGTAAAATGGGCACCCTCTGTCCTGATCGAGGGGGGGGGGGGGGGATATATGTCTTCTGACTTTAGTGCATATCTGTTTGAACGTGGGATAAAACATTAGTGTACGGTGTCGTATATACCTCAACAAAATGGAGTTGTTGAACGGAAGGACAGGTCACTCATGGAGATGGCGAGGTGTATGGTCAAGAGTCAGGTTTTACCACATAGTTTTTGGCTTGAGGCTGTCATGTGTGTAGCATATGTACTTAATAGGGTTCCCACTAAAGCGCTCTAGTCTATCACTCTAGATGAGTCTTGGCATGGTCGCAAGCAATGTGTTGCTCATCTGTCTATTTTTGGTTGTTTGGCATATGCATTAGTGCCTGAACAACATCACAGAAAAATGGATGATAAAGCAGTAAAATGTATTTTTTTTGGGTACACTTCTGAAAGCAAAGGCTATCGTCTGTAACATCCACAAACTAAATGCATTCTGGTTAACCATGATGTTGTTTTTGTGGAAGATGCTATTCAGCCCTTACTTCCATGTACTAAGGAGACATCTGTTAGCTCCAAAGACATGTATGATACTTTGCTGCCTCTTTTTACAGGTGGAAAGTCTAGTGCTTGTCTTAATGAGGCAAATTCTCCACCTTTGCAGGTTTCATGTGATGGTGCAGATCATTCAATTTGTGATGCAGATTTACATGATGCACTTGTTGATGAGAGAGTTGATATTGAGGAGGCAAAAATTATGCCAAAATGGCTGGTGCAGACTTTGCATGACAGCAAATTATATGCACCTCTATCATATCGTACTCGTTAAGGCTCTCATAGTGCCTCTTTTGCATCAAATTGCTATGCTATGGTTGTGTCTAGTCTCTATGATGAGAATGAACTTCTTTCATTTGATGAAGCACAAAATTCAGAAGATTGGATGGTTGTTATGCAATTTGAATATGATGTTATAATGAAGAATGGTACCTGGTCTTTGTTGAGGATCTCACGACTCTGAGATCACTTCTTGATGGCCGTCGCGGCAAAGGCTTGAACCTTGTCAAGCCTGTGGAAATCGCCGCGCCACTGAAAAGATGCTAAGCTAGAGCGATATTAGAACACCTCTATAATCAGCAATAGCTTAGCAAGGTTTCTGCTACTTAAACATATAAGACTGCGTTTTGAATTTACTGAAAAATTCACTTGGAACTTTGCCAGACTGTCACCAGACTGTCATCGTAATTATACCGGAATCTTATCGGAATCAACTCCTATTCTGTTTGTAATTACTTCAAGTGAGTATACAAGAAGTAAGGAAGTGATGCGTGAACTTCCTTCACTGAGTGAACACTTTTTGAAGTTTAAGAAAAAACTTCTCCGATTCAGAATGTCTCTTTTCGGTTAGACTTTGTACTGTGTGTACATATCTATTTCACCGAAATCCTTGACGAACTGATAGTAGAGATGTCTAGCTATAAGATAAGCTAACTCTCATACAAAACCTTAATTTATTCTGTGAGATATACTTCGTTGTTCTACCAGAAAACATGTTTCTGAGAAAATTGTAACTGACCGAAAATGCGTTTACTGAGATAACTGTAATTGACCGAAACATTCGTTTACTGAGATAGTACCGGGGGACACGTTTACTGAACAAACTGTAACTGTTAACGAACTTAACTGTTAATGAACTTTCTATCGTAACACGAAAATACTCAGAGTTCTTCACATACGAATAGTGCATGCAAACTTCCACATGAACATGTGTTTTCTATCAGAGAAGATGTGTACAAATTAGCTTGGCCTCTTCTTGCTCAAGCTATGGAAACTCTCCTACACTGATTAGTTTCTCTTTACCATCTCTCTCAGATGAATACCTGACATTTCAGGTTTCTGTTATTCATCTGTACATACGCGATCTCTGGCGTCTTCTGAGAACTTCTCTCTCTCTTTCTTTGTGTGTATGTGCTCTATTCAATACTGCGCGCTCTTCTCAAGCACGTTCTAGCTCGCACTTTTTCTCTCTCATTCTTATGCACGTTCTCTCTTTATATACAGTTTGATTGGTGTAACAAACTCTATCAAACTCTGATTCTGCAAGATTCTGCACTGTACATAACGATCGTGAATTTGTCCCTTCATTAAGGCTTTTGATTTTCTGAATATTTGATTTCGCTTCTCTTTATCTTTGTCTGTACGTCAAATTTGTGAGTGATTCTTCAACATCTCCCCCTCAATCACTAATTTGACTCTTCCTGTCTTCATATATTTTTCTTTCTTTTATACTTGCCATTTCTTTGAATCTACTTGTCTTTGTTCCATCCAAGCTCTTTGTCAGAATATCTACAATCTGATCTTTTGTCAGAGTGTATATTATTTCTATCTCCTTCTCCATTACCTTTTCCCTTAGGAAATGATACTGAATTTCTATGTGCTTTGTTCTTGCATGAAATATTGGATTTGCTGCAAGATACAGCGAGCTCATATTATCTCCATGTATGATAGGTATACCTTGATCAATACCCATGCTTTTGAACAAGGTCTGCATCCATATCACTTCTTTAGCTGCTTCTACAAGTCCTTTATATTCTGCTTCTGTTGACGATAAAGCCATTGTGTGTTGTTTCTTCGAACACCAGCTTACTAGCTTATCTCCTAGGTATATCATATACCCATGTGTCGACCTTGTGTCATCTTGGCTTCCTGCCCAATCTGAGTCACTATATGCTCTCAGTTTTATATCTGACGTAAAAGGATAATATAATCCTTCCTTTATAGTTCTTTTTATATATCTAAGAACTCTCTGTCCAGCAACCCAGTGTTGATCTTTCGGACAATGCATGAACTGTGAGAGAACTCCCACTACATAGCTAAGATCCGATCGCGTTAGTGTAGCATAAATTAGACTTCCCACTAACAACTGATACTTTCTCATATCTTTAAACTCTGCACCACTGTATTTGTTGAGTTTATGATTTGCTTCAAGCGGTGTTGAAGCTTCTCTGCAATTCTCCATATTAAACTTCTTCAGTAATTTTAGGAGATACCTTTCTTGTGTAACATATACACCATGATCTATGTATGTGATTTCCATTCCTAGAAAGTATGACAACTTTCCTAGGTCACTGATCTGAAACTCCTTTTCGAGTAATCTCTTTACTTCTTTAATTCCTTCATCTGAAGTACCTGTGATTATAATGTCGTCTACATAAATGCAAATGTAGATCATTCCTTCTTCTGTTCTCTTGATGAGTAGACTTGCATCTGCTTTCGAACTTTGGTATCCAAGTTCATTGAGATATTTCACAAGCCTGTAATTCCAAGCTCTTGGAGTCTGCTTTAGTCCGTAAAGTGCTTTTCTTAATCTGCAAACAAAATTTGGGTATTTGGAACTTACAAACCCTTTTGGTTGTTCCATGTAGACTTCATCTGATATGTATCCATTCATAAATGCATTCTTTGTATCTAACTGACTTAGCTTCCATCCTTTTGATGCTGCTATAGCAATCACTGTCCTTATGGTTGACATCTTTGCCACCGGACTAAACGTCTCATCATAATCTATGCCATGCGTCTGAGCATAGCTTTTGATAACCAGTCTAGCTTTGTATCTGACTATCCTTCCATCTGCAAGCTTCTTAACTTTGAAAACCCATTTATTTCCGATTACTTTCTTACCATTTGGTTTCGGAACAAGTTCCCATGTTTTGTTCTCTTCTAGTGCGCTAAACTCTTCTTCCATTGCTTCTTCCCATTTCTTCTTACCTTTAGCTTCATCATAGTTCTAAGGTTCTTCATCATCTTTGACCATATATGCGTAATTTTTCTGAGTTATATACGAGGTATCATAAGAATACCTTTCTGGTTGTCTTCTATTCCTGTTTGACCTTCTTGGTTCAAACTCTTCATGTGTATCTGAATACACATTTACATCAAATCCTTGTTCATCTTCATTTCTCATACCTGATCCGATCCTAAACGTACTTGCCTGCATATAGTCTTCATCTTTATTCACCTGTACAATTGATTTCCCTTTCTCTTTTCTTCTTACCTCTTCTTCAAATTCTTCCGTTGTATGATTCTGATCTGTATACCAGCTTTTCTGTTCATCAAATGTAACATCTCTGGAAACAGTAAACTGTTTTGTTAGAGGACTCCATAACCGGTAACCCATTTGCTTTTCATCATACCCGACGAACACATATTTCTCTGCTTTTGGTTCAAGCTTATGTCTGAGTTGTGATGGTACATAAGCATAAGCTACTGATCCAAACACTTTGCAATGATCAAGTGTTGGTTTCTTTCCCCACCATGCTTCATACGGGGTCATTCCATGTAATGTCGTACATGGTAATCTGTTTACCAAGTATGTAGCTGTATTTACAGCTTCAGCCCAAAGATAATTTGGAAAATCCTTTTCCTTTAGCATAGCTCGTGCAAACTCAACTAGAGTTCGGTTCCTTCTTTCTGCTACACCATTTTGTTGTGGTGTATACCTGTAGGTTATTTCTCTCTTAATACCTACATTTCAAAGATAATCATTGAGCTCTTGGGAGAAGTATTCTCCCCCTCCATCAGACCTCAGTCTCTTCAGCTTTCAACTTGTGAGTCTTTCAGCATATGCATGAAAATGCTTGAAAGTTCCAAACACTTCTGAGTTCTCTTTCAAAACATAAAGAGTTATCCATCTTGTAGCATCATCAATGAAAAGAAAATAATACCTTGATCCGCTGATTGATCCTTCTTTTGTTGGACCCCATACATCTGTATGAATGAGTTCGAGTACTCCATCATGTTTGAATCCTTTCTTCTGGAAAGGTAACCTGTGGCCGTTTCCCATCTGACATGCTTCGCACTTGTGAATCATGTGTTGGTTCTATACATTCGGTAATCCCAGTACTGACTGATTTGAAATCATAGCTTTAATTCCTTTTTCATTGAGATGACCTAATCTTTTATGCCAGAGATCAAGTTCTATAATCACCTTTTCACCATGTGTGAGCAACGCTTGGCCGATGTTCCCTTGTACTCTTAAAGTAAAGAGTTTGCCTTCTTTCTTACCAGAAAAGATCTGATTATATCCATTCTCGGGATCTTCTACAAATACTCCTTCATTTGTAAATCTGACTTGAAAACCTTTCTCAACTATCTGTCCTACACTAATCAAATTTTTCGGTATTGTCGGAACATACAAAACATTGGTTAGCAAATATGCTCCACTCTTACACTTCACTTTTCCAATTGAATGTACACTATGCCTCGTATTGTCACCTGTTTGAACAGTATGACTGGAACTACCTTTTTCCAATTCTGACATCAGTTCTATATTTCCTGACAAGTGATTAGAACATCCAGAATCAATGTAAAATACCTTTAGGTCTTCGTTATCTGATGTGCTGATTAAGTTCATCATCAATGATGTATGACTTTCATTCTGAGTGTCATTTGCGTAGTTGTTGTAGGTGGTGTTGTAGGATTGATTCTGTCCCCAACTTCTTGCTCTACCTCTACCATAGCTTCCTCTTTGATTATGTCTTCCTCTTTGAAAGTTATTCGGATATCTTCCCCTTCTGCCTCTGCTATTACTGTTCTGATTTTGATTTGATCCTTGTTGATTGTGCCAGCAATCATGAACCAAATGATTACTTAGTCCACAGATCCAGCAAGCCTTCTTGTTGTTAGTCTGACTACCTCTTCCTCTTCCAAAACCTCTTGTTCTTCCTCTTCCGGTGCCTTTACCTTTTGCATAATAAGCCTGAGAACTCGACTCTTCTTCGTCTTTTGACTTACCTTTGTCTTTCTTCTTGTTCTTCATGTACATTGCGGAACTTTGTCCTTTATCTGCATCTCCTTTCAGGTCTTGCTCATATGTGAGCATCAAACCAAGCAACTGATTTAAATCTGGTATTTCAGTCGAGAGTACGAAAGGTTCCACCTTTCATCTCCTCTCAAACCTGTTAGAATTTGCGCTATCAATCTGTGATCTTCGACATCTTCATTTATGGATCCAAGACTATCTGCTAGATCCTTCATCTTAGTAACATAGTCACTAATGCTTTGACTCGACTTCTTTTTGAACGTTGTGAATTTGGACCATAAGCTAGCCTTCCTAGCTTTCGTAGTATTTTCGAAATGATCTTCCAATGCACTCCATATGTCCTCCGCTTTCTCCAGGCCTCTAATGTGCAGTAGTAGATGGTCTGAAACGGTATTATAAATGTAAGCTCTTGTCGTTGCATCTTTCTTCTGCCACAGCTTCAAGGCTTCTAATTCTTCTTTTTCCGGTTGACTATCATCTTCGAAGGTCGGCTTCTTTTCTTCTCCAGTCACATACGTCATTAAGTCCTTACTCATAAGTAAGGCTTCCATGCGCATTACCCATGCGGGATAATTATCTCTGTCCAATTTATCAATTTGGACATGATCTGCCATGATCTTCTTGTTTCTATTACTTCCGGTGCACTTTTGAGAATCTTTCTGCTCTTCAGAATCTTTCTCGTTCTGGTTCCACTTGTTGTTGTTAACCGGCTCTGACACCAATGATGGTGGATAATGTTGGCTCTGATACCAATTGTTGAGGATCTCACGACTCTGAGATCACTTCTTGATGGCCGTCACGGCAAAGGCTTGAACCTTGTCAAGCCTGCGGAAATCGTCGCGCCACCGAAAAGATGCTAAGCTAGAGCGATATTAGAACATCTCTATAATCAGCAGTAGCTTAGCAAGGTTTCTTCTACTTAAACATATAAGACTGCGTTTTGAATTTACTGAAAAATTCACTTGGAACTTCGCCGGACTGTCACCAGACTGTCACTGTAATTATACCGGAATCAACTCCTATTCTGTTTGTAATTACTTCAAGTGAGTATACAAGAAGTAAGGAAGTGATGCGTGAACTTCCTTCACTGAGTGAACACTTTCTGAAGTTTAAGAAAAAACTTCTCCGGTTCAGAATGTCTCTTTTCGGTTAGACTTTGTACTGTGTGTATATATCTATTTCACCGAAATCCTTGATGAAATGATAGTAGAGATGTCTAGCTATAAGATAAGCTAACTCTCATACAAAACCTTAATTTATTCTGTGAGATATACTTCGTTGTTCTACTGGAAAACACGTTTCTGAGAAAATTGTAACTGACCGAAAATGCGTTTACTGATATAACTGTAATTGACCGAAACATTCGTTTACTGAGATAGTACCGGGGGACACGTTTACTGAACGAACTGTAACTGTTAATGAACTTTCTACCGTAACACGAAAATACTCAGAGTTCTTCACATACGAATAGTGCGTGCAAACTTCCACATGAACATGTGTTTTCTATCAGAGAAGATGTATACAAATTAGCTTGGCCTCTTCTTGCTCAAGCTATGGAAACTCTCCTACACTAAGTAGTTTCTCTTTACCATCTCTCTCAGATGAATACCTGACATTTCAGGTTTCTGTTATTCATCTGTACATACGCGATCTCTGGCGTCTTCTGAGAACTTCTCTCTCTCTCTCTCTCTCTCTCTCTCTCTCTCTCTCTCTCTCTCTCTCTCTCTCTCTCTCTCTCTCTCTCTCTCTCTCTCTCTCTCTCTCTCTCTCTCTCTCTCTCTCTCTCTCTCTCTCTCTCTCTCTCTCTCTCTCTCTCTCTCTCTCTCTCTCTCTCTCTCTCTCTCTCTCTCTCTCTGTGTGTGTGTGTGTATGCGCTCTATTCAATACTGTGCGCTTTTCTCAAGCATGTTCTAGCTCGCACTTTTTCTCTCTCATCCTTATGCACGTTCTCTCTTTATATACAGTTTGATTTGGTGTAACGAACTCTATCAAACTCTGATTCTGCAAGATTCTGCGCTGTACATAACGGTCGTGAATTTGTCCCTTCATTAAGGCTTTTGATTTTTTGAATATTTGATTCCGCTTCTCTTTATCTTTGTCTGTACGTCAAATTCGTGAGTGATTCTTCAACAGTCTTTATGTGAGTTGCCTCCTGGGAAGAATGCCATTGGCACTAAGTGGGTGTACAAGGTGAAGTGTAAGCCTGATGGAACAGTTGACAAGTTTGAGGCTAGGCTTGTTGCGAAGGGTTATCCAGAGGAAAGAGGCATTGATTTTGATGAGACCTTTGAACCTACATCTTGTATGACTACTCTTCATAGCATATGTGCACTTGCAGCCCATCATGGTTGGAATGTACATCATTTGGACATTAAAACTGCATTACTGAATGGTGAGTTGCATGAAGAAGTGTATGTTTTTCAGCCCCGTGTCTTTGTGCAAAAAGGGCATGAAAACCAGGCTTGCTAGTTAAAGAAGGCATTATGTGGTTTAAAGCAAGCACCACGTGCTTGGTATGAAAAGATATATGTCTATCTGATTGCACATCGTTTTGAGAACAGTCCAACTAAAAGCACCTTATATGTTAAGTGTGCTAACGATGTGCTTCTGATCATTGTTGTCTATGTTGATGACATGATGTTCACTGGTCCTATTGAGAAGCATATTGTTGATTTTAAGGCTAATTTGCATGCCTCATTTGAGATGTCTGATTTGGGGCATTTGCATCATTATTTGGGCATTCAATTTATGCAAGTTGATGGTGGAATGGCTTTGTGTCAAACAAAATATATTGACACATTATTACAGCGTTTTGGCTTTGAAGACTATAAACCAATTGCCACTCCTATGGATAGAAGTTTACGATTGAGTCTTCATGATGCTGGAGATGGATTTGATGTTGTCCTCTATCAGTAGGCTATTGGATGCTTGATTTACTTATGCCTTAGTCGGCCAGATATTCAGTTTGTTGTCTCACAATTTAGCAGGTTTATGCATTGCCAGGTGTCAAGCATCGGCACACGATTAAGCGTATCTTTCGCTAGTTGAGTGGTACCCGGCTACTTGGGTTGTTTTATCCCAAGGGGGGATCACTACCGCCTGATTCGCATGCTTTTTTTGACTCTGACTGGGCTGGTTGCTATCACATCCGTGTGTCCACTAGTGGCTTTTGCTTCATGCTTGGTAGTTCATGTATATCTTGGTTGAGCAAGAAGCAACCTATTGTGGACACTTCTAGTTGTGAGGCTGAGTATCGAACAGCTTTCACAACTATTGAGTATGTATGGCTCACATGCCTTATGGCTGATTTGGGTGTTGGTCAGTCTTCTGCCACCACCATCTTCACTGATAGTCAGAGCGCATTCGCAGTTGCGAGGAACCATGTGTTCCATGCTCGCACTAAGCACATTGAGGTGCATTATCATTATATAAGGGAGAGGTTCTCTGTTGGAGAGATCAGCTTTGCATATGTGCGCACGCAGGAGAACATTGCAGACCTTTTCACGAAGGCTCTACCTAGGGAGAAGGTTGAAACTTTCTGCAAAGCTTTGGGCTTACTTCCTTTTGTGAATTGATTCCACATAGCTTTGCACTTCCTTATACATGAGTGTTAGCTCCTTGTTCATCACATCACTCCCAGGGGGGATTTGTTGAAATATTTAGGTAGTGATGTGTGTGAACACTCTAGGACCATCGGGGCACTTTCTTCCCTCTTTAGGAGGTTTTTTTTCCCAGCTTGTATATATGCCTATTGCCCTAAGGGCCTACTTATCTTTGTACATTCTAGTGGTAATACATTCAGTCTTGTGTGTTGTTCTCCAAACTTCTTCTTCCTTATGTTGTTCGCGTGCTTCCGCAGACATCTAACTCCAACAAAAACAACTATGCATCCATAAGTGCAGATGATTCTAAGTTATTCATGGTCCAACATCACATGATGAATACGCTATCTTCTAATGTTTCAAAATCGAATGGTAATGTCTGGTATGTTGATTCAGTGGTTTAATAGTTTGCACAAGTTTCCATTTCCTAGATATGTTGAAATAGGTGATGACACATCCCATCCTATCAAGCATAAAGGAAACATAGCACTATCTATGGAGGATGGAAAGGTAAAACATCTTGCTGATGTGCTGCATGTTCCAAATATAACAAAGAATCTGGGTTTTGTTGGACAAATGGTTGACCAAGGACTACAAGTCAGGTTCAATGTTGATGGGTTATATGTAGAAGAGTACAAACAAGATGGAAGATTGGTTGCCAAAGGAAACAAAGTGGGTAGGATATTCACCTTAAATGTGAAAATTCTTGAAATGAATGCAGCCATGTTTGCAAAAGGTGCAAGAGTTATTGTTGATATAGAGATTTGGCACAAACGAAGTGGACATGTAAATTTGCAGAGGTTGAAATTAATGCAGTCAAAGGAGATTGCCAATGGACTACCGAAATTCAAGGTTGCAAAGATGCAATAGGTATGTGCAGCACGTCAATCTAGTAAGCAGTCAAGCGCATCATTTCACATGACAAACATGTTAGTGACAATGTGCTAGAAATAGTACATACAGATGTTTAGGATCCTACAAAGACCGCATCTATGGAGCGTGGCAACAGGTTTTATGTTACTTTCATTGATGACCATAAATAGAAAGTATGGGTATATTTCATGAAGGAGAAGAGTGAGATATTCACTCACTTCTAGAATTTTAAAGCTATGGTGGAACAGCGGACAGGGAAGTATATTCAAACATTAAGATTTGATGGAGGAGGTGAATACATGTCAAATGAGTTCAACGACTTTCTTAGAAGTCTTGAAATTCGATGCCAATTTTAATGTAGGTACACACCACAACAGAATGGCATTGTTGAATGCAAAAATAGACGTATTGTAGAAATAGCAAGAGCCTTGATGGCTGAGAAGAGTATGCCTCATTGTTATTGGGCAGAAGCTATGCACACTGCTGTATAAGTCATGAACAGAACTCTGACTGTTGTTGTACATCAAGTTACACCTGAAGAGAAGTTCACGGGTAAAGATCCAAACTTATCACATATGAAAGTTTTTTTATCGTATTGCATATGTACATATTCCAAATGAGTTGAGGAAAAATCTTGATCCAAAAGCAGAAAAATGTATTTTCATTGGATACTCCCTTGAGCAAAAGGGATATAAATGTTATAACGCACTCACACAAGAGGTGAAAGGAAGCAGAGATGTAGTGTTTGATGAAATGTCAAGCTTCTATGCAGATACCAAAGATGAACTTAATTTGAACCAAATGACAAAGAAAATGCTAAAAAATCAAGTGCAAAATCTCAAATTTTGAGTGGACCAGATGCATCACCAAGCAATAGTTCCAACTCAAATCCATGGAGTGGAAGATTGCATCGAAATTTCGGTCCAACGAATTCATCAAAAACATCCAAGAAAGGTAAAGAAAAGTTTTCTGCTCGTAGAAAACATCTATAAGTTTTGAAGACATTGATGGAGACTCAAGCAGTTCATAAAAGAGCCTTGATGAGGAACTTGGATTGCCCTCTATGAGGACTCCAAGAGTAAGAAAGGCACATGTAGATGATACAAGGAGAACTGATCCATGACCAAGAAGATATGCAAGGATGCAGAATTTAATGCAACGATTGATGTATGATAGTTACATGGCTCATCATTGTGCCTACATGACCAAGGTGATACAAGATGATGAACCTTCTTGTTTTGAAGATGCAATTAGAAATGCAGATTGGAAAAAAGCTATGGATGAGGAGATGGAAACAATACATGAAAGCTAGTTCCATTGTCGTAAGGAAAAAAACCCATAGGCTACAAGTGGATTTACAAGGTACAACACAATGCTGATGGTAGCATAAGCAAGCACAAAGCACGATTGGTAGCACAAGGATATGCACAAACATATGGCATCGATTATGAGGAAATGTTTAACCCTGTAGCTAAAATTTCTACTGTCAAAACACTTGTTGCATTAACTATAGCAAAAGGATGGACGTTGCATCAAATGGATGTGAAGAATGCTTTCCTACATGGTGAGTTACAAGAAGAAGTATACATGGACCAGCCACAAGGATATGAAGATTCAAAGCACTCAGAATATGTTTGCAAGTTGCAAAAGGCTCTGTATGGACTTAAACAAGCCCCTTGTTTGGCATGCAAGGATTATTAACTATTTAACCACCATTGGATTTTCTATGTGTGATGCAGATCATTCATTATATGCAAGGAAGGATAATGATGGCATCACAATTGTGTCTATTTATGTTCATGACTTGATTATAGGAGGTGACAATGACGCAAGCATTAAAGAGATAAAACAACTCCTTATGTAGGAATTTGACATGAAAGATCTTGGTGTGTTGCTCCATTTCTTGAGCATTGAGTTTATACATACAAAAATAGGTATATGGATGTCACAAAGGCAATATGCCTTGAGTATGCTGCAAAAGTATAGTATGGCTGATTATAAGCCAATTTATATGCCATTAGATCATAATCTGAATTTGGATACTACATCATGTGAAACATTGGAAAATGCTACTATGTACAAGAAAATTGTGGGAAGTTTGATATATCTCACAATTACAAGGTTGATTTAAGCTACACTCTTGGACTTGAAAGTCAATTTATGCAAGCTCCAAAAAAGCCAAATTTAAATGCTCTGAGGCGCACTCTACGTTATGTGAGTGCTACTTTGGATTATGCATTGTTTTATGAAGTTGGTGTAAATTTACAAGTTCATGGATACACCGATGCAGATTGAGCTTGTAGTATTCTAGATAGAAAATCTACTAGTAGCTTTCTATTCTCAGTTGAGAGTGCAACTATTACATGGAGCGGTAAGAAGCAACCCACTCTTCCTTTGTCGAGTACAGAGGTTGAGTATAAAGGTGTTGCAGTGGCAACATGTGAAGCATCATGGCTAGAGATGTTACGTGCACATTTAGGTGTGGAAGTGCAAAAGCCTATCACCATCTATTATGATAATCTTAACATACAATTAGCACAAAACCCTATTTTTCATGCTAGAACAAAGAATATCGAGGTATATTATCACTTCATCAAAGAGAAGGTATAAGCAAGTGATACTGATCTTGTTTACGCGAGGACAAATGAGCAAATTGTTGATATTTTTACTAAAGCACTTGGAACAAAGAAGTTGAAGAAGTTTTGAAAGATTTTGGATTAGAGGACATGAAGTTGCGCTTGAAGGAGAGTGTTGAGATATTAAGCTCAACATGTGATGATCCATGATGACACGTATCACTCTCATTTCTCTCACATGTATAATGGTCACGACAACATATGTCAAGGATACTTCATTAAGCTTTACTAGATTTATCTACCAAGAGTGATAGCACATTTGTTTTCTTGCCAACTCACTCATTCGGGCACATTAGAATTTTCATTATGTAATGTTCTTCATATTAATATAGATAGGTAAATAGATAGATAGATAGATAGATAGATAGATAGATAAATTAAATGTATGTTGAAATTAGATACAAAATCTAAATGTAGGTAGAAATTCAAAAACTAGATACGATAGGTTGTAAAGTGCCAAAGAGATATGTAAAAAGTGTTTATGTTGGAATGGAGTGAATATGAACAGTTTGGAATTGTTTTACAACAAACCCTAATTCTGAAATTAGGGTTTCAAAAACCCTAAACCAAAAACTAATGAACTAGCAAGTATAAAGCTGAAGATAGACTTGCTATTCACAGTACTCAACAAGATGCTGATGGTTTGCTGCCAAAAAATCTCCTCCAATGGTGCACCAAAAGTAGAGCACACCTTCAACAAGATGTAGAGTACCTCTAAGAGCTCTTCTTGCATTGAATGATGATCAAACAATGACCCAAGGCCTCTAATTTATAAGTTTTGGCTGCTCCCACGATGGGATTCTCTAAAATCATAAAGCAACTGCCATAGAACCTCCAAATGCAGCCTTCGCCAAATTTAGCGACGGTTAAAAAACTATGCCAAAATATTGCTTTTTAGTACAAATCTTCAGCGATCTCTCGTATGGACCATCAGCTGATGAAATGAGAGTGCTTTCCTTGATCTAGAACATGAGAGGGACCAAATTATGTAAAAATCCTTTTTTGAGCAGAAATTAGGGTCAGAGTTTTCTCTCAAAGTGGAATCTGATGACTGAATGTTCTATATCAAATGACAGCTCTCCTCAAGCTCTATCTAATGGACTAATAAAATATTTCGAGCTTCTATGCCCAAAATTTCGCTAAGTACCAAAAATTAGGGTTGCTGGAAATTAGGGCTTTTGTGCTATTCTGACATTGTTTCCAACAGGTACATAGCTATAGGAAATGAGATCTGAATTAACCCTGAGATTTTTGAAACATGACAGTAACTCATGAATTAGTAAACTCTGATCACAAAAGACTGCACCTTAAGATAAGGTCTTGCTTCTTTAACTTTCTGGGCTAGGGCTTGAATAAATTACTTATTAGTAAGAAACTTCTCAAGGTGAATACACTGCTTCATGGAACAGCTCTAGGCTTTGAATAAATAACTTATTAATCAGAAACTTCAAGGTAAATTCCATGAGACTGTTCTAGATATAAAGAGGAATAGTAGTAGAGATAATGTGAGTGGAACATAGGGAAAGCAATTTGAAATCACCATAACATTTGCGGCCTTCCAAATATTTCATTATTTTTCTTCTATAGAGCTAAGTAAACGACACATAAATGTGCTTCATTCATAGAGATATCTACATTAATCATCATTGAAGGTGGATGATGGAGCAAACAAGTTGCTGTAACAATAAACCCACTAAAAAGAATTTAACCAGCATGCTTAAAAGAATACATACAGACTTTTCCACAACATTGGACAAGCCTTTTGTATTACAGCCCACACATTCTCCTAAAAGGGGTGTCGCAGCATCCCATGTTATGGGGATTGCAAAAATGGTATACTACATGACCTGCAGCTTCCCATAGTCATTTTCCTTTTGATGAAAATGGAGACATGTCAATGATGTCCCTAACAGGGAATCAAAAACCAAGCTGCAAGCATACTACTGGGCTTTGATGTACGGCTCAGTTTTTGTGACAATAAAGTGTCTCAATATAGGAGGAAGAGTTGGTGCCATAATTCTTCCCTTGTCATAACCATCCATGAGGCACTTGCCTATTTTTTGTCTCCATTCCATATTAGCCTCTTCTTTTGCTTCATGAAACACACGGTCACAAAAATTCAAAAATGATCCTAGCCCAGTACCAGGGGTCCAGCCAAAGCTTTCTAAGACCTTGGACTCCTCATCTGTAAGCTCATATCCCACCTGCAAAATTTGTCTCAAGTTAGGCATGGTAATCAATACTCAGAGAAATATTGCATACATCATTAATGCATCATATAACTTAGACTTCTGCTTCAGCAACATTCCGAACAATGGGAAAAACTTTCCGTTAATCTCAAAACTGTAAAATTACCTCTAAGGGCTTATTCTCCAAGAGTGCAGTCTTGCCAAGGGCTATCACACCTAAAACATGTATCAGGCGCAATACTTGCCATCTGACAGGTAAGAATTGGACTAACTCAAAAAAATATGTGGCATTTCCATACTCGGGCCGCTCCAAGACAATCCTTGATGGTTGACCAAACATAAATATCAACATAAAAGCAAAAACACCAAACAAACCATCCAACAATCACACACTCTACCTGTTGTGCTTGTCAAACACAAAGATAAAGGCTCGAAGTTCACGGCACCATCCCCATTCCACTGGCCAGTTCCTTTGCTTCATTGACTTTGCCTGAACAAACAAAAAACCAGCGTATTCTTGATTTCATAGAGTACCATATACCTCATTTGATATTAACTCACTTTTAGTGCCTGAATGTCAATATGAGGAAATACCTGGTCAATCAAAGACACTAAGCAAGACAGACAATATGAAGGGTCCTTGCCCAAAGCAGATACATGCTGCCGAAGGACTGGTGGTTGTTTGAATAAGGTAGAAGTAGTACCCCAGATCTACATCTCCCCAAGTGCACCAACGATCATATTTCCATGAGCCAATCATAGTCCAAAAGTCCCATATTATACAAACCACTTAGATTACCTTCCTTGCGATCTCCTCAAGGCTTTTAAAATGATCATCAATGTTCATATAATCATCTTCAACAAAAGTATCATAGATACTAATGTCTGTGAGCAATCCTCTCTCCTGCAGTTTCTGACATGCAGAAAAAGAAAACTGAACTCTTAAGGACTTGAAAAATCATTGATAATGCCTGATGTAAATTGTCTAAATTGATTATATGAAGGTTGCTGAAAAGCTTATAACCAAAGAGTTTGACACTCAATGATTATTACAAACAATGCCAAAAAAGATATAAATAACGATATTCTATTTTCAAGCAAGACATAAACTTTAGCAGCGTGGTTCAGAGTCCTTTATGTGAATTTTCCTAGCCAATCAAATAATCTTGTTTACTTTTTATATGCATGGATTGACAAGTATCTCCTTTATTAGTTAGGATACTTCGTACAACCCAATATCGATTAATGAAATTTAATCCATCCTGTCATATCCTACACATACTCAAACATAACTGACTATAAAATGATCTTCGGACCAAATACCTCTTCATACACGTTGACACATCAGCTCTGACAAAGTTGTAAAAATGTTTCTACTAACCACATTTGTGTGCATATCTCTGAATTGTCATGCTTCATGCAGCATATGCTAAACTGAAAAGCCTTTCAGCAACAAGAAGATACAAAATTACAGCAATGAAGACATAAGGAGATAACAACTAAAATATAAAAGATATCAACAAAGACATTATAGTCTAAAAGCTCTTATTATTACGGTAAATGAAAAACATAAGTGCAGCTGATGTAGAAACAAATGAAACTTCAGAAAAGTAAATTTCCTAACCTCAAGTAAACCAGGTGCATCCTCCTTCAAAGCAATTTCAATAGGACTGTGATGAAAGGGTAAAAGACATCAGCCCATATCACTACTGATGTTGTATCACAATAGAAGCTCTAGTAAAAACTCACACTTCCCACTTCCTTTTGCCTCCTGAACATTTCTCTACACCTATTTTCTCTTTTGAACATCGCCTTTGATGAATTTTCTGCAGCAAAATCTCAAGCCGTACAGAGAGTAAAACATTGTCAAGCTCGTCTTTGCAACCTTCAGGAGATGTACAACCCAGGTTGAAGCGTTGATCTGCTAAAGGTTTACATTCAAAAAGAACCTCTCCCTCCAGACCATGCTCCATCTTCACAAAAGTATCATTAATCCGAAAGCAATGTTCACCTAGAAGATCTCTGCCAGCTGACATTTTTCCAAACTCCTCGCATTCTTGATTATGTGCGTCTCTTTCCTCAAGTACTTCTACTTTAGGCTTTTGACAGCCCTGCTTTGAACTCTTTGGAGTTGCATCAGCTGTTGCATTTAAGCCTACATAAGCTGGTGAATCACTAATTGGATCCAAGATTAAATTGCTATCATGTGCAGTGCTGGAGCTGGATAATAAAATTCCAATGCCAAAGCTTTTAGCTTCCAAAGTAAGTGCTGGTAAAGTTTGGTTAGGTGTGTTGTTGCCATCTTCTGTGAAGAACAATGATGACAGCAACTACAGATGAAAATAGAGAGCTTCTCTCAATTTCAAGAACAAAGCTGATTTAAAAATGAAATGAACGAGAAAAAAAAAGCCACACACAAATTGTGTCTCACAGAATCAGCTGACTCTTGCTTCCGACTTTTGATCGTTTCTACTGAGGCTCTCAAGTTTGCCTAACATCCAACAATGTACCCCATCAATCATTAAAGATTAATAATAATAAGAGGAAAAACATTTTCTTTTCAAGGTATTGCCAAAAATACCAGCTGTCTTGCAAGATGATGCTGTAGCTGTTTCACCTCTCCAAGCTACAAAAATTCACATTAACTTGTTAGAGATTTGCAGACGACAATAATCTTTTGATCTGGAAAAGGAGTATGCAGTCATATAACTGGACAAATCCAGGAAAGCTCTGATCATCAAAGAGGAGATGCACCTAATGGTAACAATTTTTGACATCATACTCTTTTTTTAATCTTTTAAACCTCGATTATAGTTATCGTTGTAATAATCCTACCATGTCTTAAATGTGCTCACCAGTGTACAACACTAGGGTAAAAAGTCCATATTAATGAATGCACCCTTATCACAGTACACATTCATTGCATATATGAATCAATATTAACACAGCTGTGCAAAAATTCAGAGAGAGCACATTATCAAAAAACTCAGACTCAAACACAACCTAGCATTCATAAAATGTGGATTCAAACACAACAAAAGCATAGCTCATAAAGGAGACAAATGCATTAGAAAATATCAAAACAAATTCAAATGCTATAAAGACTTTCCGAAGTAGTAAGAAGCATATGAGGACACCTGTCCTTCAAAGGAATCTCAGTTTCATGGTAGTGATTTGACCCTAAAGTTATACTCTCAGTTAGATTGTGTGTATGTTTGCATACCAGCTGTTTGAAGAGACATAAAACAGATGCACTAAATCTGAACAAGACTAAATCATAAGAAAACTTTAAGTTCTTATAAATTCCCAAACATCACTCATGACTTGAACAAATCAGGTTAAGGACATTGTACTTGGAGCATTTTATCTAGAGGCTGAAAGAAAAAATTATGATCTTTTGCTGAAAATAAAAACCTTTTAAATTGTTCTCAATTTAAATCTCTTGAGTGATTTTGTTATAAATTTTTTTACACCGACTTAGGGAAGAGTGACTCCTAAACATTATGATTTTTGAAGGAGTTTTCTTAACCCTAGACCCAAGTTTTTTAGTAATGAATATGTAAGCTCAAACCTTAGTTGTATGGTCAGATGAGTGAGAGAGAAGTCAAAGACTCAAAGTGTTTGAGCCACTCTTCAAAAATTAGGCGCAAGAATTCCTGGTCTTTCTTTTCGTTTCTGGTGCAAACATCTCAGCCTATCACTACAATTCCTTGTGTATCTTTTGGTTCTCACCCTTTCTTCTCCAGCCACCATAACCCTCTTTGTTGGCTCCCAGCCTTCTTAGACTCCTACATATTCCTGCACAGCTGTAGAGGGATGATGTGCAGAGAATTAGAAGAACGATGCACAGTTGGACCAAGAAGAGGAATTAAAGTGGTACACAAAAAAGATTTTTGCTGCATTTTTCTATTCTCCAAGTTTAAGACTTAGTTAGTGTACAGGCTGTATATCTTTTAATCCCTCCTTTCAGACATTTCCCAGAGTCATGTGGTACATGTCTCCCTCTTGCTTAACATGAAAAGTTTCTATTGATTATTCTCATCATATCTTAAAGTGCTCTCAAATACAAGTAATGAGAATTGAATGAACATTTTAAATTTATTTTTTTTTACATTCAAATTTTTTATTATAATTATGAACGTTCAAATGGTTAGCTCTCCAATGTCTTCCGAAGTCCAAAGATTGCACAATAATCATAAATTTCCCTTGCAAAGACCATGTTCAACTTGTGCAACACTCTAGCAACTCCTCGACTTGATGTGCACTAAAGAGAACTCCAAATGCACTCACAAGTGTTAGCCAACAAATCCTAGAACCTACATAGTTATAAATGTTGAAGTCTTGAAATAAAATTTATTATCAAACGATTGAAGTTTGTACTATGAAATAGTAATATTAGTATTACAAGTTACTTGAGAGATAACCCTCAATCATAGTTCAAACGAGAGAATTAATTCATGAAGTTAATTCGAGAATTATTCATTTAATTTGTTTAGCTTGTTCAAGCCTAAAACAAAATTCAGGAATTCTCTCTCTCTCTCTCTCTCTCTCTCTCTCTCTCTCTCTCTCTCTCTCTCTCTCTCTCTCTCTCTCTCTCTCTCTCTCTCTCTCTCTCTCTCTCTCTCTCTCTCTCTCTCTCTCTCTCTCTCTCTCTCTCTCTCTCTCTCTCTCTCTCTCTCTCTCTCTCTCTCTCTCTCTCTCTCTCTCTCTCTCTCTCTCTCTCTCTCTCTCTCTCTCTCTCTCTCTCTCACTTACTCCAGATGGGAGCAGCACACCGTCTCGTCATATATAATGGGATGGGGAGCTGGCCCACCTCGCACGGTCTCACCTGCATTCCACCCACGACACCACAGGGGGGCAGTGTGGTAGACTATGTTATCGGACCCCCGGAGGCGACACATCTGATCACCTCATTCACTATCCCACCCTTACCGATTGGAGCTGATCACGCATATCTTGCCCTATCCATTCGCGGCTCACCATGCATACCCCACCCCATCACCACACAGCCACGAGCCCGTACCACCATTCACTTTAGACATGAGCTAGCACATATCTATAGCTCCCATGTTCGAGAGCGCATCTACTCCCTTGATCCCTCTGCCTCCTTGGACACCCTCACTGCCCACTTCTCCTCGATCCTCCATACATCTGCTACTCTCAGCTTCCCATACACCACCCACAGCACTGCACATCCGACACAGTTGGGGCATACACCCCAGAATAGATGGTACGATGAGGAGTGTAGGCGACTATACCGACATCTCAGAGCACAGAGTATCTTGGGATCCATCACAGAGAGGGAGGCACGACGACAGATGCGAGCCCTCACACGCCGGAAGCGGCGAGCTTTCGAGGAGCGACAGGAGGCAGAGTTGATCGACCTTCTCATGAGTAGGGATTGTGCCACCGCGTGGAGGGCACTACGTGAGCCACGTCCACCTACACCCATAGCCGATCCTTCGACTTGGCACACCTACGCCCAGAGGTTATATGACGTCCCATGACAGCCACCATTACCGATTCCTTCCACACCGCGTCCGGTGATATCCACCCTCTTCACAGCAGGCATGGTACGACAGGCCATCCATAGGCTACAGCATGGCCGTTCAACAGACCACACAGGGCTACAGGGAGAGCACTTTATATACGCAGCAGATGTAGTTTCCCACTTGATCGCCCATCTCTTCAACCGTGCTTTGGTTGAGGGATTACCCGACTCATGGACTATGCATACCATTACGCCTATCCATAAGTCCGGCGATATGATGGACCCAGGGAACTACAGGACTATTATGATAGGCCATATTCTGGCCAAGATCTATGGGGCAGTACTAGAGGCAGAGCTCAGTACACACGCTGAGGCGGCGGGGATCAGAGCACCCGGCCAGGCAGGCTTCCGCCGCACTTTCTCCACCATCGACCACATCTTCGTGCTTCGTTGCTTGATTGAGAGCGCGAAGGCGAGGAAGCAGAGACTATACTGTTGCTTTGTGGATTTCCGCAAAGCCTTCGACATGGTCCCTCGAGAGAGACTACTACGGAGGCTCCAGGAGTTACAGCTTCCATCAGACATGCTATGGGCCATCCACGCTTTGTATGCACGAGTCACAGGCAGGGTACGCTGCCCCGGCGGTCTATCAGACAGCCTTGTTAGCACCATTGGTGTGAAACAAGGTTGCCCCCTCTCACCCACTCTCTTCGGTCTGTACATCGACGAGATCACGGAGTATATACAGCGAGCAGGAGGGAGAGGAGGAGACATCGGAGGTACGCCAGTACATATCCTATTATATGCTGATGACATTGTCCTTCTCTCAGAGTCACAGGAGGGGTTGCAGTCACATTTAAAGGCGCTCGATACCTTTTGCGTGGAGAGAGGACTCACAGTGAACCTTGGCAAGACCAAGGTCATGATCTTCCATACCTCGAGGACAGTACGCCATCGCGCCTCTTTCACAGCAGCTGGAGGACAGATAGAGGTAGTGGACTCCTACGTCTACCTAGGTATCACCTTCTCGGGCAGCACAGGGGTATTCTCCATGGCACAGGCTGCGAGAGATAGATTGACGCGAGGTTATGCGGCACTTGCAGGATTGGAGAGACGCTGCTTTCAGACACATTTTCAGGAGCCTCGGACTAAGGGGTGGCTCTTTGACACTCTAGTGACACCCGCATTGATGTACGCAGCAGCAGTATGGGCACCAGGGATCACAGAGGCGATGTGGACGCAGATTGAGAGGCCCCAGATCACCATGATATCACGCTTGCTGCGGAGCAAGCCCTCCGTTCCACATGACATTATACGAGCTGAGCTTGGCACACCACCGATGCTAGTGGAGGCCCTCTTCCAGTTGGTGACCTTTATTCTGAGAGTCAGAGAGCTCCCCACTAGCCGACTCACCAGGCTTGCATTTGAGAGCTCTAGACATTTGGCAGAGACAGGGCATGAGAGAGTATGGTATGCACAGACTTACCGATGGTTAGCAGACCATGGCATGAGCATTACGGATCTCCCCCCTTTTCAGTATGACCTCTCTTCCCCCCACATTACCCTCTCTCGTTCGGAGAGGAATAGGATCATCCGTCAGGACCTACTACAGATACACGTCAGGGAGACATGGATAGCACCACGGGAGCCTCTTCCCACAAAGAGGCAACACTATAGAGAGCACTTCCTAACTGTGACAGCGGATGGTTTCATTCAGAGACCACGATACATGGATACATATATGGCACCAGCTGAGAGAGTGGCCATTGGGCAGCTCAGAGTATCATCACACCAGCTCGAGATTGAGATTGGGCGAGCCACACATACCCCCAGGGATGAGCGATTATGCAGGATATGTAGAGAGGAGGTGGAGGACGAGGAGCACTACACATGTAGATGCCAGGCATATGAGGACATCAGAGACTGCTAGATCCACATAGTGCATACCACCATTGAGGAGGAGCGGATGCGACAGGCCCGCAGGCTCAATGTTCGCGTCTCCGGCCTCACAGAGACAGACGGATCACCTGAGCAGGACGGGCGTCGCTTGTGCACATTACTTGGATACCGCGCGGATGAGCCTCTCCCTTTCACCAGAGTATGGAGAGCAGGACGGGACACCACACGGAGCAGAGCACTTATCCTTCAGTTCTCAGATGAGGCCAGGAGGAGAGACTTTCTCAGACGACGGGCGGTACTACGCACTACACCGGGCACCCCCATCTATTTGGATGACGACCTCACACGGATGCAGGTAGAGCACAGACGGGCATGCATGCCACGTGTCCTCCAGGCCAGACGAGAGGGACATCGTGCCCTCTACAGAGACGGTCGGATCATCATTGATGGACGGCCCATTGACTAGGGATTCGCGGCCTATGAGACAGCACAGCAGGAGGTGCACATTGCAGTCTGGAACTGCAATGGATCTTTATGGACACATCCAGGGCGCCTCGAGGAGGTGATGGAGGGCAGAGACATTATCTTCTTGACAGAGACACACGAGAGCCCGGGGAGGAGCCTACCGAGGATTGAGGGCTATATGTGGGAGTCAGCTCACCGCCGTCAGATGAGACAGCACACCACACGAGGATCAGGAGGAGTAGCCGTGCTCTATAGACAGTCGTTACAGCACAGGGTACAGGTGGTAGCGAGAGACCCAGAGGCACGTTTCATGTGGATACGCTTGCAGCTATCAGAGGAGAGAGCAGCGTACTTCGCCGTATGCTATATTGCACCCATTGGTTCACGCTTCACACATTCCCCTGAGCAGCCATCAGGAGGGGAGGGACCAGACACCACATCACCATATGACTGCCTCAATGACACGATTATGGAGTATACCAGGATGGGTGAAGTCTTCCTTGTAGGAGACTTCAATGCCCGCACTCAGAGCCACCAGTGTGATATCTACGACTTTGACGACCCTGAGATGCTTCGTACCATAGAGGACATGCCTACACTCAGAGCCTCAGCCGACACCGCCACACCCACCTTATATGGCCGACACTTACTCCAGATGGGAGCAGCACACCGTCTCGTCATATATAATGGGATGGGGAGCTGGCCCACCTCGCACGGTCTCACCTGCATTCCACCCACGACACCACAGGGGGGCAGTGTGGTAGACTATGTTATCGGACCCCCGGAGGCGACACATCTGATCACCTCATTCACTATCCCACCCTTACCGATTGGAGCTGATCACGCATATCTTGCCCTATCCATTCGCGGCTCACCATGCATACCCCACCCCATCACCACACAGCCACGAGCCCGTACCACCATTCACTTTAGACATGAGCTAGCACATATCTATAGCTCCCATGTTCGAGAGCGCATCTACTCCCTTGATCCCTCTGCCTCCTTGGACACCCTCACTGCCCACTTCTCCTCGATCCTCCATACATCTGCTACTCTCAGCTTCCCATACACCACCCACAGCACTGCACATCCGACACAGTTGGGGCATACACCCCAGAATAGATGGTACGATGAGGAGTGTAGGCGACTATACCGACATCTCAGAGCACAGAGTATCTTGGGATCCATCACAGAGAGGGAGGCACGACGACAGATGCGAGCCCTCACACGCCGGAAGCGGTGAGCTTTCGAGGAGCGACAGGAGGCAGAGTTGATCAACCTTCTCATGAGTAGGGATTGTGCCACCGCGTGGAGGGCACTACGTGAGCCACGTCCACCTACACCCATAGCCGATCCTTCGACTTGGCACACCTACGCCCAGAGGTTATATGACGTCCCAGGACAGTCACCATTACCGATTCCTTCCACACCGCGTCCGGTGATATCCACCCTCTTCACAGCAGGCATGGTACGACAGGCCATCCATAGGCTACAGCATGGCCGTTCAGCAGACCACACAGGGCTACAGGGAGAGCACTTTATATACGCAGCAGATGTAGTTTCCCACTTGATCGCCCATCTCTTCAACCGTGCTTTGGTTGAGGGATTACCCGACTCATGGACTATGCATACCATTACGCCTATCCATAAGTCCGGCGATATGATGGACCCAGGGAACTACAGGACTATTATGATAGGCCATATTCTGGCCAAGATCTATGGGGCAGTACTAGAGGCAGAGCTCAGTACACACGCTGAGGCAGCGGGGATCAGAGCACCCGGCCAGGCAGGCTTCCGCCGCACTTTCTCCACCATCGACCACATCTTCGTGCTTCGTTGCTTGATTGAGAGCGCGAAGGCGAGGAAGCAGAGACTATACTGTTGCTTTGTGGATTTCCGCAAAGCCTTCGACATGGTCCCTCGAGAGAGACTACTACGGAGGCTCCAGGAGTTACAGCTTCCATCAGACATGCTATGGGCCATCCACGCTTTGTATGCACGAGTCACAGGCAGGGTACGCTGCCCCGGCGGTCTATCAGACAGCCTTGTTAGCACCATTGGTGTGAAACAAGGTTGCCCCCTCTCACCCACTCTCTTCGGTCTCTACATCGACGAGATCACGGAGTATATACAGCGAGCAGGAGGGAGAGGAGGAGACATCGGAGGTACGCCAGTACATATCCTATTATATGCTGATGACATTGTCCTTCTCTCAGAGTCACAGGAGGGGTTGCAGTCACATTTAAAGGCGCTCGATACCTTTTGCATGGAGAGAGGACTCACAGTGAACCTTGGCAAGACCAAGGTCATGATCTTCCATACCTCCAAGACAGTACGCCATCGCGCCTCTTTCACAGCAGCTGGAGGACAGATAGAGGTAGTGGACTCCTACGTCTACCTAGGTATCACCTTCTCGGGCAGCACAGGGGTATTCTCCATGGCACAGGCTGCGAGAGATAGATTGACGCGAGGTTATGCGGCACTTGCAGGATTGGAGAGACGCTGCTTTCAGACACATTTTCAGGAGCCTCGGACTAAGGGGTGGCTCTTTGACACTCTAGTGACACCCGCATTGATGTACGCAGCAGCAGTATGGGCACCAGGGATCACAGAGGCGATGTGGACGCAGATTGAGAGGCCCCAGATCACCATGATATCACGCTTGCTGCGGAGCAAGCCCTCCGTTCCACATGACATTATACGAGCTGAGCTTGGCACACCACCGATGCTAGTGGAGGCCCTCTTCCAGTTGGTGACCTTTATTCTGAGAGTCAGAGAGCTCCCCACTAGCCGACTCACCAGGCTTGCATTTGAGAGCTCTAGACATTTGGCAGAGACAGGGCATGAGAGAGTATGGTATGCACAGACTTACCGATGGTTAGCAAACCATGGCATGAGCATTACGGATCTCCCCCCTTTTCAGTATGACCTCTCTTCCCCCCACATTACCCTCTCTCGTTCGGAGAGGAATAGGATCATCCGTCAGGACCTACTACAGATACACGTCAGGGAGACATGGATAGCACCACGAGAGCCTCTTCCCACAAAGAGGCAACACTATAGAGAGCACTTCCTAACTGTGACAGCGGATGGTTTCATTCAGAGACCACGATACATGGATACATATATGGCACCAGCTGAGAGAGTGGCCATTGGGCAGCTCAGAGTATCATCACACCAGCTCGAGATTGAGATTGGGCGAGCCACACATACCCCCAGGGATGAGCGATTATGCAGGATATGTAGAGAGGAGGTGGAGGACGAGGAGCACTACACATGTAGATGCCAGGCATATGAGGACATCAGAGACCGCTACCCACAGCTCTTCAAGGGGCCTAGAGAGATCAGGGCTTTATTGGGGACAGAGGACCAGCGCCCTCTAGGTCGTTTCCTAGTAGAGCTCCAGCACCACCGCGCATCACTCCTCCAGCAGCAGATGGAGATACACCTGGCCCCCCCCCCTCAGACTCATATTACAGATTTTTTCAGACCCACATACACTCGAGGGCCGAGCTCGATGCGGGGTGTCACATTACACAGAGCAGAGGAGCTTAGACGACAGCGTCGACGACCGAGACCCCTTGTCCGGAGAGCTCGTCCACATCAGAGAGAGATTCAGGCGATTCACGCACGCCATGACATGGAGATACAGAGACGTCAGCAGCGCACCCCTATCGATTTGGACGCCTAGAGCATTTTGAGGATCGCCATGATGCCCTACCCACCGATGCATTATATCCTACACCCACTCCAGGCATTTAGGGGGTTGTGACACCATCGAGCCTCCCCTCCCTATGCATATCATGTTTGTATCTCACCCATTGAGCATATAGAGTGCATACCCATAGCACCCCACACCCTTGATGCCAGCTACTATCCCTCCTTTTATACCCGTTTGTAGTACTCACACTTTATTTTCGTTTTGGATCACACTGGATTGGATCATACTGATGTATATGTTTTGTCTCATAGGCCGATTTTGGCCTCTAATAGACGTTAAAAAGTCTTTCTTTCTTTCTTTCTTTCTCTCTCTCTCCCCCCCCCCCCCAAATACACACACACACACACACACACACACACACACACACACACACACACATATATATATATATATATATATATATATATATATATATATATATATATATATATATATATATATATATATATATATATATATATATATATATATATATATATATATATATATATATATATATATATATACATACATACATACACACACAATATACATATACATAAATCCCATGTATGATATCATTTATATATTGCATAACTTATTACTTAATAAAATACTTAACTTAATAAACTATATATATATATATATATATATATATATATATATATATATATATATATATATATATGTGTGTGTGTGTGTGTGTGTGTGTGTGTGTGTGTGTGAAACCCATATATGATATCATTTATATTGCATAACTTAATAAAATACTTGCATAGCAACATCCTAATGCTCAAATGACAAGAACTTAAAAAGTTGAAACATACTTCATCATTAACTAAAGATCAATCATGGACCATGGTTCATCCTCGTCCACACATAAACTAGAATCTTAGAAAGTTAGATCACACTACATAAATGATAGAAATTCAAATCATAGACCATATAATGACCATCATGAAGTGTGATAATCATAAGCCATGACATTAATTATTAGTAAGCTGCAAGCAATCATCATCATACATGATGCATCATGAACCTCAAGACATCGAAAGTGAAGTCACAAGTGTGAATACATCATAACTTATAAGTCAAGTCACAAGTATCACTAAGTGTCCCATATCTAAACCCATCACAACTTATAAGTCGATGGCAGCTTCAGCCCCAAAAAATCATTGCAAAAGCATACAAAATTTGCATATAACGAATTAATTCATGAAGCGAATTAAATGAATTTTATTATGAGGCGAAACTTCGTGAACTTTTTAACTATGTTCTCAATGCATATGGAAATATATGTGGATGTCCATACCCATAACAATTCCCCACTCTAATGACATATGATTTGATTGTCAACTTCCATGATTTGCTCTATGTAAATGGTCTTCATGAAGGAAAGACTAACTTTTCACCATAAATTAAGAGTTTTGAGGTATGGATGTAAAAGCATTTTGAATCCATAAATGGGACTCCAGACAAGATAGAAAATCCCATTGTGAATCCAAAAGGGTCAACACATCACTTTTCCTATTACAAGTTAGGACCCAAAAAAAAAAAGTGAAAAGCATGTGACACTTAAATTTTTAACATAATACAAAAATAGACTAAATCATTCATGAATCATACCTTGAGCTTGATAACATGAAAACATGAACAATGGCTTGTCACAAGCATCTACCCAAACCAATCATCAATTCCTCCATGTCAATGACTCGAAGAGCAACGTGTATGAACTTTAAGAAAAGGATAATACTTTGGATCTTGGCCCCAAAAGTACATATCTAGTATTTTACATTGCACACATTTCGTGCCTAAGTAAGATTACTTTTATAATAGATATCCTCTACCACTTATATCAGAGCTCCTAGATTGACTTGGAAAGGCAAAGTTCTTCACTAAGATTGACATTCAATGGGCTTACAACCTTGTCAAAATTAAAGAAGAAGACGAATGAAAGACAATTTCCCGCACAGATAAGACCATTTTCAACATGTAGTTATGTTGTTTAGTCTCACAAATGCTCCAGCAAGTTTCTAGCATATGATAAATGATGTCTTTCAAGGATATTTAGATGATTTTAGGGTCATATACCTAGGTGATATCTTGATATTCTCAAAAGATCTAGAGGAGCATGAACGTCATGTAAAATTGGTTCTAGAGAAACTAAGAGAAAAAGGACTATTCTCCATCTTGTCTCTAGTTTCTCTTTGTCTCTATATTAATTATGGGCCTAAAAACCAAAAACTTGTGGATTCAGGTTCATCTTTTCATGTGACTTCTAGCAAGGAGTACTTTGCTACTTTTCATGCAAGAAATCATGGCCATGTTCACTTTGGGAAAAATCACGCACGTTCCATTGAAGCATTGTGCGCTTGTCTTTGGGTGTTGTCGCTGAGCTAATTTTGAATAATGCGTGCATGGATATAGCATTGTGAAAAAGGCTCTTAGAAGCTAGTGAAAGGATAAGGCTGATTGTAAAAGGCACAAATAGCGATACGATTTATTGCTTGCATGGGAAAGAATTGCTTGGAAATTTTATTACTTTTGGTGAAATAAACTCCCACATGGCATTTACGGCATAAAAGTCTTGGCCACATGAGCCAAAAGGGCCTTAACATGCTCTCTTCTATGCATAGAGTTGATGTAAACAATGCCAAAATAGATTTTAGCAATGAATGTC
Source organism: Ceratopteris richardii (assembly GCA_020310875.1). Lineage (NCBI taxonomy): Eukaryota > Viridiplantae > Streptophyta > Polypodiopsida > Polypodiales > Pteridaceae > Ceratopteris > Ceratopteris richardii. The sequence goes on from CM035415.1 coordinate 103,228,943, forward strand.
AGTACAAAAAACAAGTGAAAAGCTCCTTTTACTAAGGTGTGTCCCACAAATCTAATCTTCCTAACCTTGTGAATTATGATGTTTAGAGCGAGCTTACCAAATTTATGGGGGGTGCTTTGTATTTTATTTCATTTGTAGATGGTCATTCCAAAAAAATTTGGGTCCATTTGTTAAAATCCAAGGATGAAGCCTTATTGCATTTAAAAAGTTCCATGCATTTGCAACTACCCAAAAGAGTACAAAGTTGAAAACAAACAATGGCGTGAGTTCACAAGCGCAGTGAATTTGTGAAATATTGTGAATTACAGCATACATGGTATTAAGAAAGGGCTAACGGTCCCTCTTCAAATGGTGTGGCTGAGAGCTACAAAATGACTGTGTGCAAGGGTGAGATGCATGTCATCCGGAGCTAATCTCAAGCATGGATTTTGGGAAGAGACTCTGAAAACTGCAATTCACATTTGTAATCGATCCCCTCGTAAGTTCTTAAAAGGTGGAGTCCTTGAAGAGGTTTGATCTCACAAATCGGCTTCATACAAACACTTGCGCATCTTTAGTTGTGCTTATTAGGCTTGAGTTGAGGAGTAAATCAGAGGCCAAGTCCATACGAGGAATCTTCATGTGTTATGGAGATGAAGGTGACTCATGGGCTACATGGTATGGCTACCAGAACCCAAGAAGATTGTACACAACTGAGATGTTGTATTTAAGAGCCTTGAGGCAAGGCTTCTCAAAAATAATTGTGCTTCTAAAGATGACCAAAAGGATTAAATTTCACCATGAACAGCCGCCCATCAAGCCTAAAATTACACACCAGAATGAGCCAAATATGGCTGGAAATGAAGATGACCCAGTGGTTTTTGAACCAGATTATATTGGGGCTCTTGAAGATCAATTGCAGCTACCTATACATGCTAAAAGTAGGGCTGAAACATAATGTAAAGCAGCCCATAAATGATGATATTGCCATTCCTTCTAATGTAGATCCATTGCTAGAAAATATTGATCATTGGGAAACAAGATCTACATGTGTAAAGAGGCATGTGAACAGATATGACCCCTCTGTTATGAGATGACAGTGAGGCTCTCACTTATAAAGAGGCAAAGCTATGTGAGCACGAGAATAAGTGGGAGTTAGCCATGCCATTTGGTCGAATTGCCCAAAGGTAGGAAGGCCATTCCAACAAGTGGGTATACAAAAACAAGACTGGATGGTGAACCCAAGTACAAGGCAAGGCTGACTAGGGATATGTCCAAAAAGAGGGCATTGATTTCCAAAAAGTGTTCTCTCCAGTGGTTATAATGACCACATTACGTATGTTGTTTGCTCTCAAAGCTGCCTTGGATTTGGACTTATTCCAAATGGATGTTAAATCCACCTTTTTGCATGGTGATTTAGATGAAGAGCTGTACATGAAACTGCCAGAAGGATATGCCATTCCTGGAAAGGAGCATGTGGTATGTATGCAAGCTGAAGTGGAGTTTATATGGGCTGAAACAAGCCCCCAGACAAGGGTATAAGAAGTTTGATGCATTCATGCTCAAACATGGGTACAGAAAAAGCACATGCAGATCACTGTTTGTACACCAAAAAGGATGATGATGCAAACAAAAAGGATGATGACGGCAGCTCAATCATTCTAGTGCTGTATGTAGATGATATGCTGCTGGCTGGAAAGAAAAAGAGGACTTTAAATGCTGTAAAGTGCAGCTGAACTCTGCAGTCTCAACGAAAGACCTTGAGAATGCAGAGCACATACTTGGTATGTGAATAAAAGGGGGGATAGACAGCAGCACATGTTGTGTTTGTCACACGAAAAGTACATTGAAAAGTGTTGGACAGATTTCATGTGGCTGATGCAAAGCCTCTTTGAGTGCCATTGCAGCCACAAGTTTTCCAAGCACGACTCTCCCAAAGATGATGATACAGCCAACTACATGAGAAGTGTTCCATACACATCAGCTTGTGGTTCGCTTATGTATGCCATAGTTGGCAGTCGGCTAGACATTGTTCATGTAGAGGGAGTTGTTAGCAGATCGATGGCTAATCCTGGTAAAGCTCATTGGGAGGCAGTCAATTCCATTCTTAAATATTTGAAAGGGATCAAAAGCAAATGCCTATGCCATGGGAAGTGTCCATTGGAATTAAAAGGATTTTGTGATTCTGGCATGGCAGGTGATGTGGATAAACAGAAATCCACCAGTGGCGTTTTACACTTCACGGGTTAGTTGCACTATTTACTGCAGAGGCTGAATATATTTCAGCCACAAAGGCTTCCAAAGAAGCCATTGGTTAGCCTGCTTGTGTAGTGAGTTTGGGATGCCTGAAAAGGCACCTGTTCTTGGATGCGGTAGCCAGAGTACCATATGTTTGGCAAAGAACACCATGTTCCATGCTCGCACAAAGCATATTGATGTGAGATATCACTTCATGAAAAAGGTCTTAGAGGATGGCCTGATCACTTTGGTAAAGGTAAATACTTCACAGAATCTTGTTGATGCTCTCACTAAGTGTCTACCTAAGGCACAACTTATAGGCTCCTCCTTCACCCTTTAAGTGGGAGATCGTAGGGGATAAAGGCCTCACGGACTCACCTTCTCTATATTTTGACCCTTCCAATGATAGCTCTCTTTGAGAGCTTTCCATATATATTTTATTATATTTTTTGGACCCCAAATTAGGGAATTATAAGCATCTACATGATTTTAGGACTTTTGGTTGTTGGACATGTGTGAACATGTCCAACAACCAAAAGCCATAAGAATCATGTTAGATGCCTATAATTCCTGATTTGGGGTCCAAAATAGTCCAAATTTCTTAAAAGTATCTTATCAATAAAACTTGGCCCCAAAAGTCACATAATTTGAAGGGGACTTCTACACCTTCAACTTCTCCATCTTCTTCTCCAGATTTTTGCATAAGTTTCTCTCTCTACTCTCTCTCCTCATGTTGAGGCTCACTCCGTTGGTGTTTGGAGAAACCGCACATCATTGCATAGCTCTCCGTGGCCCCTTTCACATAGTACTGTGTGAGACTCTAAACCAAGTGGGATTTTAGAGCTTCCAAAGCTTGGGATATTCCTTACCTCTAAGCTAAATATGTGAATTTACCAAGCAACCCCAATAAAAGTATTGCATACCTCCTCTTCACAAGCATAAAGATCAAAGTGTAGTAGGCCTAACCTTCTGTCCTTCCTCTTCGATGTAGAGATGAGATATGGAGATTTCAGTTGTTTTACAAGCATGCAATCATGCAAAATTCAAAAGTTTAGACCCTTTTGCATCAACTTTACCAATGGAAGAAAGTAAGTGTATTCCTTTCCAACTCATGCCCAAGCCTTTTAAGTCATAGTTCCATATGTGAGTTGATGTCTCATACTGCAACATTTGCCAAGCAACAATTGACTTTGCAAATAAGACTGCATCTTTCTCATTCCTCTTAGCATTAATACATTGTGTAGACTCCATGTGCCTCCTCCAAAAGTAGTATGATATCCTAGGATGTCAAGTTGACCAACCGAAACCAAACATTTCTTGATTCCTCAGATGTACCTTACATCATGTAGATGTACCTTACATCATGTAGTAACAACTCTTGTCCCCTTGCAAGCACCAACTGCATTGTCCTTTTTCCTTCAATATCAACTGAGAGGGTTCAAATATGGTGATGAGGGGTAGAGGACTTGATGTAGCGCATGTGTATGCCTCAGAAATGGAGGCGCTCATATTGGAATGGAGGGCGATAGCAAAAATGGAGGAGCAGCCCTTTTTTTTTTTTTTTTTTTGGGGGGGGGGGCGGGAGAGAGAGAGAGAGAGAGAGAGAGAGAGAGAGAGAGAGAGAGAGAGAGAGTCGACCAATTTTGGAGAAGGGCTAAAATGAGTGACTTGCCCCAAAGTCTTATTAAGTTATGTTATATAGGACCCTTTCAGGGTTTGCCAAGTTCACATTGAACTTGGCCCAAAAATAAAGAATAAGTGACATGGCCTTTATAAATAGGCCTATACACATGTATACACTATAAAGGGGTCATTTGGGACTTTATCCAAACAACCTTCCACTTAAAGGCATAAATGGCGCCTTTACGCTACGTGACTCCCACCATCTGTATACATAATTGATGTTGTGCTTTGGGTAAGCACTTGGTGAGAACATCTTCAAGACTGTGATGTATGGACCTTAACCAATGTAATAAGGTCATCCTCAAGCACTTCTTGAATGAAGTGATATCGCACATCAATATGTTTTGTGTGTGCATGGAACATGGCATTCTTTGCCAAACAAATGGCACTTCGGCTATCACAATCAAGCATAGATGCTCTGTCAGGCAAACCAAACTCACTGCAAAGACGTGCTAACCATAATGCTTCCTTGGAAGCCTCAATGGCTGAAATATATTCAACCTCAGTAGTAGACAAAGCAACAATCTTTTGCAATCTACTACACCATGAATGATGATACAGCACCACTTGCAAGAGTGAAAACATAGCCACTTCTGGATTTCTGTGTATCCACATCACCTTCCATGTCAGAATCACAAAATGCCTTCGGCTCTAATGGGTCCTTTCCATAATAGAGGCATTTATTATTAGTCCCTTTCAAGTACCTCATAATGGACTTTACTGCATTCCAATGTGACTTGCCTCGAATAGCCATAAATCGGCTTATAACTCCCACTGCATGGGCAATGTCAGGTCTAGTAGCAACCATAGCATACATAAGTGAACCACAAGCTGAAGCGTAAGGTACACCTTGCATATCATTGATTGCTTCTTGTGTCTTGGGACATTCCTTGGAGATTTTATCATATGGCTGTAATGGCACTCCAAGAGGCTTTGCATCAGCCGTGTTAAATCTGTCCAGCACCTTTTCAATGTATTCTTCCTGAGATAAATATAATATGTGTTGTTCCCTTTTCCTCCTAATCCTTACTCCAAGTACATGTTCAGCTGCCCCAAGGTCCTTCATTGAAAATGCAGATTTCAGCTGCTCTTTAAGGGCATCAAGAGTGCTCCTTTTCTTGGCAGCAATGAGCATATCATCAACATAGAGCACAAGAATGATTGGGCTGCCATCTTCATCACGTTTTGTGTACAAACAATGATCTGCATGGCTTCTTTTATATCCATGTTTGAACATAAAAGCATCAAACTTTTTGTACCATTGTCTAGAAGCTTGCTTCAACCCATACAAGCTTCTATTAAGCTTACATACAAGATGTTCCTTTCAAGGAATAACAAAACCTTCCCGGTGTTTCATGTATAGCCCTTCCTCAACATCACCATGCAAGAAAGCTGTATGTACATCCATTTGGTCCAGCTATAAATCAAGGGCAGCCACTATGGCAAAAAGTACCCGCAAAGTGGTCATCTTCACTGCAGAACATTTCTTGGAAATCTATGCCCTTGGTTTGAGCATATCCTTTTGCAACCAGCCTTGCTTTGTACTTGGGTTTCTCATCAACAGTCTTGATTTTATATACCCATTTGTTAGGAATAGCTTTCCTTCCTTTGGGCAATTCAACCAAGTCCCAAGTATTATTAGAATGCAAAGCTTTAATTTCTTCCTGCATAGCAAGCTCCCACATATTGTTGTGCTCACATGCTTTTGCCTCTCTATATGCAAGAGGTTCTCCCTCATCAATCAACATAATATAGTGCAGCGAGGGGTCATATCTACTCACATTACGCCTAGTATGAGTAGATCGTCTCACCCAATGATCTTCATTCTCTCGTAATGGTCTACATCAGGCGGTATAATAAAATCATCATTTACATGCTGTTGTACATCATTTCCAGCATCATTCTCAGCATTATTTTGTGGTTGCATATGCCCTTCAGGAGCCTCTTCTTGCTGTCCAACATCATCTAGCTCAAAAACCACTCGATTATCTACATTTTCAGCCATATGTGGTGCATCATGAGGGTCTAAAATAGGCAAAACGTGTGGCTGATCTTGCTGAAATGTGACCTTTTTATGGTCATGTTTCGACACAACATTATTTTGTGGCAACCTTGCGGCTACATATGACCTTTTTAAGCTGAGGTAACCATATTCTATAACCCATTTCACCTTCTTCACCATATCCCATGAAGAAGCCTTTAATGGATTTGGCATCAAGTTTACTCCTCAACTCAGGCGTTATGTGCACAAAAGCTTCACAGCCAAAGACGCGTAAGTGATCTTATGAAGCAGGTTTGCCAGACCGAACCTCTTCAAGGATGTCACCTTTCAAAGACATGTGAGGGGATCGATTGCATATATGTACTGCAGTTTTAAGAGCCTCTCCCCAAAAACCATGAGGAGATTAGCTTTGGACAGCATGCATCTCACCCTCTCCCAAAGAGTATGATTATACCTTTCAGCCACAGCATTATAAGAGAGGTCGTATGAAACAGTAAGCTCTCTCTTTATGTCCAAATTTTCACAAAAAAATTTGAATTAAGCACTTGTGAACTCACCCCCATTATGCGTACGTAAGTATTTCAGCTTTCTACTTGTTTGGGTAGCCACAAATGCATGAAATCTCTTAAATGCAACAAACGCTTCGTCTTTTGATTTGAGTAATTGCACCCAAATCTTCTTAGAAAAATCAACAACAAAAAAAATAAAATATAAAACACCCCCCATAGATCTTGGTGGACATGCTACATACATCATAATGGACAAGATCTAATATACAAGACTTACGAGACACACCAAAGTAATAAGAACTTTTCACTTGCTTTCCATATTAACAATCATTACAAAAATCTAGCTTAGTGCCTTTAACATCAAGCTTCTTCAGGTTATCAAGTTTGGATAGACTCTTTTGGCTCATATGGCCAAGTCTTTTATGCCACAAATCCATATGAGAATTAATCTCACCCAATGCAATGCAATTGCCAAACAAGGCCTTTCCATGCAAGCAATACAAAGTTCCCCTTTTCGTGCCTTTAACAATCAACCGTGACCCTTTGGTCATCTTCCATGAGACTCTTTCAAATAAAACGTTGTAACCATTCATATCCATTTGCCCAACAGAGAGCGAACCCTTCTTGATTCCTAGAACATATCTTACATTATGAAGGACCAACTCATTTGTGCCATCTGTTGAAAGATGTACAGTGCCAATACCTTCAATGGGACACGCATGATTATTCCCTAGATATACATGGCCATGGCTTCCCGCATGAAAAGTAACAAAACACTCCTTGATAGGAGTCACATGAAACGAAGCACCAGAATCAGCAATCCATGTTTGGGATAATGCATCATTTACAGTCAATAAAGAATCAATCAGATCACTTTTAGTGATCGACATGTCCTGTACATGAGCATTGCAAGAGGCATCATGTGCATGAGAATCATCAGTAGATATAGTAGCACATAGGATATCTTCCATACCTAAAAGCTCCTCAATAACAACACAAGAGGCCGCATTGGCCTTCTCTTTCTCTTTTTGGTTGTCATGTCCATCCGTCCTATCTTCTTTCTTGTCCTTTCTTTTCTCCAAGATTCTTCTTCCTCTCAAGCTCTTCCTTATAGAATCGGCAATCGGGCTTCTTGTGGCCTTTCCTACCACACTTATAACATGTCACATCACTACCCTGCTTCTTGCTCGAGCTTCTCCTTTGCTTTTGCGCTTACTTCACTGTGAATAAGAGCCCTTCTTCTCTGATCCGCCTCTGACCATGTTGGCAAAAGTGCCTCTTTCACCACTTGTTCTCCTCCTGATCTCTTCATTCAATATAGAACCCTTCACACCATCAAAAGTAAGATTGGGGTTATTTGATAATGAGACCACCAAGGTCTCTCAAGAATCAGGAAGTGTCATAAGCAGAAAGATAGCTTTCAACTTATTATCGAAGGGAGGCATCCCTAAGTCTTGCAACTATGATAGAGTACCTGTAAACTGAGACGAGCTCTACTGCGCTCTTGGACTCATCCAAGAGCATGCCAACTAATTTCCTCATCAGATGTACCCGATTAACAGGTGTGGTGTTCTCATAAGTGGCCTTAAGCTTGGCCCACAACTCTGAAGTTGTACTGATGCCTTTGAGGTCTACAAGAATATCATCTCATACGGCCATTTTTATGTAAGTGATGGCCCTTCTATTCAAATTATGCCATGCATCATCTAACATGCCCTCCGGCTTTCCTTCTTCCAACGCCCTGTCACAATCTTGGAGGAAGAGAATTCCCTTAATTCGCTCCTTCTAAAGATCAAATCTTGTGCCCTCGAAGCGGCGAATCTCAAAAAGATTCTTCATATCTGAGGATGACAATACCATGGTTGCACAAATAAGAGGTTAATGTGCTGAAACTTTGGGCAAAATGCACCAAAATCAGGGTACCACCTCTAAAAGTGGTGCACAATGGCTTCAAGCAGTTGTAGGAGCAATATCGAGCCAATTGGAGCACAAAATTAGGATCTGAAATTTTCTGAAATTTTTTGCACAAAATTCCCACAAGCGAATTTGTGCTTTAAAATCGACAATTTTGATTTCTTTTGACCTCACTGTGCGTACATAAGGCTATAACGCAGACTTTAGAACCGAATAGGAGCAAAAGTCCCAAATTTCGCTTCAAAAAATTTTGAGATTCTCAGAAAAATACCACAGTTTGCTGTACATAGGCAATTTCTTTTGCCACAATTCAATACATAAGGTGTTCGACCTTTGTATTGCTGTTATGACATGTAAAACAACTATTTAGACCTATAAAACACCTGAAAACAGCCTGTTATGAGCTGTTGAGATGCCCAAAGTGTTCCGCTTGGCCTCGAAGCAAAGTTCTTCGCGATGAAATCGAAGATTATCGTGAAAAGTGGGGTTCTCTTTGTTGTACAGCACCTGGGCAGCAGCTCTAAAACCCTAATTCTGCTATGATACCAGTTCAAAGGGTTCAAATATGGTGCTGAGGGGTAGAGGACTTGATGTAGCGCATATGTATGCCTCAGAAATGGAGGCGCTGATGTTGGAATGCAAGGCGATAGTAGAAATGGAGGTCTCGCTGGTTTTGGGGGGGAAGGGGGGGGGAGGGGGGGGGAGGAGGGGGGAGAGGGGGGGGGGGGGGGGGGGAGAGAGAGAGAGAGAGAGAGAGAGAGAGAGAGAGAGAGAGTCGACCAATATTGGAGAGGGGCTAAAATGAGTGACTTGCCCCAAAGTCTTATTAAGTTATGTTATATAGAACCCTTTTAGGGTTATACACATGTATACAGTGACATAACCTTTATAAATAGGCCTATACACATGTATACACTATAAAGGGGTCATTTAAGACTTTATCCCAACATTACCTGGATAGTTTATAAATAAAGAATAAGTGACATAGCCTTTATAAATAGGCCTATACACATGTATACACTATAAAGGGGTCATTTAGGACTTTATCACAACATCATCTAGATAGTTGTTTCATTGGTGAACCTTGCCTATGTGACATGTCACATTCAGTAAAAGAAACAAAGGCATCTTTGTATGGTGTTACATGAAAGGATGCTCAGAAATCTGAAATTCGCGTGTGTTACTTCACCTTTTGTGATGAGAAGTGCTTCACTATGCAGATTATGATCAATGCCGATTTCCACGAATCTTCTCAATGTCTCACTACTCTATAATGAAAACATTGAAAGTAGCAGTATCCTTCTCAAGCTCCAAAGAAGATTTCTCTACCTTGTCTTCTTTTTCCCTATTTTTTCCTCCATATCTCCTTCTTCCTCTCTAGCTTCTCCTTGAAGTGACCGCGTTCTGTCCTTTTTCTTTTTATCACATCCTTTCCCTTTCTCTCGATACAAACCTCTAATAAGATGGGCACCTATGGTTCAGATTTAAAATTATTTCGTTATTTTAAAATTTCTTCGTCGACGAAACCATCATGCTATAGTTTTTGAAATTGCTTGCAACAAGAAAATACATTTTAAATAGCTGGACACATAAGCCCCAATTCCCATGGCCAAATAAGGCCCACAATTTTTCAAATTGAGCATGAATATTTTTTCCAAGTTTGCTTTGCAAAGCAATAAAACCAAGCTCAATGGTATTGCTCGTGCTCAAAATATGAGTGAGATAGTAACACACACTTGCAAATATATACCACAATGAATCTAGGCAAACCCAAATTCACTCTTGAATGATAATGCAATTATAAGCTCATGGTAGTCAACCACAAGTTTGTTATAATCAGCTCCATTATGCATAGTATCGATTAAAAACTATGACGTCCCCACTAACATCATCAGTGCCCAATAGTGGTATAGAACGAAGAATGAGTACATGAGTGATCACACACTCAAACCCCATACCACACACACATGAGGAGCATGAACTCATAAGAAGCTCTATGAATCAAGTTTCTATCACTTCCAAAAGTGATTGGCAAACAAAGTCATAATTCAGCTTAGCACAAGATGCAAGCTAAAGATAGGAAAAATTAAAGTAAATTTGTAGTTGATAGGGCTAAGGGTATGTACACCTATTGCATGTTGGTTAAAACTTAATACAACAAACCTATATATCGAGAATCCAAGACGAATCCACGCAAACCCAAATTCATTCTCAAATGAAAATGCAAGTATAAGCA